>JAUMJK010000323.1:600000-1137500 GCA_033558105.1 Coccyzus lansbergi | reverse complement strand
GCACCTGATTATGAAAAAAATAAATTACTGTTTTATCACCTTCAGCATATTGTGCCATGCAGAAAAGCCACAGAATGCTTTGTGACTTGTATCAGTACTACAGTACCTTAAAATTCCTCCAAGCACTTTTCAGCAATTGTGAAGAAGATTGTTAAATTAAGATGATAACAAAGTATGCAAAACCAAAATCGACTGGTCTTTGTGCCATACAATGCTGACATTATTTATTAACAATTAAGACATTAATCATAGACTAGAAAGCCTTCCTAAACAATGTTCATAATCATACCATATAAAATGCGTGATTTAAAAAAAATTAACTATACCATTTATAGTCATATTAAATAAGACAGGCAATAATTTAAGAAGCACATGGCATATTTATTTGGGAATATCAATTTCCAAGCTAAATCTAAGTTTATGGGTTCATAAGATGATATTCAACTTAAAAATATGTCACAGAAAGTTTCAATTGTTTATTAGGCTACTTTGGTGAACTGAAAACTGAATTTCAAACCATGATGGGGTTTGTATTTGTCAGGTAAAATGGACTGTAAAAAAACTCTTTTCTGCAAAGGAGGGATGCTCAACCAATACTACTGGAACACTTTACAGTGACCCATCTTATTCGACACGAAGCTCATTTTCTTCTTTGCTAAAATCACTCTGTCAATTCGATACATATTCCATCCGAAGGGGGCTATTATTAAGCATTCTGGAGTCAGAAATCAATAGGGTAAACACTACTGAAAGAGCTTCTCCACGTCCCATGACGGTTACTTTGAGTGGAGTTCTGTAATACAGAGCATCAACGAAGACACATCAGATCAGCGTCACCGATTTTACTGCAAATTAACGTACGGACCCTCTTTCGAAGGGAGCCTAACACTTCTAGTCCCGACCGCTAGACTTGTTGGGGTGAACAAGCTAAAAGCACAGAAAAGTTTATTAAGTTGAGATTCTCGTCGCGCGTCTCCGGCAGGAAAAGTGAAGCCACCAAGACTCTTAGGCGGAGCATCTCTCGGCTACACACAGCCTGCAGCACAGCTGGTTCTCCGCACACAACCCACCTCAGCGCCGCTAACCCCACCGCGGGGCAGCAGGAGCCCCGGGGGCTGCCCCGCGCCCGCCCGCAGCCCAGCGGCGTCCGCAGCCTGCGCTGCGCTCCCGCCACTACTGCAGCTTGGGGAAAAAATAAAATAAAAAAGAGCAAACAAACAAACAAAAAAAACCCCACACAAACAGGAGCACTGCCGCTGCGAAACTCGGGGGAAGAGTTTCAAGAGACGACGGGGAGGCAGCGAGAGCTTCAGAGAAGCATCAAGAGCCAGAGAGCGAGGAGCCCGCTAGCCCCGCAGCGGAGAAGCCTCCGGGTTTCTCTCTCTCGTCCCCTTTCTCTCTCTCCCTACCTCTCGTGCAAAGTTTCATGGCTCGTTCCGGACTCCGGACACCCCCATCCGCGTTCCCCACAGCCACCTCTCTCGCGTCTCCCGAGAACGAGATAAATAAAAGTCTGTTAGAGGGAGCCCCCCTCAGGAAACTTACGTTTGATCTGCCTGGGTTTGCTCTGTTTCCTGCGGGACATGCTGCTCGGCGGGCGCTCCTGCCTGGCTCCAGGTGCGGGAGCGGAGCCGAGAGGGGACGGGGGCGGATCAGCAGCCCGGGCTCATGGAGAAGCCGGCGGCCGCCTCGGGATGCGGAGGCAGAGAAACGGGGAGAGGGAAAGAGCGCGCGTCGGAGGACGAGGGAGCGGGGTAGGTGAGACGGAGAGCGAGAAGGAGGGGAGAGAAAAGCAGAAAAAGCGGAGGGAGGGCGCGGGGGAAGGAGCGAGGGAGGGAGGGCGAGGAGGAAGGAAGGGAAGGAGGGAGGGAGAGAGGGAGGGAGGGAGGGGAAAGCCTAGCTCCTCGCTCGCTCTCTCCCTCTCTCGCCCGCTCTCAGCCGCCGCTCCCCACGCCGCGCTCCGCTCCAACTGACAGCGGCGGGAGGCGCCGGCGAGGGAGGGGGCGAGGGAGGGGCTTTCCGGGACTTGGGGGGGCGGAAAGAGGGGGGCGTTCGTCCGTCAGGCTTGACGGGCAGCGGCTGCTGCCAGAGACGAGTCCGCATGCAAATCGCCTCCTGCCCGCGGGGCGCCGAGGCGGGAGGCTCCGGCCGTCCCGGCTCCGGCGGCGCGGGCCGCCCGGCAACTTTTCCTCGACGAGGCGAGAACGGGCGCAAGAAACTCGTCGTGGGGCTGCGGGGAGAGCGCGGGGCAGCGACGCTCTCCGCTCCGCTCCGCAGGCTCCGCCTCGCAGGTGCCGCCGGGGCCGCGCTCCGGGAGCGTGAGGGCAGCGCGCGGGAAGCGCGCTGCCCTCACGCTCCCGGAGCGCGGCCCCGCAGGCCCTGCAGCTCTGCCCCTCGCTGCTCGGTCGCAGAGAGTAAGAGAGCCGAGCACCTAGACTTTAAAATTTCCAGTGACTATTCTGTTTTAATGACCCGGAGACTCTTTTAACTTACGTGTGAGAGCTGTAAATAAACGCATCACACTTTCTGTGGTTTGACTCTGTGGTTGGACTCGGTGATCCAACCACAGGTCTCTTCCAACCTGGTGATTCTGTGATTCTGTATATATACTTCATTGCACTGGTTAGTGTTGCATGCGCCTTGCAGGATTCTCGGTGTTGTGAAACATTAACTTTGCAAAAATCGTGGCGGGGGGGGGGGGGAAGAATCCCAACCGCACAAAGAAAATATCAGCTTGGCTTCACTAGTGCCAAGTAAGGACACTTGATGCCCGAACATCTTTATTCCCATGCTTCCAGAAATTTCAGTTCTGACACGGAAATGTGCCACAACGTTAAGTGTTCTCGCTGCTTCACTAGCAGGAATTAAATGATTTCTGTTCAGGTAAACTGCTAAGCGTTTCTTTAACACTTACCTCCATGGTCCGCTTGCTCTTGACAGAAAGTTTTCAGCTCCACCTCTAAAAATCGTCGCCGATTATTTGTTTGGCCAATATTGCAGGAGTCTTCATGTAAGTGGTAGCATTTCTAATACAGCAATGCTCTAAAATTTTCCATTGTATTATGTTAGAAAATGAGTACATAAATAATAAATGAATTTGCAAAAAACTTTTTTATTAAAGAAGAGTACATGATGGAAGCTGTAAATTATATTAAACATTTATTGTTCAGATACTTTAAGGATTCTGAGTAAATAATAATTGTTTTCCATTAACTGAAGTGATTGTGGTGTGCCAAATATGTATTTCAATTTCTTTCCTTGAAGTACAGGCTCATGGTTAAATACCAATGTGATAGTGCTAATGTTTTCTAGAAGCTATTCTTGAAATAGTAGTAGACAAACACAGTAAGAGTCTACCAAATGAAATGTTCTGCTGCGGCTTTGTTACAGATTAGGCTCAAATAGGGGCTTGGGTGGATATTTACCTGTCATATTAAAGGTGGTGTTTGATCTTTACCCATTCTTACCATTTTCATAAATCTCAGTTTGGTTCTCTAATCAGAATTAGCAATGTCTTTTCCTTCATATAGGTTGATCATTATGTTTCTATTTTGTTGCTTGTCTCCCGTATAGTATTTTCAGTCTAAACAGGTAATTTGACAGGTACCACCTCTAAACCTACTGCTCTTGGAATGTATAATAGTGGAGTTGAGTAACCTGTTTGCAGCACCTGGACAATATACAAACTGGAACTTAAAAATTAGAATGCTTTCCATGGTCGAAAACAGTTATAAATGAGTGATAAAATGGCAATGCAAATTGAAGCAGCACTAGAGTCTGTGTCACAAGTAAATGTTTATTCTTACATACTGTTTCAGGTAAATTACATAAGAGTATCATTGTTATGCTGACTCTTGCTTTTGTAACTATGTAAGCAGCAATGTCAATTAAGTTACATATTTTGTCTATTCTACTTTGTCGTTGTGAAAGAGGACATATAAAGAGGTATTACTTCTTTGACTATTTAGAGACATGCGTTTGATCACTTAAAGGATTAATACACTTAGTCATTCCTGTGTATTTTTGTGTATTTTGGACTAGTTTATCTAAAAGTTAAAAAGTTGTTCATGAAAGCCCAAGAAAACATACATATGCCTGCTGGTTCAAAATGTAATAAATGGCCTATATTAATGAATGATTTTCCCTGATTCACAGGGGAACTTTCATTTAGTACATTTTAGTGCTGTGGAAAATTACACATTTTCTTTAGCAGAATGAGTAGCACATAGTATGTCCCAGATCAAAAAATACCTCTGGCAGGCTGAGTCTAGTAGCTGAGGCTGGGCCAGGGCACAGCTCAAACACTGTGCATGGCCCTTGATGCTGTGCGATAGTTAAGCTGGTCTCCGACGCTCTTCACCAGGCACTGTTTCCAATGTGCAGTATTGACAAGGCTCTTTGGATGAGGCAGGGGCTCTAGTTATGTGGACACAATCTTTCCCTCAGGGCCTGACAATACACCCACTGTTTTCTGCTAACCTGCAGAGAGTCATTTAGAGCAGATTTTTAAAAATCTTTCAAATTGCTCCTCCCCTCCTCAACTACTTAGTTTTCTGAACTGCTGTAGGTATAATGATGTCCACATCGCAGTTGCAGTGTCTGTGCCATTCACTGGCTCTTCAGGGTCACCTGTTGAGCATTGCTTGGAGCAATCAGACAGCACTCAGAGTGCTTGGCCAGCATGGCCAGGGGAATGGTACCTCCATGCTGCGGGGGAACTACAACATTTGAATATGGGGGCAGGGGAAAGGATGTCTCAAGTTTTTGCACTGAGGGAATGGTGGCCACCTGGACAAAAGCTGAGGGTGTAGATAATCAGGAATTATGGAGTAAGAAGAGTTTAAAAATGTAGTGCTTTTCAACCAAAATAATCATTGAATGAGAGCAGTGGTGGAATAGGCACATTTCAGAAGACATATGTTCTTCGTTAATTACATTATCACAAGAAGAAGAAAATAACTTCTCCACATGTCTAGTCCTTAATCATCTCATACTTTGTCACTGCCAATTGTCTACACCTTACTAAGATTCTACAAAGATTTATATAAACCCTCTAACTGAATAGTTGTCACAGTTCAAAACTTAAATTCTTTAAATGCCTATACTCTGGCAAAGAAACTAGGAAAACTGCAGCTTAGATTTCCATGATCTTCAAGTGTTAGCCACTATCATACACATAGATAATGTGCATATTTTAAAAACAATGTCCTTCTTTGGAGAACACTCAGTGATTTTTAAAACAGCCTTTCCAGTCCCTCATTGAGAAGAGGAAATACTAAACCATTGAGATATACTCTTAGCAGCAGAATTAACTTCTTGACCAGCAAGTATGGATTTCCTATCTCTTTTCTGTTTTGGTTTGGGTTTTTTGTTTTTTTCAAAAAAGAGTGTACTCTGGGCAAAATCACTTCAGAATTCTCATGTAAATTTGGGCATGGGCTATTTTATATAAAGACATTAATATATAATGAAGATACCTCAAAGTTTAGGTAGCAATCGAATTTGGAAGAAAATATGCTTGATTGCTGGGATATGCATGTAATCAAGTTCTGATCGTGTAAAACACACAGTAAGAATATTAATGTTAAAATATAGTTGCATAGATTATGTTGGGCTTTTAAGATTTCATTTCCTTTGTAAGTACTTGGATTCTTCCACAATCTTAATTATAGTGTTTGGTTCTTTAACTCTGAATGAAAAAAAAGAAAGAAAAGGTGATATTTTCCCATGTGTTATGTATTTAAAGTGTTAGAAAGAATATATGGCATAGGATTTTGTAACTTTATTCCTCTCCTTTCTTTGGTCAATAGTGAAGGAGTTAACTAGATCGACCGTGAAATTATTAAGGCTCAGAATTAATACCCATATAACATGAATATGGAACAATTCACACCTTTCCCAGCTGTTTGAAAAATCTACAATTTATTGTAATTTCATGATTTGGCAATTTTCTGTGTGATCATACCAGGCATACTTAGATTCCAAGACAACAAGAAAATAGACTTAAACATACCACCAAGCAGCTGAACGATGACTAAATTTAGAAGTAAAGCTTCCCCAGACTTTTGAAATAAAGAAAAAGCTCTACCAATGTGTTTCTAGGTGACACAAAGGAAAAAGGCAGATTCCTTACCTACACAGGAATCTACAGGAGTTCTGAGGGTATCCAAAGAGAATAGGTGAGACTAGTGGATATATTATGGCTCTTTCAATGAGTCCTATTAACAAGTTAGAACTGAATTACTGCTACATTTTCTGTGAATGTTTTAATCCCTAAGAGTGATCACAACCCTACAGTGAAGTTCCTGGCCACAGGATTTCAATGGATGCAGCAATGTAGGAAGCCAGACACACAGAGTGCTGGAATCAGTGCTGAGTCAGACTTCATGTTGATAGTCCAGACCTTTGTATCCATTCTGGGAGATCTGCCAATGTTTAGAAGCCAAAACCTATGTCCACTCCATATGGAGAAGGAAGAATGGCATAGAAATAAATGGTGACCTCAGAAACTTTCTGGATTCCTAAGCAGACTTTTCCTGAAAAGAGTACTCTCAATTTGAGTTCATTTTTGGTTGGTACAAAGCTTAATATTTTCTTGGTGTCAGTTTCCTGTCTCTTTTCATCTATTTATTTAGAGTAGAAATCACTGCTTTCTTTCAGTAGTTTAGTTATGCAAGATACTTTTCATCTCGCATTAAAATTAATATCTTATTTGTTATCCAGAAGTAGTGGCAAAGATTATTCTTCATTTCCTGACTGGATGCTCTCTGATATTGCTCAGCTAACGTTATGGAAGAACAAACTGTTAGTCTACCAAACTGCTTAGACTTTTTGGGCAACTTAAAATCAGAATCACAGAATAGACATCATAATTCTCTTCATTAGATAAAATACTTTTTTTACAATAGCATTAGCTTAGCATTGCAGTAATAGCCTGGAAAAATTTACATCTACTTATAAAAAATTATAGGTATGAAATAAACAGCTCCTAATTTTGACATCCATGTTATCTTTCATAGAAAAAATATATCTCGAAATTGGCAAAATTCTGTTGCAGAAATTACTTGCACAGTCTAACATAGTATGCCATGCCTTCAGCTGGAAAAGAAAATTCAGTAGCTGCAGCATAGCTAGAGAAAGCTTTTTGACTGAAGAAAGCTAAAAACATGGATGCATGTTCAGAACAAGATATGGTATCACACATACGGCAGCATCTGGAGTGTGGGGTGGAAGGAACAGTGTCCTATGATGAAATATTTCTGAATGCTTCGGTTGTCTGAAATGCGGCCCATTCACCCCCACTGCTTACAGATGGCTACTGAAAACTTTCAAATCAACTGGAACATGTATATAATCCCGTACCACTGTGAGTTTCTGCCAGCAGCAATACTGTGTAGCCCAAAGAAGCACTAACTTGACTGTTTAGGCATGTGCATGGGCTTCAGAGGCCGGTTGTGTTACAACTCAGAAGACTTATCTGCCTTCCTTGACCTCACCTTCCTCAGGAGCATGCTACCCTTAGCACAGTCTTAACAGTCTACAATCTGGGGTTCTGAGAGATGCCTTTCTCAGAGATGCAAACAATAATGTAGCATGAGTTTTCTTTCAGCTTCTAAGCACAGAGGTGGAAGGTTTCAGAAAAAGATAGGACAAAAAGGAAAGGAAGAGTAGAATAACAGAAACAGAAAAAAGGAGAACAGAAATCTGTAGTGCTCTAAAAAATCTTTTATTTGTTTTAATATAAACCAACAGCAGTATTTCATGTAGATGTACTACAACACTGAAAAGATAACATTAATATTGTCAAGTCATTGTTTATGACTTCAGAGTGCAATACTCTTAAAGTAGTGTAGAGAGTATAAAGTACAAATTTAGTTGCGGAGCTTGAATTGAAATAACATTTTCTCTTCTCCTTGGTCTTCCACTCCACTGTAACTGTTACAGAGCATCGCTTTTGGGAGGAGGTAGCAGTGTCTGTCATTGCACACAGCCAAATTAGATACTATGGGCTTCTCAGTCCAGTTTCAATGAAGGAGGTTGCACAGACATTAACATCTCAACAATAAGTATGATCAAGAGTTTGAAAATATTAGAAGCCCGGAAACATATATGATGATCCCCCATAGGTACCTATAGTGAATATGCCAGCTTATCATTACTGCTTTACAATAGCATTCAGCAGCTTTTAAAACCCAGTTTTTCTTCTGCTTTACATCCATCTAATGGACATTCTTACACAAATGCATAATGATAGCTGGTAGAGTCTATGGTATAATCTGTACTTGTGTCCTATCTGTTCCTCATCTTGTGCAAATGAGGCTCCCTGTGCTATGAGCAGTAGCACAACCTGTCGTCTGTGTGTGTTAGAATTGGTGTTTTTTATCAATTTGAGGGATATATAAAACTATGCAGCAACAGCAATTTAAATAGGAATAAACACTAAAATCTATTATAAAATCTTCAATCTATGCAAGCATAGCATCTCTTTTTGAGATTTTATATTCCTCTCAGTACCATGGACCTGTTTGGTTTTATTAAGGAGGTGTTCATAATTTATGAAAGTCTTCAATTTGTGCCATTATCCTTTAAATAGAATCGACCACATTAGAAAGGAAATATTACCATGCAAACAGTCTTTCAAAAGTGCGACCCCCTAAGGATTCCTACCTTCAGAACCAGCTGCTTACTTTGCACAACAGACATAGTAAAATATGTGAAAGATATCATAGACCAATGGACTGAAGAACAAAGGGGCAATATAGCTCAGAGTCACTCAGTAACTTGTAATCCTATATTCTTTTTAGAAAATTTAAAAGATGTTTAATAGTCCACCTTACACAGGAGTAAAGCTAAATTATCTCAAAATTGGTTGATATACGTATATCATTGATTTTGCTGATATTAGCAGTACACATGTTTATCTCCTGTGTATTAGATCTGTTCATAACAAAATTTAATTCAAATTCTCCTCTCCTTAAAGCCACAAGCAACACCCAAAAATCCACATAACACTTTAAAAAGTAAAATTGTGGCTACAATTTTGTGAAGTGTCTCAGCAATTTAGAATCCTTTTCAGTCTTCCTTTTTAATCCCTCTTGAAAATGAAATTTAAATTTTGAATAAAGCTGCTTCCAAAAAATATTGCTTTGGAGACAATCCTTTGACGATACTGACAGTAAGGAATTAAAATAGCTTAAAAGGAGGAAATCATAGTTCTTGATTGTTTCTAGTCTCACTGATTTTAAAAGGATTTAGGTGGACTCTCTCCAAATAAAAATCCTGAAGAAGAACCACTCTCTAGCCATTTCCCATCAGGCACCCAAGAGGCAGAGTTGACCTCAATTTCATAAAATCATTTTCATCAGTAGAGTGCAGAGTATTTTTGTAGTTTTCTCCAGTCATAAAAACAAGTTACTTAGCACACATTGGTGTAAGCAATGGTGTAAAGCGAACTACCTGGTCATTGATTTATATTTGTTGACCCAATAGACAAAATGCTGTTACATTCACTAAAAATATGACTAATTAATAACTATTATTAAAAAGTCTACATTACATATCAATAGCTATTATTAAAAAGCCTATATTACATATCAAAATGTCTTTATTATGGACAGGATCCAGTTCATGTTCACTTACCTAAAAAGCTAATTAATGTTCTAGGTTCTAACCACAGCAGAGCAAGCAGACATGCATAGATATAAATTAATCCCCTCTTAAAATAGACACCCAACTATTAGGTAGCTAAATATGACTTAAACTGATTTCACCAAAATAATTTTTTATTGATCTTTGAGAATGAGACACATTGACCCTGTTTTGCTCATAATGTGAGAATACTGAAATAGTTGTGTCGGAGTCAGACCAGAAGTCTATCTAGTGCAAAAGCCCGTAAAGAATGAGCAGGGCTGTGTTGAGGTGAAGGGAAGCAGGGTGATGCGGTGACGCCTTATGACACAACAGGGAGAAGATATTGCTCACAGGCAGTTTTGCCAGCTGTTCAACATGCCACTTGGACAGTGTGTGACTGGAGACATTCTTGAATTGGTCTCAACTTAGTTTTGTCTATTTTACGGGACTACTGACAAACCCAAAAGTATATCAGTGCTCTGTGTTTGCTCTGATTAACATCACTAATAATAAGAGGCTCGTTAAATACTGTAGTGCAATATTTGGCTTTTAGTAGGAGTAATTTAGTTTTAATTCTTCCATGAGAAATACAATCTAACCCTTTAGCTGTATTTGTAGTACTGTCCCACTGATCAAACACAGCAGGCCACATTTACTGTCATTGAACTCTGCTAACTTCAGTTACTTAGTATCTATAACAAAAACATAGTTTAGTGTAATTGCTCTGTTAAATTTCTTCTGTACTAGATATAATTTCCTGGGTACATCAGCTGGATGCCTACTGTATAGAGAATATCTGAGCATATTTATACACATTTGCCTGTTTACTCCTGAATCCAGAATACTAACTTTTTAACTGCCACTAGTGAGCAAAAGGTATATTATTGGTAAACAGTCTTCTGGAAGACAACTTTATTTTCAGCAAATGTTCTATTAAAAAAATGCAAATTACTTTTTTGCTTTCATGCATCACAAATTGTTTCAATAGTTATTAACCTACCTAGAGCAACAATACAACAGTGAGAACTCTAGTGGTGGGTTCAGAGGGTTTATTTTTCACATGCTGATGTTGAGTCTATTTGTGTATGTCGTTAATATTTTTTCTTGTTTCTTTCAAATTGGCTGTTCTTTATGTGGAAATACTTATGTGATGAACACCAGTCTAATTTGTGGACTCTCTATTCCTGCTTGGATTTTCCTGGTTTTTTTGGACGTTGACCAGCAAAATCCTAGAGAAATTTTTGAAATGTGGTCCTTTCCCTTCTGGAGGTTGTTGCCATGGCCACACTCTGGCCATGAAATGGTAAGTTTCATGACTCAAATAGCCACACATGAGCATATTTATTCAACGAGCTTTTTTACTTATTTTAAATTCATTTTTACTCAGTCTATGGGACTGGTGCAAATAAACAAGGCAAATTTTCACATGTGAAAGTGTTACTCCTTAGTCACTGATTGCCTGAATGGCACTCTGGAATTATTAATTATGAGATTTTGTATTAATTTAATGTCACTTTTTTCCTTTGCCTCCTCACCACTTGTCTCCTAAAGAGCATCTTTTCCTTAATCCATCATTTTACCCTCTATATCAACTTTTGAGACTCCATACTGTTTCTGGACTGAGAAATTTCAGGTAACAGAATGGAAAATTTAACTCTCTTAAGCTAATGAATAAATGAAATAATTTTCCTATAATTTCTTGTCATTATTCCTGTCATTATACTCATGTTATGCTCCATAGTGTATTCTGTACTTCTGATGATTATGGTACTTGGACATATCCTGCTTCTCAGGATACAACTGCTTGTAATGACAGCATTAGATAATTACTATTCTAAAGGATTGTTAACCTCTTGGCTTTTTCTATAAAGTGAAAAAACATTGCTTGAGCTATCAATAAGTGAATGTAAACTCACTACTGAAACAATTAATAATAAAATCTCCCAACATGCACTAATCTTTTTGGAGTATCATTAATTAGTGCAAAGTATAAAATTTCTTCCCAATTAGGGACTGGTCAACAATTCTGAGTAGATACACATCTAAATGCTACGTGTAAACTCACTACATTTTCAAACGGTGCCTAAAAATTGAATCGGATGTGGATTTGATAAGATTACTGTAACTAGATCAACTGAAAAAAGTGTAATATCAGATTCTGAATTAATTTTCATGGAATGGTCAGGGTTGGAGGGGACCTCTGGAGATCATCTAATCCAAATCCCTCGCTAAAGCAGGTTCACCTACAGTAGATTGCACAGCAACATGTCCGGACAGGTTTTTAATATCTCCAGGGAAGAAGATTTCACAGCCTCTCTGAGCAGCTTGTAACAGTGCTCTGTCATATTCAGGGGTGACCACCTTCAAGCTGGACTCCCTCCAGTATAACCTTGTCAGGTAAACTCCTTGTCCTAGAATGTTAATCTTGGTCCTGTGCATTGCAGTATGAAATTAAAGAAATTTTGGTACATTAAAAAAAGTCAGGTACCTGAGGAATGGCTTATGAATAAAGCTGAGGAGAACCAAGGGTCCTGTACTATGACTAAGATATTAGTAGGAGATAACACAAAGAAAAAATATTCCATAAGAGATAATGTATGATAGGAGTACTGGCATAGGCTTCTAGAAAGGAAAGTTTAGGCTGGTAATCAATAAAATACCTGCCATGGTGAGATTTTACATGACAAATGTTTCAAGAAAAGGATAAAGCATATTAATTTATAACTTTAGAAGCTAGATAGGAAGAAAAAATGGAAAAATTACTTTAGATTTTCTGTATTTGGAGTAGGTAATATAATTGGACATTCCTTTTCTAGAGTCTTTAATTTTAAGAAATTTCCAATTTATAAAAAATACACACCTACAATCTGGGGTTTTTTCTTTAGTTTTCCATTTTGGGTTGTATACATTTTGTTAAAATAACTCCATATGGAAAATAGCATCTTGAATTGAATTGAGGAAAGCCAATTGGTAGTAAGTTCAACTAGGTGCAGTTTTTACATTTCAGAACAAGGCATTTATGATGAGTTGATATTAGAACACACAGGTATTCTTACAGTAAAGGTACATGGTGAAATAAAACAACCCACCAGGGGATGTCCCTGATGACGCACAGCAAGTCCAGTTCTGGGATCTGCTTAGAACAGGAATAATTATTACCCAGTGATTGTTCAGAGCAAATTCTCATTATCTAAGAGTATTGTAGATCTTGAAATCATCACAGTTCATACCATCTGTTCCAAACTGTGCTAGCTTATATGCAGCTTTACAGTTCAAACATTTCATATGATCTGAATCATAAATTGAGGTAGCAAGCAGTGGTCTACAAGACAGTTCTGCTTCTGTTTCTCCAACTGATCTCCTGCAGCATCTTCTATTTTCAAACTGCCTAAGAAAGTCAAAAAACCCAGTTCTCTGTGAAACTAATACCGTATATCTCCTTTAATGTTTAGTGATGGCAGTAGGTGTTGAAAATTATTTCCTTATGTTAAAACTATACAAAGTTTCAAAATGGTAATGAAACACAGACCTTCATCCTGAATCATTTCATGACATCAGTGAATCCAAGTAGCAATAATGTTAAGCTGCTACCAGATATTCACAATATCACTGAAACAAAGCACAACTGCATTACATTATCACTTACTGATATTTAAAGAGCTCGTGCTAGAATAGAACATCCAAAACCTTCCTTAATTCTGTTATGAAGCTAAATGGTTGCGAGCGATGCATTTCACTTCATGCAGATGATGCATTACTTTCTTGTTAGGTTTCCTTACTTGAGATGACTTCTCTGTTTCATAACCATGCCTAAATGTCCAGCAACAAAATGAATTTTATTAAATCCAAGTACTTGACCTTGCCAACTAATGTTCCCAGATGCCTCTTTACTGACTACCATTTTCTGTGGGCTTCTAAGCAGCGGAACTGGAATACACCCTGTTGCACATTCTCTGCTTTAAATAACCCCGTCCTCTCCAAATTAATTATGAAATCTAAAAATTATTTAGAAGGATGGACCTTCTTCTCATGCAGGCTGAATTATAGTACTTGAAATAGATAATTTTTTTAAACCGTTATACGTCATCCAGATATTACCTTGTCATGCTCATCTCTAAGACAACTGTTTAAACTTGTACAAATCCCTATTTAAGTAAAATTGAAATTAAAAATAGTTCTGGGTGAAAATTACATTGTCACAAGATGTCAAAAATATTTTTTATGTGTAGTTTAGCAATCACAAATGGGATGTTTTTAAACAGCAGCTTTATGATACAGTGTTATTTTGGGTCATAAAATTAGAAATTTTGTTTATTCTAACAGTGTATTGAAACTGCCTTTAATTTCAGCCAAGACAATCCACAGTCCTATTCTTCTGCACCAGCTTGACTTAAATGTCAGACCTTAATGATTAAAAAAAAGTTTAAAATATACAGTGATATGATTTCTTTATTTAGACTGATGTTTAACTACTTTTTTTACTCTAAGCGATGGAAAGAAATCTAACATCAATAAAGAACTGTAGTAATAAATTTATGATCATCAGTAGATTGTAAAATGCCCCACCAGTGTTCTGTGCAAAGGCTTGTTGCACATTAGTAAGATATACATATGCACCTTGACTTAATATCAGAGAATGACAAGCCAAGTGAAGGACTAAAATGAATGTCAGATTTAAATGATGAGGTGAAAAATAAGTGAGGCTGTGTTAAATGGACGTAAAATGGACTGGAGACAAAAATAAAGTTTCCAGTCATTGAAGTCCAAGGTTTTGGAAGGTCTTCCAGCAGAAGTGAATACAAGTAATCTGGCAGGTTTAGGGGAAACAAATGGTTTCAGAGAAGCACCATGTTAGATAATACTTGTGATAGGAGGGGATTGGGCATGATAATTGCAACATTTGTTTTAGTTATATGCAAAATATGCGTCATTATGTATTTCAAACAGAAGAGTATTATAGCATTTGAGACAGACCAATTTACAGTATTTACTTCAACACCAAACTCAAGAGGGATAGTTTCATCTGATACAAAATTTCTCCATCGTTTGCTACATTAGACATCATAAAATGCCAATATTCAGAGTGCCACAAATTTAAAAACTTTACCTGAAGTGGTCATATTATATTGGGTTCGTTCCTTTGCTGTACTGAAGTGAAGAGGAGAGATAAAGACTCTTTTATGCCTCCACCAGTTCAGCACCATCCTGGAGATAAGAACCCAAGTCAGCCTTCAGCACAAAGCTGGAGAAATCACAGGGGTACTCTAATGTCTGACAACTAGAACAAAACACTCAGTACCCTCTGTCAGCCAGAGCTGGGAGAGCATTCCACGCTGCACCTTTTCTGCCCCCTGCTACTCATTGCCTCCAGGCATCACAAGCTGTCTGAATGTATGTAAATATATCCCATTCCTGAAGTGGACAGCAAATGAAGCTTTTACAAAGATTGCTCATATTCCGTGAAAGGAAAACTTATGGTTGTTTTACTTCCCTCCAGGAATAGAAAATTGCATTGTAGAATCTTACAATTGGTCAATTTTGTTTCCTGAGTGCACTATTTTCTATGTGTGGTACAAAATGCACACACACACACAAACACACCCTCAAAGCATGAGTGTGCAAGTATGCATATAATTACACACACATATATGTTGCGTACACAGCCACACATATGCATGTATACACATAGAATTTTAATAAGAAATCCAGAAACTTATTATCTTATAGTAAATGAACTGAAATAAAAGCAGGACTCATTATAATCTCATCACATTATTTTCATATTAAACTCTCTCTTTGATTTTATAATGTCAGGTTTGATCTTGCACAGCCTAGGTGCAGTATGTTGCTTTGTTCTGTGAACTATCCTCCTATCTATTTCCTGAGCTGTTGTTCCACACTTGTAATCATGTTATTTGAGTGCCTTATGTATTCTAAAAATAACCATAATAGAAGTTGCATGTAAGTGCAAGGTGAGAAGTGATGAACGGGACAGCGACACATTACAACCGATCATGCTGAATGTAAATGGGAGACCAGACCATGCTGCACAGCAATAAATGATTATTATTACTACCATTTATAAAGAACCTGAAGGTGTCAGAAGCACTTCAAAGTGCACACAAAGAAACATATTCCCTCTCCCAAAGAATTTATAATCTAGAAAGGTAGCCTGGCTGTTTCTTCTTGTCTCACAGCAGTAAAATGGAATGGAGAATGATGAGTTAAGTGCTGCATTATACTGGGTCATGCATGAGCCTATGCTACGTCAACAAAGTTTATTTTGTTCCCTCCTATGTTATAATACACGGTTTTCCACTAACAAAAGTACCATTACCAGCCGTTTGAGGCTTGCTGAAACTCAGCTTGCAGGATATCAGTGACTAAACTCATATGCACAGCCACAACTTGTGAATGAACTTGGATGACTGTACAACTATTTTGCATGCTTATCACAACTTGAAATAAGTAAAACTTTCACTTCTGTAGTCATCATTTCCAAGTGAGACCTCCAGCAATACTTTCCTTTGGCTCCCAGCCAATTGCGTGTACTTGTCTGCAAGTGTATCCTGTACCGCTGACCCTTGAACAATGGAAGTTCAGAAGTTTTTGCAAACAAAACCAATCCATCATTTCCACTGCAATAGAAAGTACCATTCATAAAAGAGAACAGTAAACAGTTCCTGCAGAGGAGCATTCCCTTCCACAGAATTCAGTAATTCTTTTCCAAAACACATACATGCCTAATAAACTTCTCTCCTGCAATGCTGACCCTAACATTAAACAATACCACAACTGCTAGCAAGATAAATTTAAGAAGAGGTGAACTAAACTGCAGAGTTCTATAGAAATTGTGTTATGAAGATATAATAACTCTGAAAGTCAATAAAAGTGAGCATGAAGACCAAAAAGTGGTCCATAATCCTTTTCCATGTTGGCACTTTACTTTTTTATGCAGCTGAATGGACACCAAGACAGACTCCTAAGAGCCAAAGGAGACCCGGAATTAAATCTAACACATCTGAAGTTAGTGGAATCTTTGCCATTTACTTCATTGGGTTCAGGTTATCACCTTGAAATTTAACAGTGTGAAATTGTTTCGGTGGAACTGATCAAGGGTTAAAGTTCTAATTCAGTGTGAAAAAGCAAAGCTAAATCTTACTCTTAATGAGAGTAGGTTGTTTTCTGACAAGATAGCATCTATCTTGAATTGCCATAATATAATATTTTCTTTTTCTGGAGATTGATTCGTGGACTGATTTTTACTTATCTGTATTTTTACTTTTCATATCAACAAACTGAGGAAAACTGAGGAAAAGTTGAAAAGGCAGCCTACACATGTACAGCGTTGAGTAGTAAAACAATTTCAAAACCACATATCCACTCTGAAATTGCGAGTAACCTTTAAAATAAATATACCTTAATTAGGAAACAAACGAAAATATTTGTCTGCCTTTGGTGATGTATTTTCAGCATATAATAAACTGTCGGTTTTACGTTTTCAAGAAAATGAGGGGATTTTTTCCCAAGATTATAATACGGAGTGATTGTGTCATCCTCAGGAACTGCTATCAGAGAAGTTCACGTGCATGCTTACCATTAGACAGTGGAAAGTAGTGATTATAGCATATTTTAGCATATCTTTGTCACTGAGGAGGCTGCAGGTGGGGAGATGAGAAAAATAAAAATACTGCTCTTAGGTCCAGGTCATTTGACTCCAAAGATCTGTGATAAAATCAGTTTTGCTCTGTAGATCTTTTTCCCCTTTTCTCTCAGCTTCAACAAGAAAGACTGGAATTTCTGTTCAAAACCAAAATCAAATGTTTTCATTTCATTTTAAGAGAATATGCAAGTTCTATATGAAACTGAACAAGAACAAAAGCCCTGAGACTTCTGGCCTTATATGGCTTGCCTTGCTTCTGGGTTCTCCACAGTGAAAATGGGTAGGTGAATCATCCAACCTCTGCCTCCTCTTGGCTCTTGAAAAGAGAAATTGGAAACTTTTAAAGTCACAACCTGAGCCACACCTTCCAGGCAACTGATATAGCACTGAGGGACCAGAGCCTTGAAAGTAAGGACCTGCCAGCTCTGATCCAGGGAACATAAATCACTGTGGCCCTCATGCTTGTACATGTTAGAATCTTCCCGATATTAAGGTGCAGGACACTGGCAAAGCCCATATGGCATTGCTGTCCAATTGTGGGTTCCAGTTGTTCCCATTTTTGCGAAAAAAAGTTTCACAGAAAGAGTAAGCTAAACCAGAGGAATCTGGAAGGCGAGTATCATCAGCAGATGGCAATTAAAATGCCCCGTAGGCTGCCAGGAACCTCTTCTTGGGTTTCATTAGAAACTCACTTGCCAAAAGGAGGTGTCATAAGAAGTATTTCAGTTTTGTAATGTTGGCACCAGGTTTGTTGGGCTTTGTTTTGAGGACAACATACCACCTTGAAAGAATCTTAACCACTTCCCAAAGACATGAGAGAAAATAAGTTGAAGAGCTGAATTTTGCAATATGGCTTCAGCTTTGTGTTGAACATGTGTACACAGTAACAGAAAACTGTGGTGTGCATAGCTCGGGTGTGGATGCAGCCCAGAAGTGTTCTAACATTCTTCATAATGTTTGGACTTTCATTATTTGTAGATAATGAAAAACAGCAGAATGTGGTCACCTCGTGTTGTTTACGAAAGGAGCAGTGATATCTGCAAAGTCTGCTTGCTCAGAACAGCCACTAGAGGGGAACTTGCAGGCAAGGTAGGGTCCAGATCACAGGCTGGTTTGGCTGCTTCTCCCAGATATGATCCTGAAGGAATCAGTGGCAGGTTCTATATTTATTTCTACACTATGTATCAATAGACTTGATATGTCAAAGAGAGAGTATATATTTGTTGCTTTGGATATAATAATAATAGGACCTGCATGTACATGTCTTCCAAAATTTCACATGTGGAAATTCTCTTCTTTTTCAGCCTAGTACTAATGCAATACAGGATTTTATTAAAAAAAATTGAATGTGACTGTCAACTGACAGAACAGCAGTATTGAATATCTTGTGCTGGAAAGTAGAAATAATGCTTCACGAGGAACATCAATATGGATTAATCTGTGGACCATGGATTTGACCATTTATTGAATTGCTTTTAGTTGTATAATGTATATTAAAGTGAGATAAATTCACAATTCACATTTCATTGATTTAGCTAGGTTCAACTGACAATTTGTGTTGTTGTTTTGTGTGTTTATATTTGACTATTTCTTCTTAGCAGCTTAATCAGTGTAAGCTTACATAGCCAATACTACCTGCTGTGAAATCTTGGATCTTTACTACTGTACCATAAGCTATGCTACTGAGGTAGAAAATCTACTGCTGGCCAGAAAAATAAAAATACCCTCCCTTCAAGATTATGGAGTATATTTCAGAAAGATCTCCAGCTGGTCTTCCAGTTAGTTGGTTTCAGAGAAGGCATTTTAGACATAGAAAAATATAATTGTGTGCACTGAAATCTGTGCACATATGAAGGATACAATGTACAAATAAAAACAAGTAGTACCTTCCTGTAGTCACATGCATATATTAAATCCAGTGTCTCTCATCATCTCTGCATTGCCCAGATGTGTAACACCTACAGGTGTGCATGTATTTCTAGGAGGCCTTTAACTTCACTTGGCAGAAAGCCTTTGAAAGAAATAAATGCAACGACTATTTTTAATTGTGATTTATTGTTCAATATTTTTTCAATTAATGGGTTAAAGTATTATTTTTGTCTGTATAATACTAAGTTTAACATTTATGACAAATTTCTATAGTTTTATCTGTAATGATGACATATTAAAAGTCCTGGGTATTCTCATCACACTTTAAAGCACATAGTTTGACTTTGCTATTCTGTATCAGTAGTAATTTTCATATTGAACAGCCATATTTAGTACCATTGCAGAAATTAGTTCCCATCAGTAAGTTTTGACATAGTATTGTATAATCAGAATGATGGAGAAACAGACAAAGAAGAATTATACCTACCCAGACTAACAAAAGCATATCTTGAGAAATGAAAATAATATGACTACTCTGCTAAGCTAACTTAGTGTTCACACTAATGGTGCTATTTACCATTGAAAGAAGAAAGACTCTTGCAGTTGTGTTTGTAATAAACAGGGATTTTATTTTCAGTGGGCTTTGTAGTTTAACTGTGTATTTAAATTATTCTACAGAAATCATCTTTACATTGCTATCTATGGGTTAGCAGCAAGGTTGTGCAAAGGAGTAACAAGAGCATAGCTGCCAAATTAAGGAGAGATAAAATACCCAACTCAATGCCATTTCTGTCTTCTGCTATGCAATACCTGGAATTCTGTATTTGGTCAATTTATGTGAATCAATGGGTCAAACCCAATTACTTCTCCTCCTTGCTGGACAGGGAAAATCAGAATTAGGTGAAACTCTGTTCACCACATCCAGAACCCAATAGGACCATTGCAGTAGCCTTTAGACTTTCTAGTATAACACTTACCACACAACACTTTCATTCTTTTTAAAATACAGAAATTCCTGAATTAATCATTTCCAAGACAAAGAGTATGGGTGTCAGAATGGTAACTGGGAATAGGCATGAAGGTAAGAGAGGAGGATGTCCTAGTCTGGGAGAAGAGAAAGGGTAGAGATGTATCTAGAAACTCCAGAATAAAATAAAGAACTGAAAGAGCTGCAAAGAGTTTGAAAAATGCAGAGGACTGGGGAAGCTGGTAGCCAGTGCATTTAGAGGCAAGAACAAAGGCACACTAGGGTGCACAGTGGGCTTGACCTATGGAAGTAATGCACTATGCAACCCGCTTGTTGATGAAACAACAACAACAGTAATAAAGGATTATTTTCTCAAAAGCATGCCACATAGTACAGCCTTTGATTGATAGTAAAATTAAATTAATATGAAATAATCTTGAAATTACAAAGCTTTCTAGAAGGCCCTTTGATTCTATACATGGCTCAAGTAAACATTTTTTTTTAAATAAATTCTTAAAACTGAAATTAAAGAGACTAAGTTGGAAAGTCCACCTAGCCACAACCACTGTCGCTTTGCTTTAGATACTTTCTAATATTACCTAGACATGACATAGACTAATTATAGGCTTTGAAGAAATCTTTAAAACAATAGAACAATGGGGATAAATTTTACTTTGTTCAAATTCTAATTTTTGTCCGATTTTTTATATAAGTTTTGTGTAGACCAATAAAAAATATAGAAGATCCTCTTGTGTTGTCTGTTTATGATCTGTGTGTCCTTCTCATTGGCCTAACACTGCTTTCTCAAGCAGTAGATGAAAAATACTGTTTTTTCTTAGAAAATAATTCTTTTTGCTCTCCTTTTCTTTCCTTGTTTTTGTTGGCTTTTTTCTTTATTTTCCCCTTGCTGCTTTGCCTTTTCCATTACTTTTCCTTTTTTTCCCCCTTTCTCTCCAGGTTTTTGCCAGTGTTCTTTTAAAGATCTAGGAAAAAAACTTATTATTCTTTAGAATTTGAGTCTCCCTCTGAGCAGAGAAGAGGTTTTCTGAGAAGGGTCGTAACTGTAGCTCAAACTAGCAGGTTTTAAGCAAGTCGGTTTACCAGAGGTAACTAGATCTCTCTTCATTTTCTTATGCTCTAACATGTTTTGTCAAATCATTCAACACAAAAAAATATTTCTTTACTGATGTCGGTACCTGATAGTACAAGAGTGGTAGAGCATGCACAACTGTGCTACACTTGGCTGTGCTATTGCTTGCTTGTGTTCATACTGTTTCCTCTTTTCTTTTTTCAGCTGATCTAGTTCTCAGCTGAAGGTAATGTTTAAATATGAGCGGTTTCCAGGACAAGTTTAATCTGAAGCCTATTTGACACTGCACTGAAGCTTCAAGGTTTTCCAAGCAAGTCTAGAGGTAGGAATGGTTGGACTAGAAGATCCGATAGGTCCCTTCCAACCTGGTTGTTCTGTGATTCTGTTCTGTGATTCTGTGACTTGATTCCCTCAGTTTCACTGCTTGGTTGCAATTCCATTTCAAAATCAATGTTAAACAAGTGCTGACTTACTAAGTATAACGTGTAGACCTTTAAACATTCAGTTTTTTTGTGTCTCCAGCTTCCATGTTCATGAGTCAAATGCATCAGAACACTGGTCAAGGCATTAACCGATTCTTATGTATGTAACTTGTATTCATGATTTGGTGAATGAAACCTATGAACTCTTAAAAGGTATATTTGAACATCCTGTTACTGCCACCGGCCTTTTAGGAAATGCATTCCATTTTAATTTCATATATGATGCACTATAATATAAGAAAGTCAAATCAATTCAGGTTTGGGTTTTTTTTTTTGTAATTGCAGTAATTATCAGCAATAAATTTATTTTGCTTATTTCTAAACCGTCACATAGAAGAAGATGCAATAAAGTTAAGTTTGCTGTATTACAATAAGACCTCTAATATTAACACTTGCAAGTGGAATCTAAATGGAGGTGTTTTGGAGCATGTTCCCAAGTGCTATCTGTTGTGTAATTTTCAAAATCCAAAGAAAATAACATTTCTTTAATTCAATATTTTAGCAAGTTTTGAGAAAATAAACTACTTATACTGCACAGAAGTGTTAAGAAGTCATTTAACCTTATGTTCAATCAGCAGTATATCATAGTCATTTCTTGTTCTGAGCAGAGAAGTAGGATGATGAAAATACACTGCACAATAGTCTATTGTATGTTCTGTGATCTGGTGAACTGCATGCCTATAGCAATAGGATGAGACGTGTGTCGAAGGGGACAAATAGTCTGAAAAACTGGTTGTTAATAAAGCACCTATATACAACTTCAAGATGCACTAGTTTATATCTTAAATCAATATACATATCATCTAAACATCCAATAGGAGTACACAGTTTTGTTACATGTTTTGGAAGCTTTCGTTATGTATGGAACTGGAGATAAAGAGCTCAGTCTGTGTTCCAAAACCATTAATATATCTTCAATGTGCTCATACATCATCTACTGGTTTGAATAAGACAAAACTAGTTCCTTGCTTGACGTTTCAGACCTGCTTAAACAAAGTCAGGGCACGGTAAATTGTAAAGTACCTCTACAGTAAACATCATCCTTGCCCACGCAGGACAGAGAATAGGACTCCCTGACTCCAAAGCTGGCTACCTTCTCAAGGAACATTTAAATCTGGGGGCAGGAACAGGATTAGCTATTCTCTGTGTTTCAAAAATATCTTCAATATAGGATTTTGAGCATGGTTGAGAAGTAGCAATGATTATCACTCCCCCAGGTCAATCTACTCAAACAGTGGGTAGATTCATTCGGATAGGATAACTGTTACTTAACATTCCTGAACATAAAAATTATAGTTTGGAGGCTATAAACACATGGAAGAGTGCATCCAAAAGTTTCTTCCCTGCCCTCTCTTTCATTTGATTTGTAGAGGTATCTTTCTAAATATGTTTGTTTCTGTCTGGATTAAAAATTTTGGAATCCTTATTTCCAAAAATAATATTTAGCAGTATCATGTCTTGAAACTGTGACCGATAAAAGGATTTATTTGATGAGAAGGGATAGCTAGGTCTCCATGTTTGCTGAGTCTTTGGTCCCTTTATTGACTTATTGAACAAAATTATCAAGAACAGTTTCCATTATCTGCACTATCCGCTGTTGACTACACAAATTAAAAGTTCAAGTTCAAAAAAGTCATCTGCTCTAGTCTACATTAAATCTGAATCTTTTTCCTATTTCTTTCTAAACTGAACAATAACTGGATACAAATACCCCACACCGTATTTCCTCTATTTTTGTAAGTTATTTTCATATTTTGTTCCTACATCCAACAGAAAAATTCTTCTACCCATATTAGTGAATATGCAGACAATTTTGTGAATGCTGCAGAAAAGAAATTTGGTGCATTTAAAGTATATTTACCTTTTAAGAAGAAATAAACTAGTAAACAAATAGTCTAAACTTTACTTTGTAGCTAAATACAATAATGTCCCATTTCTAATGTTTGTATTATTTAAGGAAAACAGAGAGGAGTTACTTAGAAAGCCTCATTAGAAGTGATTTATATATCAACTCACAAATGTATAAATAGCCTGCCTGTAAGTCTTAGCTGTACAAAGGCTATTAGCTAAAATCTATAGAACAGTGAACTCTAGTTCATGACTTTTGAACATTTTGAGTAGATATAAGTCAGATACATAGTGTTTGAACAACATATGTATTCTTCAGGAAACCGTTCCCATTTGGAAAAAAAATAGACCTTTCCTTCACAATCCAGCACATAAAGTATATTTCTTTATATGGTTTGGAGATCATGTGCATACATTCCATCAGTTCTTGATGTACTCTATTAAGTGATCTTTACCACTATAAGGCAGCTATAAAAGCAAAACTTTCAGGAGATTGTGTTTCAGAGTTAGAGCCCTACTGCCTGTATCGCTGCTGCTTACATGTTCTTCAAGAGTCCTCTGATGAAACTCAGTGAAGTTTTAAGTGCTCCAAAGACTGAAAATATTTGAAGTTCACTCCAGTGTTGGTTCATCTTCCTAATGTCACTAATCAGCAGCTCTGTATTGGGCTTATAACCAGGTACTTCTTCTCTCTAACTGCAAAGCCAGGTATCACCTACAAATATTTACTGTCAATAAGTTCCAACTTACTTGCAGTTGAATCCTTGTATGAGGGTTCACCTGTTAGAAGTCAACATTGCTATCTTTCTAGTTCTTATTTACAGCACTTTTTAATTTAAAATACAAATTTAATACCTCATTCGTGTACTGGGAGATTGTTAATTTAGTGTTTGTTATTTATCAGTCTAGGTATTTTACAGAACAGTAATAATTTTAAAACTATTTATTTTCTCTAGCTGGTCATTTTCTAAGGATTTCAAATGTCTTATTCAAATGTCAAAATTTAGGTTGAGCAATCTAGAGCATGACAGAATTTGTACATCTTCAGTTCTCTTCTTAGTATATACTTATCAGTTATTATTTTACTGTCTTGTCCTGACAAATAAATACTGCATAACAGAAATCTAAGCAAAATCTTGCTCTGGTATTGTCAGTAGAACTCTTTGGATGATCAAGGCAAGTGAGATCTATTCCGTAACATAAGGAGTGTTTTTTATTCTCATTTCCTCACAATCAACTACAGAACACAACCAGTGGGGAAGAATGAAAAAGGCAAAGGAGAAATTAAACAGTAGGTTGAAAAGTGAACTGTAAGAGCTGATATATTGAAATACTATCTAAAGGTTGTCTTAATTGAGACAAAATATTTTTCTCCAGCAGTGTTTAGTGGAGAGCCTAGGATTTTGAATTTGTCTAGTCAAGAAAGGTCAAGAAGATAATGGTGGGGAGAAGTAATTGCAGGGTAGAGAAAGGTGAACAATTAAGCATCATCATTTGAAAACAAATACTGATCAGCTATAGCAGAAGAATAACCAGAAAGAAAGGAGCAAGAGAAAATAATTATTTGAGGGGAGAAATACACAGAAAAGAGAAACAAGGAGAGCTGAAAACCCACAGAAGAAAAGCTTTGTCGTGTAGCAGAAGCCGCCATTAAACAGTGAAAAATGTGTTATATAGGCAAGAGTAAAACTGCCTATAATAATATATTGGAATGAGATAAGAAGAAATTAAATATATAGAGCCATAGAAATGATCCACACACATGAGAAATCTACAGTTGTCAGGAGAACTACTTAGGTCAAAGAGAGTAAGAGGAAATAATGAAGTACAGGCAGCAGAAAGAGGGAGTCACTTAGTCACTAAGAGCAAGAAGTGAATTCTACATCATGACCAGATTGCAGTCTAGATTGACATTGGAAAAAGGTAGCTCTGAATAACAGAGACTTGAGAAAATTAGAGGAGGATTATTTTCTTTCAGGAGAAAAAGGTAAGAATCTGCACAATATTTCAGAGGAGATTCCCTTTAATTAATAAACTTAGGAAGATCACAGAAGCATGAAAAGAGAAAAGATATGAGATTTAGGTATGGAAGCAGATATCAGCCTGGAGTCATGTTCACAACTGAGAAAACTGTTAGGTTGCAAGAGAGAAATAAATCTTTTCTACTACCCCCAGAAAACATGGGGAGGGAAGAATAGCCAGGCTGGTTAGAGGAGAGAATTATTGATATGGAAATGGAGCAGTGGCCACAAGCATACATCAAAACGAGGAAGAAAAAGAAATTAGACTGAATTTGCAATGGTTAGGCTTCCCTATGGAGTATCTGATGAGATTTACAACTCTCCTAGCAGACCAAAATACCCCTGGCAAGGAGATGAATACCTGAATGGATTCAGTTTGTACAAAAATCCACTGTCAGCAAGAGGCAACAGAATCCCTGAGACAGTATCTGGGAATGTCACAATAAAGCATCACTGTTTCCTGAATACCAGTATGTCACAGTTCAAAAATGGAAAACCTTCCTTTATAACTTTGTTTTGGATACTGAGCATTAAAGAGAATTATAGTTCTGTCTGAGAGGTTTCCTTGGCTTCTCACTAGACTCCAGGGAAAGGTAAGTGCAGGGTGTGCAAATCCATAGTCTCCTCACTGCAAAGCAGTGTCAGATCACTACATGCTAAGTATGGAAGAAGCTTGCAAATTTCAGCCTCCTTCAGGAAGGGCAGGACAACAGGTAGAGAATAGGGAGCAGCCTGCCTTTGGCTCAGACTTCCAACCATGGGCAAACACATACATGCTGCTAGAGAGTAATGTGAAGCTCACTGGAGGACTAAGGGAAACAGATTGCCCAGGGACTGGGAGAATTCACGTTGCTCTTCAATAGGTAGAGGGGCTGGCTGTAAATAAGGAGTTAATTATTATGGTAAGTAAATGCTCAAGCCACTTCCTACAGCTTTGGGAGTCTCATTACTGTCTCCTCTCCTGTGAATTCCTGCCAACAATGTTATTCACCATAGCTACGAACAAGTATATCAGCAAGTGAAAATTCTTATTAACACCCCCACCCAATAAATACTTGTTAGCCCCAAAAGTATATGCATGAAAGCATTGTTATGGGATGCAGGGTCTTAGGGCTCTGATATGTACAGTAGAAGGCCATCAAAGTCATGAAGAAGTGAAAAATAAATACAGATGTTAAGAGGAAAGTTGCAAATCAGTAGAGAACCTCAATATATGATAGATGTGAACAAAAAAAATACCTAGCAGTAGGCACATGTTTAAACATAACCTGAACTTGAAGACAGTGTACTGAAAGAAAATGCTAGTGTCAGAAATAATTAAATAATAAAGACAATGTGCCCATCAATAATGTCAGCATGGTGGGAGACTGAAAATAAGGATGTCCTGTTTAAGAGTTTCTTATGGCTAACTCAACCAGTGAATTTTAATTCTGTCCTTATCCTAATACCTCCAGTTGGCAACTTTGGAAGAATTTTTCAAGAAGACAAAATGTAGATAAGTGTCATTTCAATTTAGGTAACATATTTTTAAACTCTAGAAATAATTAAACAAATTCAGCACTTCGATGTATAAGAATAACATCTTTCCTATTATGCTGAGAAAGAAGACTATCCTAAAGTCATGCTTCTTTTGCACTGAGGGCAGAAGGGATGCAGTGGAAAAGTCAGTAAGTTTCTCAAATACTGAATGTACTTTACAGAATTTGATGTTCATCAAAACAACTTATACTCACAATGTTACCAAATACATTCCATATTTATGTTGTGAAGATTATGTATTTAGAACAGTGTTAATTTCTTTTAAAAAAAAAACAAAATCAAGACAACTCTCAGACATTCAACATTAGCCTTTTGCAGGTAACAAGCACGTAGATAATCATTTTATCAAAACATATGTCAGTAAATTTTAAAAAGTATTTGTAAATATATGTGTATCTAAAACTGTATGCTCACTTTTTTGATGAATGAGCTTGATCTGTGCTGTAGGTATTGGTACTTCGCATTATATTTAATTTTAATTCATTTATTCATAGTTTTAACCTTTGTAAGAACATCAGTTATTTAAATGAGTAGAAGGTAAACCACATCAACAAAACTGCAGTGTTTAATGTTGAAGATAACTGACATGCATGAAGTCATTGTATTAAAATACTGTTTTCCCCATTGTTTAGCACAGATGGTGCTGGTAATTAATATTGTGCTATTTTTTCATCAGGGGATTCCTGGATTACAAAACTCGTGCAGTAAGTAGTAAACTGCTACATTACACTGTATGAATAAATGATTTATGATTTCTATATTCATTATTGAGAAATCCATTACCCAATATGCAAATTATGCAATGTTTCAAAACTTTTAAAGAGTTTTTTTTTAAAAAAATTATTTTTATAAAATATACAATTCATGAAAAACTGTTTACTATGAAACAGACCCTGTTTATTTCTGTCTTTTCCAAAGGCTTTAAGTATTGATGACCCCAAACAGGCTCATTAGAAAATGCACATCAACAGTGAAAATATCTTTGAAGGTGTTCTGATACTTCCTGCAGAGGATATTATAAGCTAGGAATGTATTCTTCTGTCTTAACCATACAAGGGTAAATTATGTCCTGTGCACCATCTTTGTTCCAAAGGTTCGTTTAAATGACACTGTAGTTCTAAAACACTCATTGAAATCAAAGCAGGTATTCTAGAAATTAATTTCTACCTAGGAGCATAGAAACATATGTTATTACCTAAAGTTACATCAGCTTTCCTTGGTGGTGTATGGTTTTAAATTCTAGAATAATATCCATCATCACAAAAATGTTCATAGGTAGTACAAACAATTGTGAAGAAAATTCGTTTGTCCTGTGATAGGGTCCTATTTGACAAATTTTCAGCTGCAGAATGCACTCAATTTCCAAATTGCTCACCAAGTGAGAAGCAGTAGCAAAATTATCCCGGGCCACTTCCCCAACAGGCACACACCTTGTCCATTTGCTGAAACTGCACATGTAAAGTTCAGGTGGTTGGAGCATGGTACATGAAATATGCTCAATTATTCACACATGGGAACTAGTAACCATTCTGAGTATAAAATGAATCCTTGCGTTAGTTCTGCATATAATCCACACATACTAAAACATTCATTTTAAAATGCATACTTAATACTGAATATAGTTTCTATCTCCAATTTTTATTCTCTGATATATGGACTTTTTTTGAAGATATGTTAACATAGCTATAAAACAGATTAATACCATAATTAATAATTGCACTTAGTCATTAATGGTAAAGCAATAGATAATTTGAATGTACACTTATACTATACTACATGTTGTCACCTTTGAAGTACAAATTTATTTTAAAAATCAATACCTTTTAGCTATTGCAACTTTTATAATCACTTTAAACTAAATGGAGTGATGCTGGACATTATTCACATTTTCATCCGACTTTTCACAGATATGTCTCAAGGTATCTCTGTTGTTATGCATCACTAACAGGGAGGATAAAATGATATGATTATGATGTAATTTGTAAGTAAATATATGTTCAGTTTAAAATAATGAAATTATTTTCCCTTTCAATTCAAAAATATCAGTCATATGTTATCTTTTACAATCTACATATTTATAATGAAATTGTTGATTTTCAGGAATATTTTTAGGATTTTTATTCCCACACAAACAGCATATACATTTGGGTAGGTTCTTTAAAGTTGCCTGATTTGTTAAGATGTTACAATAGAGTGCAGACTATGTATCTACACTATAACATTTTTAAGGGAGAAAAGCATTACTTTGAAACAAGGTAATACTGGACAGTATATAAATAATATTTGTGTTTTGCTGTGTGGAAAACAACAGATTTCAAAAACATACATTTATCATGAAGCAATTAATCTAGCCTGTTAACTTTCTAATGGAGAGATGTTGCAAGAAATGTAATAGTAGTTTCACTTGTGAACTATCTTGCAGTTCTCACTTCTCTACTGAATATTACTGTAATGTAAAATATTGTATGTTTCAGATTTGCAACAGAACAATTTATGAAAGAGCTAATAATTCCTGCAAATAAAGCAATAATAAAGCCCATACTGATCACCAAGACTCTTCTCCTAGAGTGGAAAATGAGTTGTTTAGGATTTCCCCGGGATTTTTCTTTACTGTTTTCTACATGAAAGTGTTTAATGAATATGGGAAGCAAATGTGTAAATATCCAGCTTTAAGCTAGTATAATAATCTTTCTTTCAAATTCATATTTCATTAATACAGTGTTGACTAGATGCATAAAGAATATTAGTCCAAATCATAGAGGATTTGTTCTTAACTCGGGGTCCTTGAATCACATGCTGTCTTGTGCTTAATGTATTTGTATATGAAGGACTATTTATTTCCCAATAACAGTGGAAGAATTTAAAAGGTACAAACCAAATCTTTCTACTATGATATTTTCTACTTTATGAGTTTCTGCTTTGACTCGTTGCCTTAATTCTTCGTTGCTTATGTGTCTCATTTAAATCTGTTTAAATTACTAGACCTGCATATTTTTTGCATGAGTAAGAATCAAAGATGATTTAAAGCATCATGAATATAGCTCTTGATAAAAGTTTCTTGGTGGTTTGGGGTCTTGCTGCAGCAGCCCTTTCTCATGAAAAACTAAAAATATTTGGGCTTTCACCAACCACACTTTTAAGCAAGTCAGGATTACAATATATCCAAAAGGACTGTGTAGTGTAGGCTCAATTCCTGACAATTTTTCTAAACTTGCAGGTTCTTCTACCTTATTGTACCTCATTGTAACGCTGAGGTCACTGGCTGATTTACAACATTAGATTGATTTAGTCAATGCTACATCACTGATTCAGGCTGAAATGATTTGTAATTACAACACAGATAAACAATTGTACATGCACAAATACATATCAGGCAGCTACATTTTTAAAAATAGCTCTCCTAGCTATTTCACCATTTACTAATGGTTGGTTATTTTTGATATATACAACATAACATAAGACAATGACATTTCTGTAAGAAAGTACTTACAAAAGCAAATGTACACTTTTTCGATGTAGATGGCCTTTCTCAGGAAAATAAATAGTAAGGAACACAATTCAAATAAATTAAAAGTTCATATTTTATCTAGGACCTAGAAAGCAGAAACCTAGAGCTAAAGGTAAATTACTTTTTGTACTTAGGGGAATAATATTTTTAGCAATATTATTATCCTTGGAATTGCACCATTAAAACTTACTACATTGTATTTGAATTTTCTTTATGTTTCATCCTGCCAAGTATCATACTTCGAGATCAATAAGTAGATCATAAATTTTATTTATTACATTGAACAATTACTAATGTGATCTATGGCAGCTCAAATGTGGTACTGGGATGAAGTATGGAGAAAGAACAGCACTGGAGTTATTGGCCACATTTGCTCCAAACAAAGTGATGAGACTGAAACAAATATAATGATTCAGAGTGATTTCCTACCTTGCTACCTGAAGCTCTCATCCTTTACATTTACTGATATTTATTATTCTTTTAAAATTATCTACAAATATACAGCTCTGACCATATTTTAATCTGTACTCTGAACTTTTTACCCAATACTCCAGTGTTTGACAGTAGCAGGAACTATGCGTGAGGATCTGGGATATCATATGGCCTGAGGTCCATCTGGATGTCTGAGCATGTCATTCCATACACAGGTTTGGATTGTTCAGTAATTAGCAACTGACTGTTTAATATTGTTAGCTCAGTTTTTCTTTGTAATTCATGTCCTGCTTCTCAAAATTCTAAAAGAACAAATTGTGTGAGTGCCAGGAAAAAAATAATAGTAACTAGCTCATTTCCATAGCATTGGATTCATTTTCATGCTGACTGATGATGGTTTCCAAAACTGACTTTTACTGGCAAACATGGTCCTTCAAGCGTTGTCCTTCCAACTGCCTGGAGGAAATAATCCCAGGTTTCAAATTGGAAAATAAAAAATATGCTCAGTTTTAGCTTTACTTTTTTATGAGCTGAAATGGCCCACAGGAAATGCAGCTTTGGATAAAATGACTTTTTTCTTTGTTAACAGTTTTAAGTGATCTTTTCCCTGCTTATTAGATGCCACAGAGTCAAACAGCTGGGCTCCCCTTGTTCATTCTTAGTGAGGCAATGAGACTTACTGTCATTTGTCAGATGTTGGGAAATCTATGGCTTTGCCTTTTCACATTCCCAAGCTGCAATCTGCCTCAGAACAGATCTACAATGGAAACTTTTTGCTCTAGTTATTCATGCTTCATTCTTGAGGCAGATCTATAAACAAGCAATGGCAAAGTTGTACAGATGTGCACCAACGGGAAAATAGTCAATGGCCATTTCTTGTGTTTCTCTTGAGCAGAAAACCCAGTTACTCCAAGAGAGACCATATTATTTCCCAATAGGCTGGACACTCTCATCCATAACTTCTGAATTTGCTATTTCAGTGCCTGTATTGATACATCCTTTAATTTTCGGAACGGGTGCCTGTATTTTGTTTGCTAAAGGCCATCTTCCATCTTCAAGTCCTATCATCAGGTACTGTTCTGGAAAACCTATCTGAATGCAAGAGCTTTTTTGTACTGCTTCATTTGTATTTCACTGGCCAGTGAATGTTACAAAGCGCTTTTTCTATATTGGGTTTACTCCACTCCTGTTCCTGAGTCAAACTGCCCCAGGACTAGAGAGGATGGCTAAAACTGATACTGATTCTACTCAGCTCTCAACAAATAACAAACAATCAAGTTGAGTACATAAAGGACACAATGGCATTCCGGATTCCAGGAAATTATGTAATTTTTTTTCTCTGTTGGCAACATTAACCAAAGATTGAATATATTTATGGGCTTTTTGTGCAAATATTCCTTTGTGACTATAATATGTTGGGAAAAGTATTTTCCTCTCCTTTTTCTGTTACAATGGTAAAATTAAACTTATTTTGCCTACACTGTAACTTCTGTCCTTGAAAACTCTGGGTTTTTTTCTTTTGCTAATACAGACAACACCTTTGTAGCTCTGTGCCAGGATCTGTGGCAAGAAATGGATTGTTCTCTTCAAGTAAATTCAGCTTTTTAGCCATTTTGTTCTGCTCTTTAAGAGGGATTCTGACATTCACTGACAGTTGTCTACATTCCATTCATTTTATTTTCATAGAACTAAGGAGTTCAGGATTATACATGCCTTATTTCTTTCCCCACGTTCAGAGTAAAACAAATGAGAGAGGGAAAGATGTGTGAAAAAGCTCCCTGGATCAATCCCTGTGAATATTGTAAATACCTTGCTGGCCATATTGCAGCATCTGAATATGTTAAATATTTTGCACATCAGAAAATGTCATATTTTCTTAGACCTAGCTTACACACAAGAATTACCAACATGTGATAACATCTGGGAAGTTATTTTTTTTTACTGTTGCTGTTGATAGTTCATCTTGAAGGTTAGAGTTGTTGTTAAGGGTATAATTTTGTGTAGGACATAAAATAAAAATGCAAATCTATTCATATGAAAATGAAGTGTGACATCTATCCAGCTGGACTTCTTGTTTCTTGACACTGAATCTATTTGTTCCCTCATCGCACCCTAGAAAGCTCTTACTGCTACATATCTATAGGAGCAGGTTACATGTGCACATAATCTAACTAATCACATCTTTGTTCAAAGACAATTTGAAGACACCCATCAAGGCTTCCTTCCAAAGGCATTTCCCATTGCATTTATACACGTATTTTTATGGGAGGGTAGTCATTTGGTTAGTTGTGTGGATTGAGTTAAAATTTTGTGTTATTCTTTGTTTAAACTATTATAATAACAAAAAAACAGGCCCTCTTAGTGGAACATAGGCAAAGATTTTTATGGAAAAATCATCAGAACCACTTATTCTTAAATATTTCTGTGCTTGTCTACAACATTTTGTCTCCTTGGTTCCTAAGGATCTTTCTTTGTGGGCTGCACAATGGATTTCCTGAGCCTCCTTGCTAATGTTAACATACCTAACAACACAGCCACATCCCCTGCCAGACTGCTAGAATAACAAGGAATTTGAGTTCACCATTCATGTCTTCAGGAAGGTGAAAGTGGATACACACAAAGGCTTTCCATTGATTCTAACTATCAGTCAGTCTATAGTGAAGATGATGCATCCATACATTGACAGACAATAAAACTCTTGTATTTTAAATGCAATCTGATGAATTCCTACACATCTATAGTGTTTCACAGGATCCTCCACAGGTCCTTCACTTGACCATATATGATGTTAATTCATATCCATAGCTTATGCTGTGGTTTATACCAGGTGGCCCAATAAGAAAAGTGCACGTGATATGGAAATGAACTGGATATAGGGACTTAGAAATGTTTCTAGCTTCCTTGGTGTAGATATCACTGCATAACTGCCAAAATGATCCCCAGCACATCAAACAAGGTTCACATATTGCACAAACCCAGAAACCCTAAATTAAACAGAATTTTTTTTTTTCTGAAGGAGCAAGGAAATTCCTCTGAGTACAAATTTCAAATCAATTGGTGATTCACTTAGAGTTGCTTTCCAGTTATAAAATTGAGGACAGATTAATACCAGGCAGTGCCATGCACGGATAAATTGCAGTAATTTGCTTTGCACTTAATCTAGACTTCTAAACTAGGATAATATTTGCACTGACCACTGATCTAAGTTTTTTGGCTAGAAGGTATTCTTCTCTATAGTCAAATAAATACAGAGATTGATAATAAGGAGCCTGAGAAATGTTGCATGTATCATTTGGAAAAAATGCTGATACATGAATAACTGAGAGATCGTTGTGTACTGCGAAACCCCCTTTTCTTACACACCGTGGCTGTTGGCATTCTTTTCAGGTGAAATATTCGTCCTACACTACCATGCCAAAAAATCCTTCAAAGAATTCATGCAGAAAATTTGGTTCCTAAATCAGTGAGAAAACAAAAGTACCTTGACTTCTATGTGTAAAATTCATGCATAATTTTACTATAATGCAACCTGCAATACAATGTACTTACGTGTATAAAGTAGTAGTATAGAAACTAGCCACATGTAGATACCTAAATAATTATTATAGACTATTATTATGTACAATAGGTTTAGAATATAAAAGGAGGAATATAAGTATGTATAAAGACTATAAAAGGTATATATTTGCAATTGATCGTTACAATTTACTCATAGCTAAAATAAGTTTAACATGTTTTAAGTATTTTTCCTATGTGTTTAGGGATGTAAATCCTGAAAGTTTGTAGTATAAATTCTTAGGAGAAGAACCACTTTGTTAGAAAAGATGAACACTGACTGTAGTGTAAACTTAATTAAACCTTATTTTACTAATAAAATTGTAGTGAAGTGTAGGTGTTATGAAAGGCAATAAGAATTTTGTGAATGACTTGGAAAGTAATTGGTGCCTTTTTTTTCCTCTCAAATTAGATTGGAAATACTTATTTTCACTAAAAACATTACACAATTGGAATTGCACTCAAGCACTTTCCCTGTTTGGCTATTAACTTATTATTTACTTATTTAGGCTACAGGTATATGCAGAAAGCACAGAAATTTCATTCTTCAGAGATTGCATTTTTCTGTTCAGTAGACAGGTGATTTTAAAAATGTGAATATTTTAAATGTGGTTTTAAATATTTCTCTTAGGAGCTAATAGAGTTGAACGTAAACATAACTATTTTTTCTAAAAATCATTTTTAAACAGTTTAATTTTGCTAAAATTGTAATATTAAAATTGCAATATACCACAAAGATCCTCAAGTTCAGTAATGCCTTACAGCTGTCAATCATTCTGAAGTAGCTGGAAAACCTTCTTTGTTCTCACTCTGCTATATAAAAACATAATCTAATGTGATCACTGATAATTCTGGTATAGTGCTTTTTAGTGCCTGAAAATCCAAATTGGAGCACTAATATTCTATTTACTTCTAAGTGACATGCGTTTCATAACAGGTGCTAATTTTACATGGTAAGATGGCCCCACAATCTATTAAGCTTATTGTTTTGTATCTGAAGCAGATGCTGCCACAAATATCATGGTTTTGTTGTATGTTCCTTTTTAATTCACTACAGTATGTGCCTGCCATTTCCTCTAATATTTTTAATTCTTTCCTATGTTTTTTTTTTTAAATTAAAGAGGTCTGTCTAATAATTACAAAGATTTCCCAGCAGCTAAATCTCCATTTGCAGTCAATGTAGCAACTTTTCTCTCTCTGTTAACTGCGGGTGTCAACATTACCTTCTACAACAGCATAAATTGCTGATTTCTAGCATATGGACATGGAATGCTAGATACGTTGTGGCTTAGCTGAGGCATTAAAGAAATCTCTCGGCATTTCTGAGCCACTGCTTCTTAGGGTCAAAGAAATGAAGGATGTAAATTTTGTGTAAGAGAAACAAAAGGAGAATAATATTTGGATTTTAGCAATATTTGAGGAAAAAAAGAAGAAGAACCAAAGACCTAGCTCCCTACTAGCTCTCATTCACGTGCAGTACCAGGCTGCTATGGATTACAGCTGAGCCCTTTCAAAATGTAAGTACAATCCACAAGAGCTGCAGCAAAATAACAAAAGGCATTACATGTTGTAAGTGAGGTGAATGCAGAATTTCTAAATGTAGAAAAGATGAGAAGAAATGCAAGTTAACTTTGTGGAAGATAGAAGAAGATAAATTGCTTTTTGTATCATGTATTGGCACTTTAAAAAACCCCTTCATACTAGACAAAGTCTAAATATGCCCTACTAAGTTTGGCTAGTGTAGCTGTATCAAATAGGCAACTACGACACTGAGTACATTGTTTAAAGACTACTTCAGGATGGTTTAAGAAGGGGATGATATAATCTAAATATGTGATAAAAAGAGATTACTGGTACATATAATATTCCTCACTGGCAGGCATTCCTATCATGTCATATCAAAGTCTAGCAAAATGTTGAAAGTTAGAAATGTTATCTAGCATTAGCAGGCATTTAAGGAACGTCTCTTGAATATTTCTAGCATTAAAAAGTATTTCATGTGATGTAAATGAATGGTAATTTTCTGACTTTAAAAGAGAACTGTGCCAGTGCATTTCAGCATTCTGGACCCAATTCTGCAAACATGGAGATGCTTTCAATTTGCTCTGCCTGCCTTCCCGCCTTAGATGGCTGCGATTGCAGCGAAATTAATCCATTTAAAAATCTGCGGCTTAAACTTAAGGATTTTCAGTTTTTTTCCTTCTCTCTTTTTTTTCTTAGAATATCAATAAGTTCCAATTGAAGAGCGGATTCTTTTGCAATTCAGGCATGTGCCGGCGATAACGGGCGAGTTGGCATGAAGAGAGGCAGAGATGGATTAATTATGCAGAGAACATGGAAATTCTGCTTATCATCGGCTAGCAAAGGAGCCCAGCTCACATAATCAGCAAACGAAGGGAGAGAAAAAAATAACAATGCAATGGCACCTTCCAGCCCATCATCAGGATTTTTTCTACCCCCTTGTAATTAAAAAATAACATACACTTATAGCCCTATCTCCTGTGCAGGCGAGGAGTGGATGTCCACAAAATAATTGCACAGGGATATTAGAGCTGGGAACAAGGGCTGTCCATTCCTAGTATCCCTTACTCTCTCCCTCCCTCTCTTTCTTCTGGTCTCTCCTAAGCACTTTCTTTCTCTCTGCATTCAGAATCAGATGAACGTCTCAGGTGACATTCTATCTCAGTGTCCATAAGTCCCAAACCTCTCTCTTATCAAGATTCAAGTAAACATATATATATGATAAATATTTGAAGTGCTGGGGCTGCAGGGTTTTGTCTTGATCACCTATGAGCTATCTTCAGACAATCACTTTGATGAAAAACCTTCCGAACAGCCTTTCTGAGTTGCAAAATAGACTGATTAGAAGGGTTTCTTTTATTGCTGTTCCTATTTCACTTTTACTCAAAGAAGACTGTGTTACCTGTAAAGTTGTTATTTTTCTACCTCGTGTTTTTTTTAAACACAAGGTAACAAATAAAGAAAAACAACAGATTTATAGTTCAGATGAAATTATGGTTGTTTAACAAGGTTTAGTAGCAATATTTTTGAGAATTATGTAATAAAAAAAAGAAATGTTTCTTGTTAAAAAGAATAGATTGATTCTACAGTTATTATTGTTCTTTTTACTAATGGTATATCTCATGCAAATTAAGATGCAGACAGTATATTTTACGATATTGCTCCGCAGGCAGATCATTTCACAAATGTGCTTTTCTGCTTTTGTATTCATCTACTGTTTTGCCCATTGCTCCATTGTAAGTTATGCTCCTGGACTTTCTGGGCCCCAGCATCCCTCCCCATGGAGTCATTGGTGAGCAAGGGAGACCAAAAAGGGAGAACGAAGCTCAGGACGACAAAAATTATGCAAGTAGGACGGGAGAGCAGTGGGCCGGGATAATAAAGCTGGTTTTCTCTGGAAATTTAATTTATTCATTGAGTTCCTCCAAAGCAGGGGACCAGTGTGGGGCGCAGTTTGCACACCAGTAAATGAGCTCCTGGGGACTTTGATGATAACTGATTCTCTACTAAGTTTTTTTAAAAAAATTAATCCCCATTCAGAAACAGTGATGAAGCTGGAAAAGAAAAATCTGATTCCATTGCAGAGTTACGCATGATAAATCAGTAATAAATTTTCATCAGTATCCTTAAGAAAAGAAAAGCATTTACAAAACTGGCATCATAAAGACAAGATACTGTTCCAAACTCTGCTCTGAGGCTCCATAGTATAAATCCAGAATAAATCCACCGAGCTCATTACATTATATAATCAAAGCAGTGCTAATGTATACATGCACACATAGTCACACATGGTTTCAGGAAAGGTTCAATATGGTGAAGCTTATGCTATTTGTTTCAGCTGAACAAGAAATTTTTTATTACAATTATCTCAGTGAGGTTTCTTTGTTTGTTTTAAATAAAATTGGAGCACACCAGCTCTTGGACACTGCAGCTTTTTGTGCACTGCTGTGGTGCATCAACAGTGTGTGCATCCCTGGAAAAATTACTTTAATCCTGAGAAATTCTCCTGTCTACTTCTTCTGACTGTCAGCCACTTCTCCCACTGAAGATACTAGTTGGGGGCATTTAGAGTTTGGTGTTGCTACCTGGCCATTTTTTGAATAGGAAGTGGTCTGAGATTTAAACCACAGTGTTTTGGAAGCAAAAAGACTCTGGGATTCAGTTCCCTGTACCAGCCTTAATGTAACTGTAGAGGGGACACAGCTAATACCAAGCTGATGGCAGTTGTGTTGTAACAATAGTTGTTTAGGGTCATGATTGGCAATGAATGGAATAAAAAGGAAAAAAAAAACCAACAAAACCAAAAAACAAAGGTGAGATGATATGTCCACAGTCACAGGAAAACCTCAAAGGTACAGCTGCCATATTAACCAAGTAATCTCCAGGTCACCCATATTATCCATGTGTAGTCTGTATGTTAGACTGGAGCTAGTAATCAGTAATAGCTTCATTGCAGAGGCCCCAGCCAGTCACCTGGCTAAGTACTGTTTGTGAATAGAGGAAATCGTGGTCAGAATCTCAACCAGCTGCCAATATCTTCCTCCAGCCTATAAATAGATCTGCATAGCCAGGCATACGTTCACACAGAGATTCTGCTACAAGTTCACTTGGTGAGTTTCATCTTTAACAGTTCCTGGTATTAAGCCGGGTTTTGTTGCTTTGCTGTGATAGAAACTTTGCATAGAGAGCATACTTCTATAATCTTTTACATTTCCTGAAAACAAGTTTCAACATCTTTCACAATAGGAGGCAGATAATAGAATTTTCAGTAACCGTAACAGTAAATGGTTTTGTAATCTACCCATGATTAAAATTATTTTCATCATGAAGCAGAATTCTCATTATTGTTGCCATTTTAATATTATCAACTATAAAGTGTCTCAGTGATTGATACTATAGACAGCAAAACCCTATATTATGGTAATTAAATCAGAAATGAATCAGCCATCCTTATATGTCTTACTATAGCACCTGATTATTTAAAAACAATCATAATCTGGTGTCACATAATGGGACCCACTACTTTAAGGAACATGCTGATATAGGAGCTGCTCAGGGTCAAAAAGTTGAGACAAAAGCAAAAAAAAAAAAGGGAAAAAAAGAGAAAGAGATGGTATTTCTAATTTAAATAAAGAAGATTTTAATTTGTGAAGAATTTCATTCTTCTTTTCATACATTATAAAATCTTTGCACAAGTCTGACTGGAGAGAAATGAACAGATGTAGGTGTCTCCTCATTCATAATATTTGCTTGTAGAGGCATATGAGAGGGGGGAAAACCCCCAAATATGATTTGCCTTTGATTGCGCTGTCTATGTCTTTGAAAGAAGCCAGGTAATTGTGAGAAAAACCCCAAAACTATCCCCTTTTAAAAAACTGATAGTTTCCCCACCTTCAAGTTTTAGAGTTGCGGTTTAGTGTTGCCTTAAATTAGAGCTAGCTCATGGATTAATAGCTCTTCAAAGCAGATGTCAATATCTGGAAATGCTAAACTCGGCAAAAATATTCTAAAAAACATATTTTTTGCCCTTTCCATATAAGAAGATTTTATAGGGACAGGAGCTTCTCCACCGGAAGAACATTTATACCTTTTATCCCCTTAATCTTCAGCTGTTTTCAGTGCATTCTGCCATTGCCTGCTCTTACAAGCTACTTCTTTCACTTTGGCGAAATTTTAGTACAAAAAAATTCTTTAGTGCCTCCGTTCATTTGCAGATTTCACCAGGCTTGCAAAAGCACACCTGTTGTGCTGTCTGGATTTCCTTTTCTGATCATAGGCTTCTGAAAAAGAGGGGGGAAAAGAAAGATTTTTATCAAACACTCTTCACCGGACAATGAATTTTCTTCACCATTTGAATGTATCTGTGGAATGCCTGAGTGATTCATTACAGCAGATTCTGAAGTATGACAATGGGCCGCAGAAATGACTGATGGTATCTTTTTCCTGATTTCATTTCCCTGATCCTCTTCATCCCTTGGCCTGTGTACCTCGATTAATTAGAAACCAGGGATTTTCACTCATCAGCTGATGGGTTTCATGCTCCACTCTGTCACAAATCTGCTGCTTGCACTATCTCTCTTACAGCTGGTGGCTGCTTTAAAAACTTTCTTTTTTCTTTTTTCTTTTTTTTTCCCCCTTTTTTGAAGCAGTGCTTTGTGACTACAGGTTTAGGCCTTTTTAAGATTCAGACATATTTTTAAAAAGAGATTAAAAATTAAAGTAAAGAAGATTCAAAATCTCTGATTAAGTTAATCCCTATCCAAATGATACTTGTCCAAAAATGAACTTTTTGAAGAGATAATAATGTAAATGTTTCATAGCTCTCAGCTTTCCAAGTTCTTTTTTCAAGATATAATAATTGAAGTATTATGCAAAGGATGAAAGTATATAAATATGATTTTTGTGAAAAAGGCCCATATGCTCAGTTCACATGCAGTTTCGTCCTGCCTATACTATATTGTTAAACCAATTGCATTTCAGATTTCACTTGTATGAGGCACCTTATAATAGGATCCTGCAATAAATCATTGAACCATTATTGTTTCTGGAGGAAATATTTCATAATTGAAAATATGCTGCCCCTTAGGGTATATACCAAATTAAAATCACATGTGATATAATCCCTAAGGAAACAAACCATAATTAAATAGTATTTAAAATGCAGAATATTTTGCAATAAAAATCCCCCTCAGAAACTTAAAATAATGCGTGAATCACAGACAACAAACATATCAATTATGTCTACCACAGAAAATGTAACCAGTGCTAGTTTACTTTCTTATCATTATATATACCCTCCCAGAATTGTTTCATTTAATTTCTTCATTTAATATATTGTCAGCATTAAAATAAGAGCCTTCTTTTTGCTCCCCCCCCCTTTTTTTTTCTATATGAGCAAGGTTCAGAAGCAGCACAGTCTTTCTGGAATGTCAGGCTTCATGGATGCCATATGTTATTGAGAGGGGAATGCAGAGTCAAGCCCATCCACATCTTTTCTTTCTATGGATTAAAATATATCAAGTCTACAACATGGTTAAATGCAGTGATGATTCTTTGAGCCCCTGTATCATTGATTGATGGTCTGGTTATATAAGCATACACACAATATCCCATGATGCAGTCTTCTGCCTGGCAGGAATTTGCTCAAGCAAAAATTTTTTCTGTTTATTCCTTTCCTCGGTATTCATATTTGTCTCAAAATAAACAGCATGTCTAGTGTGCAAGGATGCAAAGGCAAATGAAATCATTTCTTTGCAATTAAAAATTAACTTAAAATTTTAAGTGAATTATCTTAATCTACTAATTTTTATGGTTCCTATCTACACTTACTTATTTTAGTCATCAGTAACAGAATACCTTTACAACACAGCCTCCATAAGCTTGTGTGGTGTACAGAGGGTCCTTGCTACTCTGCAGCAACCTACACCTTGCAACCTGCAGCAGAGGATCTGTCATATAGCTCCCAGGTGTGCGCAAGTAAATGAGGCAACCTGAAATTTTATTTTTGGGTTTTTTCTTTCTTTGCTGCCACTTTGATATCGGTTAGTAAGAGAATTAATAACATTCAAAGGACTCCAACTGTTATGGGACAGATTCTGCAGCCAGACATTTTCAGTCTTTTGGCAGCTAAGTGTGTGTAAACACATTAGAAATTGCATATTGTGTTTAATGGGAATTTGACCATGGACACCTATTGCTTTTCTGCTATGAAGAAAAATAGCATTATCTTGATTAGTATTATAAAATTTATTCCCTGAAATCAAGTCAAATTTACTGTAAATATTCATCCGTATAAGTCTTCATCATCTTTATTTAGTGATCCCTGTTGTGCACTACTCCTAATCAGCCAGATATGAAGTCTGCTGCTAAAACCACTTACCTGAGTCATTATTCTCAATTCCTTCACTAGATCCCTTTGCTTGACCATATCAAGCTCACAGTTCTTTCCTTGGAGATTGAGATCCTTCATAGCTTTGCTGCACACAGCAGCTGCTAGTTCAGCCTGCAGGCTGGGCTGCAGGTGCCAGTGGAAGAGTTCTTACCATCACCTCCAGAGCTGGGTTTTCTTGTTCCTTCTGGGATCCTTTCTCCATAGTGATTCCATGTCTAAGTCAATGTGATAGTTCTCCATATTCACCATCTGAGTCCTTCTAGCATCACCTTTTAGGTAACCCCATTTCCAGTGACAGCATGGTTGGACACCAATAAATGAGCTGTTTAATAGAAGAAGGAAATAGAATTGATGAGATGAGATGAGAATGTGGATTTTCCTTCTATTTAAAGTGTTAATACCTGCAATAAATGGAAGTACTGTATTGTGGGTTTCCAGGAACTCTAGCTTTCCTGTGTTTCAGGACATGGAGCTCCAGTCTCTAGCTGTCAAAAAATGTAGACACTGCCAGTTGATGGCTTTGTGACTCTTAAGGCACATCTTCCTTTCTCTATCTAGGCACCCCACATTGAGTAAGTAATGTACATCATTAGCCATTTTTTTAATTATTTTTCTTTGCTTTGTGGTATATGATTTCAAGTATTTAATAGTCTACTTCATGTTGCTGTAACCATTTAGCTGGAGTATAAGCACCTATATTTAGGACTCTAGCTTTTCTATATAGTCAGTACAGGAAAAGTTAGGAGCCTTCAGAAGGTGATTTAGAGCTCTAAAAGCAGCTATATGGAGTTAAAAAGGATAGATATCCCTCTCCCTTGCTCCTGGTGATAAGCACAATGGGGTTCTGATCCTGATGGTGCCTTTCTGGGAATAAAACAATGACAGTGTGAAAAAATGATAATAATTTCAACTGTTATTTGAGTCTTCGATAGTTCTGTAGGCTGCAGAAGAAGACCTTTAAGAAACAATCTGTGAAACTGAGCATTTATTTTGTAGAATTGAACCCTGATGAACTGAAATCCCATTATCATTTCATTTGTTCCCTGAGATTCATTTCTCTGCAGATTTCCAAAGAACAGCACTAGATCAGTACATCTCTCAGCCCAAGCTTACCAGTCATCATCAACACTATCTTTGTATTTGAAAATTACAAAGTTAATTAAAAAGCAGGGATGGATAAGAATTTGCATTTCCGATCAAGAAAGTTTTTAAAGTTTCTCTTTCTATTGGATTTAGTAAGAAAAAAAAAATCATGGCAAACAATTTTACCTGTTTGGTAAGAAGCAAAATGACTTATTTAGGTTAAGAATCACCTATTTGCTTTATTACACAGGCATTATTATCTGTTTTCTCTAAACTCAGAAAGACACTATCAACAGCTCCTTTTCCAGTGATTACAGGTGAATAAATATGCAAACAAATAAACTTGTTGCTCTGACACAGACAGTGTTTTAAAAGGATCTCTGAAGGCAGTCAAGGGGTGCAGTGGAAGCATAGGAAAATAAAGTGACCTGCTGGGGGTAACAAAGTAGGTGCAAAATGGTTTCCTGGTCTGGCTTTTTAACTTAGCCCTTGATAAAGGCATGTCCCATAAAAAATAAATGTCATTAAAGATATCTTGAAGCTAATCAAACCTAATCAACTTGGCAATGTCCTTGAAAACACCATCCTTTACTGCAATGCCAGGATGTAAACAAACTCCCCCCAAATAAGCACATTGATGGATGCTTCTGATTTGCTCATCTACATTAAGGAGGTTGGATGAGGACTGCTTTCCCCATCAGTAGGACTTGGTGCCTCTAGAGGAATGGGACTCTGTTATACCTATCCCTAAGCCCATTGCCAGGCAGGAAGACTCAGTCACTGTTTGCCTGGTTAGATCCATAGCTGAAAGGAAGGGAACATTCAAATTACTTCTCCCACCAACTTTTCCACCCAGCAGGAAGTTCAGGTTAGTCTGTGTCACACTAATTCTAAGTAGAACCATGAAAAAAAAGCTGTTTCAAATATCTGTGTGTAGAAGTGGCATTGATCAGAACTGGTGAGAATCAGGATTCATAACAGTGAAACCAATGAAATTGCACACATGCAAATCCACTGGTTTTGGACAAATTCATAGTCATTATATCTTGATTTATTTTTTATAGATTTGATGCACTACTCATTTTTATAAGAAACAGTAAAACCTTTGAAATTCTGAACATCAGCAATACTTTTTCTGAAAGGAAGAATACCTGTAGCACGATCCTGGTTTGATTATCCTTGCTGCGTATGGATTATTCAAAAACGAGACACTTCTGAAAGGAATCCGCAGTGAAAACAAGGCAAATTTTACTTCCTGTAATCTGCATCCACCAAGGTAAGGCTTAAGGACTTCCTAAGCTGAGACGTGAATCTTTGTCCTTGCGCTTAACAATTCTAGGAGAACATTATCTTTAACAAACGTGCCTAGTTGCCTTTTTTAACATGGTGATACATTGAGCTTCCACAACATCTTGGGCTCACCCAAACTGCACCACTGGCTGTATGAATTGTGTGAACAACTTACTTCTACATAAAAACTTGCATGAGTTTCAGTTGTTAAGGGTTCTTGTGCTACAAGAATAGTGAATAAACATTCCTCATTAACTTTCTACATGCCTTTTTGCGATTTTATGGACATTAGTTTGGTTCCCTATAACTGTTCATTTTCTAAGCTGAGAAGTTGTTTTTTATTTAGTCTTTTCTTATAAAAAGATGGTTCATTTTCCCATTTCTCTCTACTTTTTCTAGTTCTACTGTATTTTTTTTTCTATCAATTTTACTGGGCTATCTACCAGCATTTCTTGAATACCTCACACTTAAATGGTCATCATGCATAATAACTTTTTTCCTTTTTTTTATATGAATGACACTCTCTATACAGTTACTAATTTACAATATGAGAATACTAATAAGTTTCATATTTGAGTCAATTCAAAAATATTGGATAATACCTTGCTAATACTAATTCTATTTATTTTCTCTAAGTTCTAAGAGATTTTTTTTTTTTTTGGCTGTGCGGACTGGGCCTTTGTGAAGCAGAGCCAAGCAACCCAAACTTTTTCTAGACCTATTGTTTATGGGTCTGAATGACTATGGACACAAGCTAGCTGCCCGAGGCATTAGGAGGGACTCCTAACTCTTTTGGTTGAACAAAGAAGTCCAGGCCATAAGAAACACTCTCCTGAAGGAAGTAGGATTAATAGTTTCATAGTGACATAGCAAGTGCAACCTGTGGTACAGGACATTTTTTTACTGTTTGTAATACGCTGATGCATTGACTGATTACAGTTCATAAATGCAGTGAGAAAGCCAGGCTGGAAAATTTGTCAGGTAAAAAAATGTACAAAATATATACAATATACACAATGACATTCAAATTTAGAGAAAAGAGAAGCTAATACCAAAAAGAGTGGAAAATAAATTGTGGGAAAATATGACTCCTTATTCTTTTATTTTGTTTTCTTTTTGTATGTAGTGCTATGCAGTAGGAGAAAATCTGACAGAAATGGCCTATGATCAGCCTAGGACAGACTCTTCTAAGCACTAGAATCATTCTGAAGTGGGAGAAAGGCTGATCATAACTTTTCCCTCATTTCAGGGCATGGCATTACACTAATGAGGCATATTTTCCTTCTGATTTCCTGGGCATGCTACAAAGGGGCGCTGAGAGATAGGGTACATATTATAGGACAGGCCTGGCATAGCATCCAGGAGTCAGCTGCAGAGAAAACATGTACAGACCCCTTAGAGCTTCACTGGGATTTCAGTGGCAAAAAGTTGCAAGTTTTCCAGCTCAGGAGAAAAGCTGGAATTTCAAAGTATACTACGTTAACTGAGCTTTTACTTTTCTTCACTTGCCAATTTTACAGTGGCATGTGCAGCTGTTTATGTTAAAAGGGTTACAAATTATTTAGATTTGTAGGAGAACTTCTGTTATGAGCTGAATACATCCAGGCACACCTACTGTTTAGTGGCATCATATTCAGTGAAACATAGACCCTTTTGTTGATGAAGGTAAATGTGGCAGTTCTAAAATCTGAAAAACATTTCATTTTCAATAGAACTTTTTTTAAAAATTATTCCTTAAGGATTTCTGAGTCAATTTTTAACATCTGGTCTGTCTTAAATCTGCTTCACCAGTCTAGTAGTGTCAGTTTCAAAAGAAAAGAAATTTCACCGAGATCCACTGGTAGATGACAGATGGATTCTCTCATAGTGTCTGAGACATAAAATTTCAAGTGACATCTGATATACGATAATAAAAGAGCACCCATCAAGTAATCAGCTCCTGGCCTTTATTTTGTGATGTCATGAGAATGCAGGTGGCTTCTTTCTGGACCCATGCTTAGGAGTAAAATGGCATGCTTTGTTAGGGGCTTACCAAGAAAACTTTTATCTGCCTATCTGTGTGGTCTTTGTTGTGATAATTCTGGAGTGGAGCCATCTTCAGTATTCTGTATGCTTAGTTGAAAGTTACGAGCATTTGGCTGTAGGGCTGCTTATCCTGTGCTCTCTTCTTCAAAAGGCCATGGTTTGGGGCTTGCACTTGTTACCAATATTGGACTATATCCTGGACCATGACTAAGAGACTATAAGGGCAGAAAATGAATTCCACTGCACTGTTCAACTCTCAAATACATATCAAGCCAGTTTTCAATCTAATGTTTGAGCAGGCTGAAAACCTTGAAGAGATCCCTTTCCTCTGCCCATTTCCATGTGCATCATATTTGGCAGTGTGAAGGAATAACTAATTTTTAATATACTGGTAGATATTTTCAGAACTATCAGCTGAGCATTTAATTTAAAATCGACAATTCTTGTTGGTAGTCTAACTATTCTTTATTGGAGGAGTCAAGGAGATATAATGTAAGTATACATCTCTGCTATAACATTCCCAAAAGCAAGATGTTTGTGGTTTGCAGCCATGTTTTCAATCATTCCTGGAAAAACCTGTAAGAAAACCCAAATTCTAAATCAAAGAGTCTTTACCTCAGAGCATGGGGCACCAAATTCGAGTGTGTGAGGCACCTGTAGAGTCTTTGTGGTTTCTGGTCATGACCAAAGATTTAGCTGTTAGTGTAATCATATCACAGGACAATGCAGACATACAAATTCACTGTGTGCCAGTTTTAAAAGCTGCACTCCTGAAATGTCCTCTTGCCTCAGAAGACCATGTTAGGAAGAAAACCCCAGCTGAAAAACAGCAACTCCTTGTCATGAACACAGCTAAGCCACTCTCATCTCTGAGAAGGGATTAGTGGAATTGCTTTGATTACTTATTCAGAGGAAAAGGTGGGACCATGATCAGAATGGCACTGCAAGCCCACCCTCTACAACATCTTCAAAGAAACCAGAATAGCATGCCCCTTTTTAATGCAAAGTACAAAATACTGCTATGATGGACTAAAACATTCTGCGTAGAATGAGTTTTTAGTTAGTGTAAGCAAAGGTGCCTTTCTGATAGGAAGTGTGCCATGTGAGGCAAGCCAGCCTGCTGAAACAGTGACACATAAAGAGCTCACATAAGCAGCAGTAAACATCTGACAGCTGTGCCCATAGCACAGGTATGGTTAAACAAGTCACCAAGAGTGGCACAGCTTTGTGGCAGTCCCAGTAGGAATATGTTTTCCTGCTGCCCAGGGCAGTAAGCCTTGACTTCATTGCTGGCAATATAAAGGCTTGTGTTTCAGGAGGTGAGGAATAGTTGCTTTGGAAAACACTCCCAAGGAGAGCATGCATCAGCAATACCATCAGTCCAAATGAAAGGAAATAGTGAAGTTCAGCCCTGCACGTGGATCAATCCAGCAGATAGACATTGTTGCTCAATCAAAAGTAGGGTGATACTGTTCCTAACTTTGTCCTAGGAACCCTTTCTAAAAGCTAATATCTCATTTTCTCCACCTTATTTCATTAACAAGGCTTTGTTAGCTTTTCCTTTTCAAACTGATAGCTTATGCATGCTTCTTTTGGAATAGGATGTCCTTTCTTCTGTGAATCTCTTCCTGGATGTTGCTCTGCCTGCAATTCACACTTAAAGGTTCTAAAGGTTCTTCATACTTTAAAGAGTGTGCATTTTCCATTTTGACCTTCCCTAAGTATAGTTTCAATAAAATGTTAGAAGAAGCCATTATGTCCCTTTTTTCTAACACCTTGATGATCTTCATCTATTTTCTTCGCTGTTCTCTTGCTTTCCTATCTCACTGAGATCAAACTCCTTGTTCTAACTCTCAGAAGCACAGCTTTTATTTAAACAGATTAATTTCTCCCATCCACATTCTGGCAGCAGTTGGGCTGAGCAGTTTTCCACATCTACAAAAGTCTCAATGTTTAGAAACATTCTTGTTTTAAATCCAAGCCCCCTAAAACAGGCAAGCCTGACAATGTTTCCTCCAGAACAGGCGATGGACTTGTGATTCACAAGTTTTTCTGTGATCCAGGAGGAATTTGGTTTTCTGCTCTGCCTTAGTTGAACATCCACATCTGGGGAGATAGTCACAGTCATATGGTGCTTCACTGCTGTGAGAGAGGGGTTCAGCCAGAAATTCCCTTCTTGCTTGATATGTATGGCTGTGAACATATAATGGACAAATTCACTCTTCATGGAAAGACCAAAATTTACAAAAAAACCCCTCTTCAGCTGCTGGTATTCTGGCTTTGTTTTCTACAACTGAGGCATTCCAGCTTTGTTATTTGGCAGACTGCACTTGGTCTCTTCCCTTTATAGGCTATCGCAAACCCTACTGGTAGCAGTTAATTTTACCTTTCCCTATGTTTTCCCAATGGAAACTGCTTCTCCTCTTAAGTTTCAGCTTCCTTGAGTGAGCTTTTGCCTTTTCCATCTTCCAGAAGTAAAGAGTCATTAAACTCATGGTCTTGCACTCTTCAGAGAAAGCTAGGAAGACATGCAGCTTTGTTTGGGAAAGTTGCCATAGTCCACACTCAGAAGATCCAAGTTCTTGGTGACTATGTTACTGCTATAGATAGGAGAGAGGGGAAATCAGAGAAGTAGATGGAAGAAGGATCTCCGTGATCAGAGACAGTGCACTGAAAGTGAGTTCTCTGTCCTGTCATCCTCCACCTTCCAGTGATCTCCCAATAGTAGCTTTATATTTCTGGCTATGGGGAGCCTTACTAAGGATGTGTTTGGAGCAGTATTTACAATCCTTCTTACCAGGAATCTGGCAAAAAAATTATTTTTCCAAATGTGTGTGCAGGATTTTAAAAGCCATATTTCGGGAGATATTAAACACAATAATGTGTCAACTTTTTCATTGGTGATATTTTAAATGTTCAACCTGCCTTCACCTGTGATTTGTCATAGCTGATTGTGTCATCATAACCAGGTTTTGACCAATTCCTGTCTTCAAAGTAATGAAATAGTAATATTTTAACAAAAATATATCTATAGAAGGATTTACTTATGTATTATTTCTCTGGTTCCCTGAAGAGTAAAGCAAAATATTATTCAAGTAAGTCCTAGCCCACTACAGCAGATACTATTTCCATAAATACTTCTACAAAATAAAAAATGATTTGGGGATGTTTTCGTACCAGGGATTTTCTTCCCGTATACTTTCTTGAAGTGTCTTTTTATTACCATGAACATCTCATAAAACATATTTTAATATTGCATACTGAACAATTGCAGGTATTTATTTTCCAGGAGCTCTCACATCAGAAGCTCTATATCTACAATTTCCACATCCAACTGGAGAGTAAGAAACAATTATATGAGTCTCCAGTGGCCTATCATAGCTAAGAAAAGGACTGCAATATGAAATGATGGAGAAACAAAAATTCACTAAAAAAGTGAATAATTTTGCGCACAGATTAAAGGAAAATAAGCTATGTTAAAAAAACATGTAAAGAGGTAATAAAATTATTGAAAATCTGATAAATAATGAAAATTACTCACTATGTAGTGGGAAGGAGTTTTCATGTGATTGAAGGAGATATACTAGATGTGATTTTCAAGAGGTTTTGGCTTAGAGTGCTTATCCTTGCCAATGTCAGACAACTCAATGTGCCACTTTATATTAACCTTAAAGGGACTAGGTTCTTTATCATGAAGTACACATAAGTAGAATCAGACCCAGATCCTGGAAGCTATCCTCAGTATCCTCAACAGTTTTAGCTCTGATGTTCATTTTCTCATTTGTTCCAGTCTGGAAGAGTAATCTTAATTACTATATTTTTCATTTAGGGCCCAAGCTGTAAGGAAGCAGATATGATGTCTATACCAACACCTGAGTGTGCAAAGACTGCTCTACACATGCAAATTATGTGCATGAAGCAGTGCTGGGAAACTGCTGTTTGATGTAATAATATCTAGTAATATGTCTCTCCAAGTTTTTCATTTAATTCAGCATTCCCCTGTCAAAGTGGCACTGGACTAGACCAATAGCTGCGGGTGTTTTGATTGTTGCTGTACAGGTCCTTAAGCACATGAAAAAGTTTTTGCTGATTAAGCAGAAGGGTATCATTGAACCCTGGACCTTCTCAACCTCCATCTTGACCACAAAGCTGCTTAGTTCATTGGATAATTTTTATATTATAACATGGGTCAGAAGATCATATTTGAGCTTGGTGTATATATTAGATATTAACTTTCCTAACTGATCTAAATAGATTGTACATTGAATTCTGCATGCACTGTTCTCTGAAGTACTAGGTCAGGATTACAGTAGGATCCATGGGGATCACTATGACTAATTTGAAAGCTCTTCAAATTTGCAGAAGGTTTCTGCTACAGAAGTAATTCTCCAAGTTCTTTATATTCTGCCCGGGTATGGGAGGTAGGACTGGTAGTACTGCATCTGATGAATGTTATCTGATGTTTCTAATTTTAAGATTTTGTTTTCACTTGCTGACACACATTTTAGACTTTAACCTTTGGTTTCAAAATGGAGGTTTCCTGTTGTGTATCTCTCTCTGGTTGAGTAAGTTTGGGAAATATGAGCCAAAAGAGATTCCACTGTCTCTGAGTGTAAGCACAGGAAAAAAACACACATATCCCTTTGAGGGCCTCCAAGCCCTATTAAATTCTTCTAGTGACCTTTTCTTTAGAGGACTTGGTACCCCGATTCTTGAAATGAGTCCTTTTGTTTTTTTTCTTGCTTATTAGAATCAGCTTCATTTGCATCAGATTACAAGCCTCTGAGAGAAGCAGTTTTACAACTGGACCCAGCAGCAAAGTCTTGGCAATATCAGGAGCCTGGTCTGCCCTGTGTGCCCAGTGAGAGGAGCAGCAGTTTGAGTGTCCTCCATGGCCTCAGTTTCTACATGTGCTAGCTGTGTACCATTATTTTCTACACAGTAGGGATGCTTCAAATAACATTCCCCTGTGCACAACATCAGAGCTAGCTGAACTTTAAACAGTCAAAATGTGGTGTGAGGTGAAGGATTTGAAAAAAACAGTCTTAGGTGGGTACCAGAAAATAGTAACACATATTGATACCAAACTTTCTATGCCTTGATTCCCTCTTTACATCATGAGCATGGGTAATACTCAGAAGAGCAGTTGATATCATCATAGTGTTGTCACTGGTTATGAAACTGCAGTATCAAGCACCATAGCAATGCCCATGAAAGAATACATAATTATGCCTTAAGAACAGGCCAGGGCTTTGCTGATGAAGAAAAACAGGTTGGATAGCTGATCAACAAATATGCAGTACCTAAAGTGGAAACTAGTTAATCAAAATGTCTTTTCACTAAAGATCTTAATTGTAAAGAAAGACGAAATGTTAACATCCTGTTAGTTTCTCACTACTGAAGGATTTGCGTCTACCACTTGTGTACATTTGTATTAACATTCAAATATATTTCACTCAGACTACTCTGTGTGCTGCATATAGCTACATATGAAATTTGTATGGTTCTCTATTTACCTGTGAAACACATAACTGTTTGGTCCATTGTATCTTCAGTTTCCTCTTGAGACAGCTATAAAAAATGTTTTTCTTTGAGTTCAAAGCTAGTTCTACTGGACTCATTGTCTACATGACTATGAGCAATTTTGATTTCTTCTGCATTAGAATTCTAAAATATTTTATATAATGTCACAGTCCCACAATAATCAGCTAAGATTTGCTCACTGAAGTACCTCATCCATTGTTTTAGCTAGTGCTTTCTTTCCCTATTTTTAAACTACAAACCAAAGCCCTTTTTTTCTAGCAAATTCTTGCCTTTTCAAATTACTGGTTAATACTGTAGTAGCAAAGATAAACTTCATAAAATAGATTAAATACTAAAATGTAATTATGTTTTAAATTAAATGTAAATGTTTAAAAATATAAAACTTTGTAAATGTGTTTTTTGTATTTTGTACTGAAACCTCCCATATATATGTATAGAGCAATTGACCACACATAAAACTGTCTCACAAATTTCAAAGTAATAGTTTGTGTAATTATATTGAATCAGAGAGGTCCTGTTACTTTGTTCATTGCTGGGGAAAAAAGCTTATGTAATACTGAAATGAAATGTTATTACAGTCTCACTCATTCTTGGAATTGGCTTAGTGATTACTTCAACATCGACATCAGTGAAAAACATTTGACATCTGGCCTAGAAAATCAGACAGCAGACCACAGAGACTTTGATTAAAAAACTTCATGTAATTTTCTCCAATCAGTAAGCTGGTCTATTCTTTTATTAGAATGAAGATTTCTCTCATCACCTGCAAATTTCTAGGAAGGCCTCAGAAAAGAAGAAGGGGGGAAAAAAAGCAGATCTACTTTTAGAATAAATTTCAATTCCAACAGGCAATTGCACAAACTGAAGAGAGTCATTTCCACTAACAAGTTGTTTTCTTCTGTTTGCAAAGGGTCAAATATCTGATTTCCACTATTTTTTTTGCTATTTAGTCCTTTATCAAAGTTTAATATTTGATCCTTCTCTGTTTAATGACTCATTGGGAGTTTTTCATAAGACACAAACCTGTTTTCTGGGAAAAGAAAATTGTAGAAGGCTTTTTATGTTCTTATATGTTACTGAATAATCCAGGTAAGAAATAACGTAGGCCATTTATGCTCATGTTTTTATATGCAACTACAGAGCACAGCCACTTTATCATGAGAAAGAACGAACTATTAGCACAGTATTACAACATACATTCAGAAATGAACTGCATTGCAGTATCATCGTGAATTAAGAGTATTGGACTGAGACTCTGGTTCACAACATGAGAGCGAGGCATCAGTGAACTCATACTAGAAATACTGCAGTTATGAACCATCATGCTACCTTCCCTCTTTGAATCAAATTGATATTATGAAACTGGATAATTAACTTATTTTCAACAAACAAATTTTCGTGTCCCTGTTTTCAGCTGAAAGAAAGTTGGTGAAGCAATTTCAAATGCAATACCCTGTCTTCTTCGTCAAGGACAAAGCCCTTGCTAGTATAATATCACAGTAGATTTACTTACCTCTTAAGAACTGTAGCAAGAGCTGGCTCCTGGAAACAGAACAGGAAAGCTCTCTGTCATTGGGCTAAATATGATTGTGTGTTTTACAGACTCTACCCAGAATTCATCATGATTGGTTCCAAATGTTTCAAAACAGATGAGTTTCTCTTGTTCCTGTTGGGTTTTGTTAAAGGCAACCATTTTGGTTCCTCTTGTCTAACACAGTCCTTTAATTATACAACATATTGATGCTTCCAGTTATTGCAATCTCAAATAAAAGGAATAAAAATTCCCTTGTGAAGTTATGCCTAATAGCCCAAATACAACAAGCTCAAAATGTATATTAACAATAAAACATTTAAGGCATAGATCTTGTTTTCCTGTATATAGGGAAAGAACAACATGCTTGCTATCACAGCACAAGTACTGATCATTGTATCCTGGCTGTATTCTGTAATTCCTCCCTTAATTTCAATTACTAATTCTGAAATACCATGCTTAATTTCCCACTAAAGCATTAATGCATAACTGTGAATTTCACAGTATAGCAAGCCTATTTTTATGACAAATATAACTAAGCCTCATTGAGAAAGATATTGAATAGGATGTATTGCCCTGTTATCCAAAGACATGCTACTTTGTTTCATATTTTCAAAATGTTTTGCATTCATACTATACATGATTCCACATTAGTCATTTTTTTTAACAGTTAAAGTGCTGAAGTCCTTCTGCCAGTGGTTGGGTCAGTTATTACTTTTGTAAAAGCAGCAATAGAGAATAATAACAGAAAACTGTATCCCTCTACTCTTCTTAAGGAAAATGGGGAAAGAGATGCACACAATGGGAGTTTTTCTCTTGTGACACAGAGAACAAGTGGAATACAAACAGGGGTATGATGAGCTAGCTGTATGTTGTCTTTGCTTTGTTCTGCTACTTGACTTCGTTCTGGTAGTAGCTATTGTAGAATGGGACATTAATAACTTTACTCTCACTAATTGGTTATGGACTTTATAGTACTAATCAATAAACTAATTAAGCTAGGTCAGTTGGTCTCCTGAGCCCTTCTTAAGAACAACAAATAGACAACTGTCAAATCCACAGGTCACAGGCAATGCCAGAGGGAAGTGAGAGATGTACTGGGGGGACGTGTTTAGGCCTGGAGGGCTGTGAGCCCAGGTAGGGGGTATGTGTGTCATTGAGGCCCATAGGGAAGGTACTGTTTTTGGGAATGCACAGGCAGGGAGAGGGGAAGGACACTTATAGAAATATGGAAGTTGCTTGAGGCTTGAGCATAAGAGAAAACCAAGAGAAAAGGCTTTTTGAGTAGAGTGTTGACTGAAAAGACCTCAGAAATTGCTTCATCTTCTTGTGTTCAAGGATTTAGTTTCTTTTAAAAAAATGTATAGGACAGCATTTAAAACCAAATCTGCTTCTGTCACTGACTTAACCCTCCAAATAGAACTAGCCTATAATATTTCAGCAACTGTCTTAAGCGCTTGGGTAAAGAAAAGTAACAGAATTGTTTTCCTATATAACAGTGTAGATACGTGTACATGAAATTAACATTTTCCTGCTTTTCTCTTGAGCATGTACCACCATTCCTGCCTCTGGGAACACTGAACTTTGTATAAATTTGTTTCTGCCTGAAACTTCAACTACAGCCATTTGTTTTTTCCCCTGTGAATATATTATAGAAATTTATGTAAGGGTGATTGCCCCTGAAAATGTATGATAAACATGATGATCCTTTATACTATATCTGCTTAATGCAATGAATGTGGTAAAGGCTGAAATAAAAGGAATTATACAATCAGATCATTTGTGATTGCAGTGAATTGGAGTAAGTGACCCAGGATAATCCTTCCAGGCCCATGCCTTTATCATTTTGTTTCAAGATATCCGAATACGAATTATGTGACACCAAATGTATTTTGTCTTCAAAGTAAGTAACATCTGTTTGCTGAGCTCTATGTGGTACTTGCCAAGGATGTAACAATTCTTCATGTAATTGCAGAAAATGTTTGGCACACTAAGATTTCCAAACTAAGCAAGTGACATATTAAGACTACACTAAGAGAGAGCTCTCCTGTTCCATATTTCCACGCACTGGTATGTGCTATCAACTGACATGATGTTTCATCCCTTCCTATAATTCTTCTTAAATAATTGCATCACTAACAAGTGATATCTCATCACAAAGGACTAGAGGTTTCATTATTTGTCTCAAATAAATCCTTGAGTATGGCTTGCCTGAACATCTGTTGTTTTGCACTGTCATAGGAGGAAAAAAAATCACCTCCAGTAAAATTTTATACACAGCATAAACAGTCCATTTAACTGGTTTGTTTTAAACAATACAGGAATTTAGTTAAGTGTTATTTAAATTCTCCCTCAGGATAAAGAGGGAAAATTAACTTTTCTGCTAACAAAACATTCTTCACCTTAATTTTTTTTCTTTCTACAGAAAAGTACAAATCAGGATTTTTTCAGATTTGGACATACTTGAAGAAAAATAAAACTTCACTTTGTGTCAACCTGGAGTATTTTTTTCTCACTCAACTATTTTATCAATTAATTTCAAGTGTAATGAATTTTTCCTTGACCTACACTTATAGTATTTTTTTCTGATTTTGTTACAAACATGTGCATTTTGTATTGAGCAAAATTGAATTAAAACTTAAAATTAAATCCTACTTTGAAGCAAAATAGATTTAAAAAACAAAGACATTTAATTCAAGATGAATGTATTATTTTCTAAGCTATCACTTAATCTCTAAACTTAATCTCTAAACTCTACACTTAATCTGTAAAATTTTCTTTTCCTGGTTAAAGACCTTTTCTATATACTTGAAATTTCTGGCCCTTAACTTGACAAATGTAGTATGCTAATACCTTTAGCACAGAGACATGTAAGCAACAATGCCATTAGGATTTTTCCTACCTTTTCTTCACTTTCATCTGCAAAACAGAGAGAATTTTGTCATCTGAAACAGTAGACATTTATTATGGAGACTAAGTATGGTGCAATTTGAAAATTATATATCAGAATATTTGCTAAGGATGGACTTGGTACCTATTTCTAATACTATGGATAGTATTTCATCACCACACGAATCTCTTTGGAAGGTTTGTCTGTGACAATTTCATAATCTGTCACTAAGGGGATTGTATATACAAATGTATTAATTCTTTGTTTGAGGATCTTATGACCATCCTAAATATGGGATCCTAGAGAAGAGTCCTGCCTAATCATATGTTTACAAAGTTTATGTTTGTTTGCATACTGTATGGTTGCCAAAATGTCTGGATTCAAGACCGTTACTGCACAGCTGAGACAGAGACTGTACTATTTTTCCCTTCAGTAAAGATATTCTATAGTTTCTCTCAAATTCATTTTTTGAAGGTTTACAAGGTTTTCTCAGGAAAGAGAAATAATAATAATACTAAAAATAATTCTCATTATAATTAAGAATTTTTCTCATTATAATAACTTTGAATGTCTTAGATATCTTAAATACACTGTCAACTCCACATAACTTTGGTGTCTATTAATTTCTTTTCTTTAGCTGGATTTTTTTAATGATAGCTGTAGTCTTGGAAAGCATTTTCCATGTTAGGTTACTTACATATATATCCCAAAGTTAAAAACAAGCACTGGAAAAAGGGTTGTTCACAGTAAAGTAATCTTGATCTTTATTGCAGAAGTAAAGTTTGATCTTTATTACACTGAAAAAAACATGGCATAACAAGGCAGAGAGCGAAAGGTTGTAGTGGGCATTAAATAATAGTATGATAAAAGGAAATGAGAAAGGAATGGGTTTTGCTGCTACACAGGCTTCATCTTAAAGACAGCAAGCTGATTTCTTGCTCTTATTTACCACATAGCTCAATTACATTAAAACACCTGATGATCTCCTTCTACACTAATGCCAGCTTGCAACTTTCAAATTACAGCGTACAATTCTACAAAATCCCACAACATCATTCTATAAGAAAATAAAGGTAGTTTTCTTGCATTAGAAATTCTTGCAACTAGCTGCACTTTTGTTTTTTTAAAATTTTCAGCACTTACATCACTATGAATTCTCTTAACATAGCAAAAATAATTTCAGATAATCTTTAGCAGACATGCTTTCTTTCTTTTCCAATATTGGTAAAATCTTAGCTATGTTGTATAAGCCATTCTTAATTCTCTCCCAAAACTTTATCAAATAGGGTGTATACTTTTCAGCATCCAGCTGACAATGCTGATAAGTTTATCCAGTAACAAATGTCTTAAGAGATCATGTTGCTGAAGGAGTTTTTATCAGTTATCCAGGTTATAATTTGCGGCCTCCATTGTTGCATGCTTAATGGTCCGTCACATTATTTTCTTGTTCTTAAAGTTGTGGTACATTTATATACTGGCTTAGAGGAGTTTCTACCAGTACAAGTAAAGAAAATTTATTTTGAATCATGTACCAAAGAATTTTTTAACTGAAATCTCAGTCCTCTGTTAGCATTTGCATCCAGAGAATCTGTAGCAGCTAGAGGAAAGAATGGTAACCTATTGAATTATCAATACCAATATCAGTTAACAACTCATGCAACCAAGCAACTGTCATGGTTTAGTCCTGACCCAGCTAATTTAGGCAGATAAACCCATGCAGTTGGACTCTAAATTCCCTTCTCCCCACCGCCAGGGAAAGGAGAAGGGAAAATGAGGGGAAAAGGACTTGCAGGATAGAAACCAAAACTGCAATTTTAATGATATAATAACAATAAGAATAACAATAATAATGAAAACAATTAGAAATTATTAAAATATATAAAAATATATGAGATCATGCCTCGTCCCCACCCCTCGTTGACTGTACATTACCACAAATACTGTAGAGTAGGCATGAGGGAATGAGTCTACAGCTAGGGGGGAGCTTGACTGAGGAAGTGGATTCAGGAACGTATGGATCCAGGACCAGGAACAACAGTTACACAAGGTCCTCGCTGAAAGTCAGCCATCACAGATGAGGATGAGGCTCTCATGGTCTCTCAATTTTATACTGAGTATGATGTATATGGGATGGAATATTCTGTTGGTCAGTACTCTGCCCTCTCTGCCTCTCCTTGCAGGTGTGGTCCCTTTTTTGCTGGCTGGAGAATGACCTTGGTTACTATAGGAATAAGTATAAGCAATGGACTTTCTGCATACCAGAGCCCTTTGTTATCACTGCTAGAGAGAAACTGTCTGAAAAATATGCAGTTAGCTTTCAGAGAATGAAGTTACTTAGAGCAACTGAGAGTCATAAAACTAGTTCTAACTTAGCTCAAACAACAATACGGGTCTTTTATTTTAATACTGCCCCGAAATAATACTCGATGTCCCTGACATTTGGTAAGACCACAGACCAAAGAAGCAAGCCTTCATGATTCCTAAGACGGACAGCTGAATTTTCAGATAGTTGAAAACAATAATTAAAAAGAAACATTAGTACCTTTTGCAATGCATTGCACTTCCAGAAAGACTTAGAAAGTAGAATTTTAGGAGTTTTATGAGATTGAGGAATGCTGAGAAATAAAGTAATACTAATGTCGATTTTTGTAAGTTTAGAAAAGCAGATATTGATGGATCACAGACCATGTATACTTTTAAAATTTCATAGTGATCAGAACACAATAGTATAAGGCATCTCTCTTCTCCTAACTATCAAAAAAATTACTAATGATAAAACTATTTGAATGTGTCTTAAAGTGATGCAGCTGAGACAAGCTCTCTTACATCCTTGCCTGTGTTCCATCAATGAAACTGCTAACCAGATTCTTTTCAAAACTCTTTGGCTGGTGCTAATTCAGCCAAGATGAATAGCTACATCTTTGAAATTTTTGAAAGCATAATTTATGTCAAAATAAACCTGTAAATTGAGCAGGTATGATCTTGAAACTAATAGAGTAAAAAATAGGATGCAGAAGCATGATCCATTGCTATTTTGCCCCAGATCACTTTGACTTTAAGAAAGTATTTATGCCAGGAAATAATATGACCATTAGTAGTGGTTTTATCTCTTTCAATGATGATTCCAGTTCTGTTATTTTATTATTCTACACAGATTTAGACAACAGTCGTGTTTCAGCTATCTACATTCATATTATTTTTAAAATAAATGTTATTATTTATAAAGTCAGGCCAGCATTTTGTGTATAACTTCAAATGACCTTTGCTACACTTGATAGTATTTTTTTACAGCAATGATACTCAAAGGAAGAAACAGAGTTGAAATCAGTGCAGCTTTCAAATTAAGTAGATAATGGCATTAACATCTGCTGTATAAAACAAGGCGAACACAACTCCCAGTCTCATTTTTTTTGAAATTAGGTCACATCATAGGAGAATGGAAAAACTCTTCTAAATGATGCATCTGAATGGTACAGTATTTTTTCATATACTACAGTCATTTGAGATAATTTAGAATAAGTAGAATTTTAGTTGTCATTTAAATATGCACATTAGTATCACAGAACAGAATCACAGAACAACCAGGTTGGAAGGGACCCATCGGATCTTCTAGTCCAACCATTCCTATCTAACACTAAACCAAGTCCCTCAAGACCTCATCCACCTGTGCCTTAAACACCTCCAGGGAAGGTGACTCAACCACTTCCCTGGGCAACCTATTCCAATGCCCAATGACCCTCTGTGTGAAAAACCTCCTCCTAATCTCCAGCCTAAATCTACCCTGGCGGAGCTTGAGGCCATGAATAGTACTGAATACTACAAAGAAAGCAGTATTCACTTTCTACTCAAGAGCAAAAATATTCTGCCATAATTCATACAGAAATTTGTACCTGTAAAACAACAGAAAGAATCACTGAGACCATACCCTTGTTTGTGCTGTGTACTAAGCATCAAAATAAACTTCCGTTACCTTATGGTTACTTTTCATACACAACTCAACAGAAGATATCATTTTAAAATGAACATATTAAATGTCTAGATGCTGTAAATATTAAATATGAACACAAAAAATATTGAGAAAATACCTTCTTTTTGAACAAAACTGATGTGCATTTCAAGGGTACTTAGAGTAATCAATCATCCAAATGAGAAGATCTACTCTGTAGGATGCTGGAGTATTGCAGGAGAGGGCACTGATCTGTTAAGCCACATACGATGATGCGTAAAATAGAGGAAAATTGTTTGAAAACAACTCACATATTGATAGTGAAGAAATACTTTTTGCACATGATCAGGAGGGTGCAGAGGACATTGGAACCTGCTGTAGCCAGAGTCCCACACAGTGGAGGCTGAGAGGGACCTCGGAGGGGCCAGCAGGGTCATGTGCTGCTTCTGTTTCACAGCTGGCAGGTGCAAGCCCCCTTAAGATCATTCACAGCTAGGTGAGCTTGTGATGACAGTCCATCACCTTTCAAAGCAGTGAGTACTTAACAATATGCTCAGATAATATTTTAATTACTTATTTAGAAAAACTTTTAGAAAAAGCCTTGTCTGAAGGTATGTCTATAGGCAGACAGCAGGTGTTGTTAAAATTGAAATTCATTCAGTGCTAATTCATTAAAGTAGTAAAAATTCCCAGGGGATTTGTATTACTTCTTGTCAGAAGATGTGCAAGCACAACAACAAAATCATAACATTATTAAGAGGTGCTTTGTATGCTTTCAGTTAATTCATATTTTGCCATTGATAGAATAAATTTTTGTCTATCTCCAAGTTCCCCACCTCTGAAGTGGTGTAAAAGTAGCTGCTACTCACAGGGATGTTTTGACTACAGATGGTTAAATTAATTCTCATGATTTGACAAAGCAGGCTTTGTTTATCTATGGCAAGTCATTTGCAAACAGAGTTCACACTTCACAAACATATTCTCTGCTCATAATTATTTAATGAGCAACATTTACAAAGACCAGAGATGGGGTTGGTTGTGACTGTTTTTTCCTGCTCGGGGTTTCCACTGGATTGTTAGCCATTTCAGCTACACCATTTTGTTTCTCTCTTTTTAACAACTTGAAAGTTTTAGAGAGGAAATGACACCTATTATGTAATGACAATGAGAAACAGGTATGTTTTCCTGTATGCTAGGTCTTTCCTATTCAGATCTCGTTGTATTTTTCAGTTTTCTCTGAGAACAAGCATATGTCTTGGTATAGCTCACTGACTAGCACTGATGGCCAAATCTCAAAAATACTCCATAGAAATAACAGCAAACAAGCAAGAAACTAGCAAAGCAGAATCGTTACTAAGAATTTAAGTAGTGTTTGTGAGCTTGGTCTCCCAGTGTTTCCCAAACTCATACTGCTTCCTTGAGGGTAAATATGTACATTACCATTATCTTCTTAATATGTTTTGTTGTTTCTTGAAACCTGATTCTTTTCATGAGCTTATTTGTCACAACCTGAAGAGATGCTTTTTATGACTACTATTGCATTGTCTTTCTCTGCAACCCAGCAAAACAAGGAGCACTTCTGTTTGATTATAAGATATGATAACTCCCAAAGTTTATTAAGAATTTAGTCACTACTACTACCCTTTGCAGGCCAATCTCTGTCTTTTGGCCTCAATGCCCTCGCAAAGGAAGTATCAGAAAGGCAGAAAATGAAACAGAACTTTCGAACTTCCATCAAGCAAAAAAGCAACAACCAAAAAGAACCCTTCCTCCTTCTCTCGTTATGGTTTGTTGAATCTTCTTTTGTCTTGTTGTATAATAGGAATAATGTTCATGGCACTGGAGTATACACACAATAAATAGCTTCTGTGTTTATCAAACACCTCAGCTTCACTTCAGCATTTAATCACCCACAAAAGCCATTTTTTTACCTTGTATACTTCTCTGCCACAAACATTATCCTGTAGCTAACACACACCCTGGAGTGCCAGACCTTCATTTTGCACTCTGAAAGCTGAATTGGAAGAATGAAAAACTCAAACCTCAGTTTCGAAAATAGCAGTTTAAAAGTTAAAAAGGGAGTAATAGTAATCTAAATCCCCGAGCCCTGATTAATGCAGCAGAGAAAATTCTGGTGCAACCACAGTAAAAAAATAGGGCTGTCCTAAATGGTCTGCCAAAATTACCTGCTGGAAAGACTCCAAAAAAAAAAGCACAGTTATGATAGGCATATGCTAGGAGATTATTATAATAACTTTGTTCTGGGAGGAATTAACTTACTCCTGTATTAGAAGTAACACTAGCTGAGCTAACAACATTCTATATAACAACTTATGGAAGTTTCTAACAAAGGATATAAGTAGCTTTCTCTAGCTGATTCAACAGACACAAAATGTTACTGATCTGAAAGATGTAAAGAAACATAATATATAATTAATATTCCCTTAGCTCATCTGCCCAGCCTTTCCCACTTTCCCTTCCTCACAGCATCTCAGGTTGCCCATTTCAGCTGTAGACAGTGTAGAAGAGTTTCTGAGACTCTCTTCAACTGGTAAACTTGTTTAATTCTTGGGTAGTCCTGTATTGACAACCTATTGTACTCCTAATCAGTCCAACTGACCTTTATGCTTAATCTCATCTATATCTGATTAACAGTTATGGTTGACTTAATTTATTCCAGTTTCTGGATGGATATTTGTAGCTTCCAAGTACTCTGAAGTAAAAAAGAGATGAGAAACAATTAGGCTTGTGGAACAGATAGATGGAATGAACAAAGCTTTCTCTATTAGAGTCAGAAAGGGACTATTCTGGGATATTAATAGACAAAGAAAATGTGTCTGAGGAGAAAGAAGATAAAACTGAAGGAAGGGCTGATGGGAAAAAAAAAGGAAAAAAAAAAAGAAAGAAAGTTAATAGATTCTCTACGGAGAGAAAGAAGTAAAGAATTTGTGTGACCAGAGAAAATAACGGATCAGCAAGAGGAAAAAGGAGAAAAACAGAATATTAAAGAAGAAGGAAAAACTAAACACATTCCACAGTGACTGGAAGTAGACTTGAACTTTAGTTAGACCAGAGAAGCATACTGACAAGAAAGTCCAAGATTTGGAAATGAGAGAGGAAATTTGAATAGGGAAAGAAAAAAAGTAGAAGGAAGAACAAAGCAGCTAATGTTAAGATGGTGGATGTGGTTTTCAGTGCTTTGGCCACTGTGAAATTATAAAAGTGAAAACCAGGGACTACCAGATTGCACATGTTATTATGTAAGCTACAATTGTTCAAGGAGCGCCATGGACATAAAAGCAATGAGTTCTTGCATTGGATCTTACCTACTCGTTTCATACATCCTAAATTTATTCTGAATTTATCAATGGAAGGACTATAAGGTGAAGCAGCAAGATGAGTGAGTATGTGTTGGCGCATGTCAGCAGCCTTCCTCAACTATTTAAAAGGAGTTTAAGGAGAAGAGTTAGGGTCTTTTGATTGCATGAAGAGGGAGACTGCTCTAGGTCCAAAATACAGCATAGGAAACACTTCAGGAGCAGACATTGTTTGAGCTGCATCTTATAGAAAAAGTCCCTTTTAGCAAGAGCCAAGGTTGTAGGAATATTACACACATTTTTCCATATTGAATTCCAGGATCTATGGTGTCATGTTTGGTCTTAATATGAGGCTTACAGAGAAAGACTTGTTGTAGTAAGTAGGCTGCAGGTTTATTGTGTTAGATAATACAATGCATTGCAGCTTTGCCAGTCCATCTTCACAAGACTATAAGAGAGACAGGTACAGTGCAATCAGGAGTATCCAGATATACTATTAAAAGGTTAATTTTAATTAAAAATATCAGCAGGTGGAGGGAAGGATTTACACCAGATAGTCATTTCCCTCCCTGTATTGCATAGCCCATGTCCAGCTATTTGAAACAAGGAAGGAAGTTATCTCAAGGGGGAAGTGAACTGTGAGATTTATTTACTGCTGTGTTGAACTTTGTCATGTTAAAGCATCCTGCCATCTGACGGCGTTCCCAGTCCTGATTTGGTCAGTTCTCTGGTGTCCCCTGTAGAGTGAATAAGAAAGGGTGGGTATGAAGAATTGCGTTTATGAAAGCAGGATGATGAGCAGTTAAGGAGACAGTTTTATTTATATTCATCTCATTCAAGTGCCTTAAAAAATCACATTACAGATCACTTTACTGCTTTCATCCATTCACTGGACCAAATAAATATTGTGTTATGTCACATGGATTCACATGATGGGCAGAGGAGGTCCCACTGCAGGTCACCTCTCAACCAAGGGCATTCTCTGGGGAACCAAAAAATGTGATTTAAGGACCCAAAAGGAAGGGGACTCCTAAAGATGGAACTTTCACTATTCAAATTTAAAAAACCAGCAACACTGACCTCTTAGGTAAAAACACGGATGCAGTCACTCACTTCCTCTATTTTATGTGAGCCTGCTAGATCCAGTCCCATCTGTGTTATAAACAGAGGAAGACCAACCAGAGACTATTTAAATCATGAGAAATGAACCTAGATGATTTGACCTCTCTGGATTTGGGAGTTTCTTGCTTTATCAATGTACCAGAGGAGCTGAAGTATCTAAAAGATTAGCCAAGATGGTATAGTGTCATTAGATACCAGCAATACCTACACGTTGGACTTCGGTGCCTAAAGGAGGCATTGAGATCCATAAACCCCACTGGAAAATCAAGCCCTGTGTTTCTTCTCCCATAAAACTGTCTCTGTCAGCAGCATTGTTCCTTTCAGAAATGTTCATTTTGATTTTTTTGCCTTTATATAACCTGCTTTAAATTCTTTGTTGTTTCTATAAACTTATAAAATCACCCTATTATATAGAAGTGTAAGTCGCTTAAGTGATCTAACAATATTAACTCAGTTCAACACGCTCAGGATGAAACAGCTGCATAAGCTTTAACCCTTTATGCCAGTCTCTGTTTATTGTCCCTACTTATTTGACTCAAAAGTTGAGTCAAAAAGCTGACTCCTTGTCCTGAGCCATATACTGCTTTTCTTCTGACTGAGCTACTAACTGTTCTGCTTACTTTAATAGTTTTCATTTTGCATTCACACTGGCTTTTCAGCACATTATAAGTAGGGCTGGAAATGTAGACTGTCATTTAAGGTTGCCAGACACTCTGCTGATTTTAGTTACTTAGAGCTTAGCCAAATTTCAGCTGTTTGGGATAAAATAATGTTCCATGCCTTGTGTTTGCCCTAGGCTAGATTTTTGGAGAAAATTTCAGCCAAGATAATTGAGCACTGTTCAAGAGCAAGGTGAGGGGAACTGTGCAGTTTTACTCATATTGAAAAATACTGATATTGCTACTGTGAAGAATTTCACATTTTCTTTGCATTGAGGCATAGACTATGGCTTGGACTAAGTGGCCTTTGCATCTGGCCTTCAGGCAAGATAGAGCCCGTTTGCATGAGGCTTCCTGTCTTCTCAGCTTGATTTACCACTGAAAGTCAGACCAGTGGTAATACATGCCAGGCAGTGTTGGGGAAGCAGGCTTTAATGTGCTTATTTTCCTGCATGGGCTGCTCCCCTAGTGGAGTCCCACGGTCACTGGCATAAGAGAGTAGAGCTGATGTGGGAATTAGTCCTCTTTCTATGACTGTGCAACCAGTGCGTCTTTGTTGGTCCCACTCTACACTGGGACTATGAAAAGTGGTTCTGCTGCAATTGAATTTGTCCCAGTTCTTGCTGTGACCTGCACACACTGCTGTTCTGTAGTGTTGTCTCCAAGGAGCACGTCAGGGAGGTCACAAGTATCTGTGACGTGATCAGCTGTAGCAGGGAGAGCGAGGGACTTGAGCACAGACCTTAGGATGAAACAGTGGCATCAAGTGACTTGTTGGACTGGAGATGTGGTAAAAAAGATCAGCTGTCTGTGTGCAGAGTGTGGGTGGAATGACATTAGGACTACAGAGTAATAGGTTGGCATCCAGTAAAATATATTGCAAAAAGTGGCCAGAATACTGAGTGATGCTGGGCAGCCACTTAAACCAGACTTTCCACAAGATGTCAATAACTGCATTATATTAATTTCCTGAGTTCTGATTTTAAACAGGGATGTTTTATTTGCAGAAGTAGCGAATATTTATGTCTAATACCAATTAAAGGGATTTTGTGTCTGTATAGGGATGCTGCAGAGTCCTCCCAAAAGGACTTAAAAATCCCATATCCTAGTGGTATCTAGTTGAGAATTCGGTGAAAAGACTGATGTGAGTATAGTCTTATAACACACACTGAGCAATGAGGAGAAAGCAAAATACAGAATGGTTTGTTAAGTGGGGGTTGATCATCAGGTACGATGGATGAAGTAATCAACAAAATAAACATTGCCCAAGTTATCTTTTCTAGCATTTGAGTGGTTCATTCTGAAAATCTTTATGAAGTTCTTGCAGAGCCTTTCTCTGTGTCTATATACATGTATATATGAAATTAAATACTTTTCTCAGTCACTTTTATAAGCTACTTTTGCTCTTTACTTTTTATATATAGTCATTTATCTACATTTCTTATTTAAAATTAAATGGAAGGAGTATCCCGATAATAATAATGGTATTTTATCAAAGAATATCTTCTAAAGATAACACTTGATATTTATAATGTCTGCATTCATTGCGGTAGCAACGTAATACTGTAATTACTTAATATAATAAAAGGTATTATTTCTTTGTGTATATCTTACCACAATCCAAGTAACCAATTTGGCTCATTGATTCTCCCTACCAGGAGTATCCATCCACCAATGATTTCCTGTAAATCTAAACCTTGATAATAAAGAGGCAAGGCCATGTTCATTATTTGTTACCTTCATCAAAGGCAAAGTATAACGTCAAGGATACATTTGACCTTATTATCTTTAACACAGTGTTAAATTTATAATAACATTCATGAGAATATTAAACTGCAATACAAGACACCAGACCCAGAATAAAAGCATTAGTGACAAAATCAACATATTACTGGTTTAATACGCAGAAACAAGAAGGACTTCAGTCTATTACAGAAAGCTCAGAAATCAGCCTAGAAATAGATGAGGAATTTTTAAAATGCAGAGAACAAAAGTGAATGTTAGTGAAAATAAAGCTTTGTAGTAATGCTAAACTGTGTTCAAGTTGCAACTACCAAAATGCTTTCCTTGAGTAAGAAAGATAAGCAAGATCTGGTGCTTCTGTTTATTGGGATTGTGTTGGTTAATGTAAAACTGTGTAAGATACTACATTTAAACAGGAAACAGATGGTCCTTAACTGGGTATGCAGGTGAGGAAACAGTGGTTTCCTAATTTCACAGAGCCAGCAAAACAAGATGAAATGTAGTGCCTTGTTTGTTCCCTTCAGTCCAGTATGCACTGGATTTGATATTACTTTTAATATTTTTAAACTCTTTCTTTTTACGTACACTTGTAATAAGACTATGGTCTACCAAAAGCCCGTTCCTGACAAGCATCCTTACTAATTGTTTGTATTTTCAGAGGTGAAAAACATCCCCACTGAAATTAAAGATATGATGATGTTATGTCAAGGAACAGAAATCCATGCAAAGTTAACTGTTTGCAAGGCATGATGGGCCTAGGAGAATCCACAATAATTTATAGAATGCATTAAAACTGGGTTGCAAGGAAATTTATGATAGGCAGCCATGGAATAATAAAAAAACAAAGATTAATTAACATAAAAAATTTAGCTGTCATAGTTCTCTAAGTAGAAATAATTGCAAGGCAATTTTATTTCACAAAATGAACCTCAAAAGAGATGCAGAGTAAAGTCAAGATGAAAATGAAAGTCACCTTTAGATCAGTAAAATAGCAGACTCCAAACTATCTGGGTGAGCTGGTAGTAAATGCAACTGTACTGGGAACAGTATGAAGTTAAGAACATATGAAAATTTAAAGGATTCTTTACTATCTATTTTCCTTGCAGTTTTAGAAATTTATAATAAAAGTAATGACCTCAAAAGGCTGGCTTAACATAAGAGAAAAGGAGTAAATCAAGGAGAGAGAAGTTTGTGGTTTTTTTTAATTACAATTGCAGGGTAATTCCGTATGAAAAAATATTACAACTCTGCTCTTTATGTGCACAATGTGTGCACATATCTATATACTTAAATTTAACCTACACAAATATATAGAAATCAAACACAGAATGCCATATCTTAGTTGCAAAATGGCGTGACTCCAATTTTACAGCCAAAGAAGAACTTTTCCCAGCGGTTTGAAGTTGTTCTCTTTTGCAACACCTTGATTCAGGAGGCATCCTGCTGAAGACAGTGAAATCTCTGAGGCAAAAGATGAATATATTCCTCTGGCTGAGTTGGAAAACAAAACCTGTATATTTTTCAAAATCACTTGGCACCTGCAGCCTGTGACTACTAGTACTGTATCAGTAATAGCTTGTGACACTACAGGGGGAAGTGGAATGTTTTATAGAGAAAACTTCTAGGTTTGACCTGTCCTAAATACTTTAGCAGACTGCTACAGAGCACAGTTTTCAGTGGTGTGCAAGTGCTGAGGAGGCTGACCTGTATATCTCGCTTTCATCCTCTCTAATTAAACCAGAGTAGATGCATTCCATGTCAAAATTGATAGCTGGTGGCAGATCCAAATGAATCTCACATATTTCTGATGATGTACAATACAGTTCTGTTGTTTATGCAGCATCTTGCTGTATGCCAACATGATGCACCATACCATGTGAGGCTCTGGCAAACATACAAAGGAGAGCAGGAACAATTTTAATAGCTTTCTTTCAGATTGGATGGTAGGTATCTGATCTAAATGTTCTGTTGAAGTGCATATCAGTAAAGGTTGATGATTTAAACATCTCCAAATACTTTTAATCTTCATATATTTTAATGCCAAGTTTTTTTAGTGAATATAATGGGTTTCAATGTTGAGAACAGTGAAGAGGGTGGGGTTGTCGTATACGTGCAACTGTAAGCATCTTTAAGGCCCTTTGAAAGGCAGCAGAACAGAGCTGCTTTATTCTCTGATTTAACCAAAATGAAGTGAGGGTTTATTTACACTTGGTCCCATTTGAAGATGTATTTCTTCCTTTGCATTATATCTGAAGTAATATTATAGTTACAAAATCCAGATGGACTTTGTCTACTGTTCAAAGTCTCCTTTGAAGTCATTACACTAACTTTATCATCAATTCTTAGTTTAGTATTTTATACATAAATATTTTGACTGGATTCCTGTTCCCAAAATTTTCACCTAAAAATTTGCTTTTCTATTTTGATTTTTTTATATTTCCAATGTTTTTCATTTATGTAAATTTGGTTAAAAGACTAATACTTCAAATACATGGAGAAAAGGAGCGTGGTATAGTGGTTAGACCACAAGATGAAAAAGAGAAGTACATATGAAATAAGTCTCCGGTTTTTGTAACTTAAAGTTTGCCTTAGGTATCTGTTCTGTTAGCATAGTTTCCTGGTCCTGTCATGAACCTCCAGCTTCCTTCTTCTGGCTCCTTATCCTAAGTTGCACTTTCTTGGACTCCATTCATGTCACTTAAGTATTTGCATGGATCATCTTGTATTTCTCTTCTACATTTTGGACTGCAAATCAAGAATCAAAGATATTTACTCTTCTGTGATCACAATCGCGTTCTTCAAGTTTTCAAGATTTTCAGATGAGTGCGTTACTAACTAACTGCTTCACAGGGCTGTTGCAATATCTGAGTAATTCATGTTTGTTGTTAAAGAACATATGGGAGCTACGATGATGCCCCCCTCACCCACACGCATCTTAAGACTGCATCTTCAGACAGTAGATCTGGACAAAAAGATCTCTGGCACCTTGTATGACATAGATGCAGCAAAGCAACGATCTCTGTGTGAAGTGCCACATTTTCAAAATCACCTCACCAATCAGCAGTTCCTAAAATCTGGCTTCAATTATATGAACTGAGCTCTTTCAAAGGTCTATCCTGACTTGTATTGAATGTGCACATTAATCAAAGATGGAGAGTGTGGCATGCTGACAATACTTTGTTCTGTAAAAATGTATGTGTGCTGATAATGCTTGAATTTGTTTTGCTCTGAACCAGCTGTGAATTCACACTGGTGAGTGTAAAGTGAGCATGAGAAGATGCCAAATCAGAACAGCCTTATTTTATATCTGCTGTCAACCACTAATAAACCTATGCAAGGAAAAATAAATTCCAATAAGATCTGATCTAACGGGAATAGATCTTTCATATAGGTAAATGTCTGTGCATGTTCTTTTTGCAGAAAGACAAAGCATGTTGGGAGACTATGTGGACCTGTGTTACCGCTGCTCAATGAAGGGCTTAGCAACTGAGCAGCTGAACAAAGCCGGCTTGTTCTGAAATAGGCATGGGAGTGACTACTTAAAATTAATAAGATAGATATCATGAACAGGTTACTTAGGGCAAACTCAGGGTAGAGTGGAACACATATGCAAGTTGTAATAAATAAAGGAAATGTCATTCATAAGACTTAAAAATACAATACCATTAATAACTTCAGTAATAAATAAAATGTGTTGTACTATCTTCAATGATTACACACATTGACACTATTATTTTTGGTGACTAGTTGTAAAGACTCTGATGCATTGTTTAAATAACAGAATAAAGGGTCTGGGTGGTGATGAGGATTTTGCTTCTCCAGGCTTCCTTTCACAGCCTATTGTTCAGTAATTTTTATAGATCTTGTAAAAACTGGAGTTCCATGCCCTACTAACAAGACATTAACAGGCAAAATGGGGTGATATTAAATGCAATATTTTAACAAAATTAGCTATATTCCTGGAATCCTCGCAATGGTAGTATTTCTTGATTATACCCTCTAAATAATTTTAACATATTGATTTTGTATTTTGATATGGTAAAATTAATGTATTAAGGCAATACTTTAGCAAAACCCGTCCAAGAATATGCAAATAAACCCAAATAGAAATATAAATATTAGTACAGCATTTTAATTTTTTTAAAAAAATCTTTGCTTTGTTTATTTATTTTCAAAATATGACTCTAGATCAGAAATCAGGGGAGATCATGAATGCTGAAAAATATATCCAATTATACTCAAAAAAATATATAGGGAAAGAAAAAGAATTAAAGCTTGGTAACGATCCATAAACTGCAGTGAGTGATTCAAGAAACATTTAAATTAGAAGCAGTAGTGGTACACACAGCATTTGAACATCCTGTCTTTTGTGACTGTGCTGTCTAAGTGCAATACAAACACAAAATGCTGTACCTAGAGAATCACTTGGTGCAAAACACTACATATTTTACAATCTAGATGTTCAGTTATGATGAATGTCAACAAAAGCAGCCACAAGAATGACCCTCCTGACTGCACTTGAAAATCTTGCCAAGAAATGTATTCCCTATACTGTCATAAACAATCTATTTGCCTTCATTGTCTACTGATAAACATTTCCTATCCATCCTTTTGAAGCATGTAATATTGACATACTCTGAGATAACAATAGGTAGTCTAAAATAAAATCCTTTGGGGTTAATTCTTCTGTTCAAGATCTACTTTCCTAATAAATAAAGCAGTTTTAATTGTCATGAGCAGTCATCAAATACTGTGAATCGCTTTGGATGTTGCAACTTCAGAAACACCGCTGTGCGTTAGCAGAGTTATCATTTTCCAGTAGTGACACAGCTTTCTTGTGTAGAGCTGATACTCCTAAATTGGCAGCATAGTCTAAAAAAAACCCAGGAATATTGTTTCATCAAGCAGCTGTCATAAAGAGGCTTGTTTTCTTTAGCTTAACTGTTAGCAATCGAGTCAGAGCATTCTGCCAGTTATCAGTAAACAACTGATCCATAGTCTCTCTGAGACCTGTATCTCTAAACATATTTGTCAATCAATTTGTCTTCTTTGTATTTACAGCTATACTGGCCATGTTTACAGTGTCAGGAATGTTTACTGAATTAAGCATAGTTGTCATGCAGATAACAGTATTAAAACATTGGTATTAGTACTGACTCACTATAGTTTCAAGCTATGCTTTGAATGCATGGTATTTTACCACAGAAAAAAAGAAAGCAGTAAAAAACTATTTTAAATATGGAATAATCATATTGTGCTATATTGCGCTGATGTCTGATTCAAATGGGATTTTCTGAAAAAAAAAAAAATAAATAAAAGGGGGTAGGGGTGTGGTTCTGCATACATTAACATTTCACCTCAGGTTAGTGATCAGACAAAATTCATGGAGTACTTCCTAAATAAAATTTCAAGCCTAATTTTCATCTTTTACATTGAAGGTTTTCTGAACATCTATTCAATCTAGTCCAGCCTACAGGAGAGATGTAGCTTTTACTGTACCCTTCTTACAACTTGAAAGAATTAAAAAACTGGTAGATACATACTAGTTGCAATTATAAAGACCATAGACTAAGCCGTGCTCTGGGACTCTTTCTCAATATCCTCTGGTCTGTTTACTAAACTACTGTCAATAAGTCTGACAATACATAGAAATACCGGCCAGTTTATGACGATTTCTAAAGAGGCAGTAATAACAGTGTCGAGTTTCCTATTTTTTCCAAACACAGAGAAAGAAGGAGGTGATGAAATAGAGAAACAAACAGAAATTCAATTTTATTTTTCTTCATCCTGTAAATTAGAAATGAGTATTTCTGAAAATACCATTTTGCCTGATACTCTGTACAGTATTCATTGTAAAGTGCTACACTGCTAAGACATCTGTCTGAGTCACAATAGCTGAATTATGCACTGTATTCCCAAATAAATACTCAGCCCCTGCACCTGCTGCTTGAAGTCTGTAAGGAAATGCATTTGTGAGTAAGGTAAAAATCTCTCGGGAAAACTGGCAATACCTCCCAAGAATCTTCAAGATGTAGGGAAAAGTGTATCATTTTCTCACCAATAATCTGCACTTTTATCTTACATGAAACAATTCTTCACAAAAATAGTCTTCGCTTCTTGTATTTGATAAAGAAGAAGAATTAGAAACAGGCCCAATTTCCTTTTGAAAAGCATGCTGCTTCTGCTTTTGATTGGCCTTTTCCATGACCCTCTATACAAGGAGATGGATAAATGTAATGATTTGTACTGAAAAGAAAACTGTAAGGATAATGGCCCAAACAGCGCAGATTTTTATAATGTTACCATAGTAAATAATAGCAGCATGGTTCACATGGTTATAGTTATGACTGTATCAGTGTTTCCATTATAAATCCTATTTTTCATAAGTTTATAATTTCATTTTAATAAATTTACTCTTGACTGAACTGCGACACAGAAGGTTTCAACAAGGAATGCTTTTCCTTTAATTTAAAAAAGAACATTTTTTTGGCTACTCATGAGCCATCTGTTAATCAAAAAGAACAATTTACTTGTTTATAACAATGTTTTGCACCATCTAACAGAAAAAAACACAACTTCATATGAAGTAATGAAACCAGGCAATTGATTAACCTATAGTAAACTGTCATCAGTCTTGATTGTGAAACAAGTTCTTTTGCTCATCTGCTAAATGTACTTTTTGCCTGCACATACTACTACTTCCTCCAAGCCCCCATTCTGCAGTTAAGCATATGCTTAAGTGCTCTCTTGAACAGGAATGCTTTCCAGAGCTCAGGTCCTAGAAATATATACATACTTAATTAGATGATAGTGCTTCAAGATATTTCAATTCTCTCCAAACATCATGTCGGTTTACTGATTTCTGCATGTTGAACAGCAGTGTATTTTTACATTTGTGTTTTAATGATCAAGCATTGCTTTCTTCCCTACACCCTATTCCTTTATCTTGATGGACATGTTTGTTAATCAAGGAAAAGTGAGGGTACACCTAAATATCTGCTCAATCTTACAGTGCCTCTGCATGCAGCACTCATTAATTTCACTAAGTATTTTATGTTGCACAGCCCGAGCTTGTTTATCATGCATTTCCTTCATTGGTCTGTGTCATAGATCTGGAATTACTGAATGCAGAGATGTGTGTTAATGGGAAAGACTATTCATTAAAGATAATGGCAACAGATCTATTTTACTATACAGTAATATACTATAGTGCTTCACACTACTACACTACTCTTTTTTTCTTTAGATGTTTAGGTATTAGTGACATAATTTATTAATGATATAATTTAGTGATCCAAATTCAAAAAAAATATTTCATCTTTGAATAACAATATATAAATATCAGAGATGCATGGAACTGCAACACTTTATGCAGCCATAATCAGGGAAGTTCAGGTCACCACATTCAGAAAACTCCTCTGAATAAGTCAAAACCCCAGCCTGGACAAGCACCAATGAGTCAAAGGCTCCCAGAAAAAGATACTGATTATTACTCTGCAAAAACCCTTCTTGAATCACTTTTTCGGAAAGGGAGATATCTGCTGTCCTATCCAAAGAGAAGCTGAGTATCTTGGCTGTCTGCAGCTGCCGAGACCACTCTTCTGCAAAGTTTGGGGCGGAAAATTCTGTTGAGGGAAGGTGGGATAACTCTGCTACCTTATTCAGGGAAACTAGCGCTGTAACAGCATTGTGCAAAGATGGCTCAAGCACTTTGTGGATCATGAGGACTCTGTCTATGAATATGGTTTACATTCAGGGTTCTGGGTGAATTCTGGTCTAAAAATAGGATTCAGCTTTTATTCTTACACCCTGAACGCCAGACTTATGTTTGGCCTTTATCCTGCACTAGAGCATCTGCTCTTACTCATATGCAGAAGAGCTGCTGCCTTCCCAACCGTTCAAGGACATCCCATGCCAAACAAATCTGGCTTATGCCAACTGCCTGTGCCTGTAGGCAAAGGGGACAATGTAAGGCTATAGAGTGGAAATATGGGGGGCATACTTAGGCCATGGGACTCCCCACATATGGCCACGTTCCTCACCAGATGCTTTTCCTCACTCCTTGGTCTGATGGGTAGCCTCATGTATTGGGAATCTAGTAACTAGTAATGAGTAACATCACAGCTAAAAGCATAATACCAATAAAACACAGGAGCCTTCATATTATCCCTTGCCTGCATGATAAACAGCTCTTCAAATGTTAATTTCTCCAATGTTACTAGAAGTACAAACAGTACATATTGCTTCCACGTTCCTGCACACGGCTTGTGCATTTCGCGAGAATGTGTTTAGTTTTTATATTTATTTACTAGGGACACAAATTTTAACAACATGAAATATTTTGCTTGTATGGTATGAACACCAATAGTTTAACATAAACTATGGAAGGAATCCAGGCTGTGTTGACATATTTTATGAATGTTATGGGATGCCAGATTGGAGGTGTACATCTGTGTGGGTTGGCCAGTCATCCCACTGCCGTCTGTGTATCTGTATGCTTAAATGAATTAGCTATTATAAAAACACTGCATAAACAATTTTAATGCTGTACAGTTCCCTTTTGCTGATATAAAAGTATCTGAATCACAGTGAAGCAAGCTAACAATGACATTCAGTTGCTCTTTCACTACTCTCATGTAAAAAGCTGGAAAGCTGTGCACTTTCAACTGCTTCATCTCCAACACTGAGGACTCCCTCTCTCCCTTTGACTCCATCTCCCTCCATGTCATTGGCAGCAATCTTCTTGCAGTCTCTCATGGTGGGAAGTACCACTGCATAATCCTGCAGTCAAAATCATTACTCAGAGACTGCAATCCACAAGGTCACTCAAGGTCACTAAAATCCCTTCCAATAAGCCCAGGTCCTGAGCAATGACTGCCAGAAAATGGCACCAGATTGCCTTGCTGCCAGTGCCAGGATACCAGTATAGAAGTCAGGAGCTGTGAGATACCTTAGGGATTCCTCATACCTGAGGCCTTCATGTGGGCTATCAAGGCAGACGTGGGAATTTAAAAAAACCTCTCTTCCCTCTTGTGTATCTGAATATACTACTACAATAACACTTCGTTGCTCTCTAGTTTTACACAGCACGAGGCAACAAAGACTTTGGGTTAAATTTTTGTAACCTTTAACATTTGTCAGAGTATAGACGTAGAAATTTGGTGGCCAGTGAACTTCATAAGAAGTAGGGTACTCAGCACTGAAAGAAATCACAAGGGAACAGGGAAATCAAGAAATTTCTATTTTACTGTATAAATAAACATTTATAAGCTTGGCATTATGCATCTTATTCTGAATATTTTGGTCAAATGGAATAAAAAAATAGATTGGGAGAAAAGTTTGTGTCTGTTTACTTACAGGTTTTGATCTTTCAGTTAAATTAGAAACAATAAAACATTTTGAACTTTTTTTCAGCTAACAGTTTGTAGGCTAATTTTGAATTTGAATTCATTCCAAGGATGATAGCTTAGATTTGCCCCAGATGGACTTTCAGTTCTGTTCAAATCGCTTGACAGCACCATAACAGCCATTTGTAACTAAGTCTGCAGAAATGGGCTGGCACTTGCAGCCTACTAGCGTTGCTGATCTTTTTGTATGGGAAAAGCACACATAAATCACAGTGCATTAAAAAGGCACACACATCTCAAGCAAACATCATGGAGAATCCATTGTCCTGTAGATAAGTATACAAATAAGTGCAAAACATCACTTAAGTTTTATATAAGGCACATATTTTTTGGAAGGCAACCAATGCAGTTTCACATGCTGTACTTTTTCTAATCTGACTGACTCACAGTCTTGTGATAGTGAGATAAGCTAGGTAGGCAAATTTTTACAGAGTTGCAATTACTGAAATTGTCATTACGCTGCTCACTGTAAAATAAATATAGATAGAAGTGAAATTATGCACAGGCTAGAAGTAGAAAGTGTTTTGCTTCTGTTTGCTAAATTAATCTCTTCCTAAATGGCTGCAGGCCAGGTAGGTTAGCATTTGTGGTTTCAAAGGTTTTCAGCGCTTGCAATGAGCCATGAAATTACTGCATGCTGCTGAAAATGGCAGCTGATGAAAGGAAAAGAGTGAATCCCAAAGGCAGAAAGACAGGAGGAAGCAAAATTACAGGCAGAAAGTCTGATTTTTGATGTTGCTCATTGTGAAATGTACACCCAAACTTTTAATAAAACATAAAACATTAATAAACCTGCTAACAATTCCTTACAATTTCTTTTGAAGTCTCAGTATAATTTCTGAATACTTATTAAAACAGGCAATGATTCAATGGTGGCTGAGCAGTTTCTGTCTGTCGGATATGGTATATTGGTATACTAGTGACTTTTGAAATTAGATTTTTATTGATGTTTTTTAATTGAATTATCCAAAGGATTGATGTTTTCTGTTAATAATATGACCCTAAACTCTTGAATTGTTGATCAAGTTTAACTAATATTAAATTAGATATTTAATGGTAAAACATACTGTCTGATCAGTGCTGCTTCACTGTTCCAAATCTCCTCAGCTTGGTTGGAAAAATAAATCTGGCTTCAGCTAACCATGTTGCTATCAGCTAGTTTACTATATGACATGTATATGCCACAGGAATGTCGGCATTACTTCTGGGAGGGATGAAACAATGATTTTAAGCCCTATGAAAAGGAGGTTACAGGCAGAGAAATCATGCACAGCCATAGCTGAGATACTTCAGTACAGTAATATTTTAGTTTATAAGGAACATGCAAATGTACAATTCCTTTGGACTGGCATCATGTCTCCATTTTTTAGGCTGAATTGCCTACTGCTTTCAAAGACTCCCAATGAGGTAGGATCCTCCGCAGTAACTTTGCAATTATTGAGATACAGTTTGTCATAGAAGAAAGTTGTTGACAAAGAAAAAAACAGTTTCAAAGGCATAACATTAATAAAATGGCTTTCTATTAAAAAATATTGAAAGGATTAATGAATTGCCCTAGAATCTGGTCATAACCTTAAGGGCACTGTTTAGGCAGATAACTTGTTTACTGCAATCAACCATAATGTAAAATGGGGTACTTCCTCGTAGAAATAAGCCTGCATGCAAAACCTTTCTGGACTGAGGACGCTTACACTTTTCTGATCTGTTTGGTTATATAAAGTAATGTCTACTTTTATAAGTACTTTAAAATAGACAGATCTGAATCAAGGAAGGCAAGCAGGCAAAAACCGAATGAATTCAACACTATGTGTTGAAGGAATCAGTCACTTCCTAAAATTTCATTGGCAGAGGTGACCGGCTTCAAAGGTTTCTTTGCCTTGACATAACACTTCTGACCAGAATTGCCTCTAAAACATATGTCAATAAGTGCAACAATGCAGAAATTGTCTACAGTTAAAGGTGGCCACTAGGAGTGCAATATAGGATGCGGCAAGGGGAGAAGGAATTTCAGCAAAGGATCCTGAACAAAAGCACTTCCGGAGTGTCACAGGCACCTTGGTGTCTGTGTATGGAAAAGAATACTTGGCTTTTAAAGTATCCACCTAAAAACGGAGAACACAGAAAATTGCAAGGAATGCTGTTATTTACCCAAGTGGGTCAACTTAATCTGGTCAATCACATTGTAATTTCAACGCAGATTTAGAAAAGCCATAGCTTTCCTGAACAGGACCCCAGCTGAATCCTGAACAGCAGAGCTGCAGCAGCCAAGTGCCTTCTGAACAGAATAATGAGGTGGCCAGGTAAAACTGCAGCAGGAATGCCACAGGTAAGAAAAAAGTAATTGCTGAACTGGAGTCAAAAGTATGTAATGCACACAAATTGGGATTTTGTGTGCACAAGTTCAGTATGCAGTAACGTATGTGCAAAATGTCATGCCCTTATCTATTCAGTTGCTCATTCATACTGCACTAATCACTGTCTCAGCACCTAATTTTGAAGACTATAAATATTTTATTATCCACACAAAAATCAGAGGTGGTAACTGAGCTCAAGCCATGCCCTGAGGAAAATAAAGCAAATTGTGCTACATAATAAAAGATAGATATAGAAAACCATTGCATGGACATAATTCACATTCGTATCGAGGAACCCTATATTATATCTAGAGTTATCACATTATTCATTACATACTGTATGCTATAGAAAAAGAAAGTGTGTACTATGCATATTGTAGCTGAAGAAACATTTTTTAATTATATTTTTTTCAAACTTGTAAAATAAGAAGCGAACATAGAACATGCTTACCTCTCAGTGTGATAGGAAGAATTTACTGCTTCACACAGAAAGAGATAGCATAGCACATGTCCAACATTTAAAAACAAAATTACACATACTCAGTCTATGGTCTTCTTACCAAACTGAAATAATCTTATAAGCCTGTAACAGAAGACAAACCATGTCAGTATATACTGTGACACATACACAAAGAATACAGTAATTTTGGAGCTGTCTTATAAAACCAGAGATATTTCTCAGGTTTTCAATCTTAATAGCTAAGCAACTGTCCCCTTATCCTCAAGGAAGGAGGGAAGGAAGGAAGGAGGGAAGGATAGAAAGAAAGGATGATAGAGGGGAAGAAGGGAGGTAGGAAGGAAAGAAGGTAAAAATCCCTAGGAATAAAAGTTAATTTAAAAATATGTGAAAAAAAAAATTAGTTGAGAATAAAAGAAAAACCTCATGGTATGAATACACCTGAGTTTGGGGCTGAATTTGGGCTCAGTCAAAAAAACAAACAAACAAACCACAATCAAAAAAACAAACTATGGCAGAAACAAAGACACAGAAATCTGAAAATCAAGCAAACTAAATGCTGGCATTTTTTGCATGGATAATATGTAAGGAAAGATTGCTCTATGTAATACAAAAAGATACAAAGGTATGCATTATTTGATGGATTGTTTTGTACTGAATGCATGAGGAATCCCTAGTGAATTAGAGTAGAGAAACAAATGGATTCCATATGTAATGTGTTGTAATTTGCTATACATAATGGAAATCTAATGCAAGGAGAATTTGTAGAGGAAGTTACAATTTACCTGCAGCATCTGTTGGGAAAAAAAGGGAAAACAGGCTCCTAAATCACTCAGTTAGCAGGCTATTCCCTATTTCCTTGAATCAAGAGAAGAGTTCCAGCTCCCAGAACTGCCCCTCTTTGCTACTCAGATAGTATTAAGTATAGTCAGTAACATCATCACTTAATGTGTGTGAATATATGTTGTATTGGTGGGCTCAAAATCCCTCAAGTGTTTCCCTACTCAAATTTTAAATCAGAGAGCATACATGGCTTACTAGCATCAAGTAAAGAACAAAGCGTAATGATCACAAAGTGCACTATGGACAGACACACTGTCAAATGGTCAAGGCGAAATGTTGGGTAGTGTTTTCCAATTAGATTGCAGCTTTGCTCTCTGGTGCTGTGGGCTCACTTGCTCACTCAGCAGGATTCCTTTTGAAGATGGATAGGTTTGACTAAGTGGTTTGATTGAAAGATTTGATTAGAAGCGATTAAAATCAAAGGTATTCCTTCTTCTGTATGTGGAATTTGACAGCAAATGGTTTCATGGAAACATGGTTTTATTTCAATCCCTTTCACCTCCTATCTTTCATGCACTGGTTTAGAAATGAAAATGAATCTCAAACCAAATCTCTAATATCTGCCATGACCTGTATTGTTTCAACTAGCAGTATGCCCAAGAAAGCTCTAAGATGGCCATTCTGCACTGCTTTAGCTATTGCCTTTCAAAACTGTTCACTTTGGCAAGCAGATTTCATTTATTCCCTTTAGAATTCAACCATCTTTCCTCAGCCATTGTTACTAACACAGCTCAATTTAATTCTTTAAATTGCAGGTATTTTGCAGCATAAATTGTAATTAAAAATGGGAATCTTATGTGACATGATACAGCTATCCCCATCTGAATAGAAACTCAGAAGTCTTTGGCATTGCTGAATTTGAAGCTGACACTGAACCACATTTCTTACTTTGGCACATCATAGGCAGCATGTGCCTAGATTACTTCTTTGTGTACCTATATATGTGAATATTCTGAGAAGTAAGGTGGTGTAGGTTTAGTGCAACTATTACTAGAACACTGAACCTTGAAGAATTGCAAGGACATTGGTAAAGGGCCACAGGAATGACTGACAAGGTAGAACTCACCTTAATGGCAGAGAAGTATAAATCTTTATTTCTTTATTTTGTCAAAGAGAATGTGAAAGAAATAACATGATCAGAGCCTACAACTAAGTCCTGAAGCAGAAGATTCCCGCTTGCAGAGGAACCTTGCTTTCAACTTTCAGTCAAAAACTGGACAAAATGTAATATATGGCAAGTAATGCCAGATAAATTCCAGGTAGAATTAATACAATATTCTAAACACTTAAAATAATTAACCATAAGAAGCTTTTACCTAAGGAGGTGATAGATAACACCTAGAATGCTACACTCGATGGCTCTCTAAAGACTCTGTTTATTGCAAAGGAATTGGAAGCAGTGGATGAAATTATAGCTTATATTTATGCAAAAAGTCAGGTTAAATTATCATGAGTTTTAAAAAACTACAGATCAGGAAAATAAAAGAACAGGTGGCATTTATATGAACAGAAAAATCAGAGGAAAAATTAAGCAAGCCAAGCCAAACCTTTGTGAATTCTTCTCGTTGATTATTCAGGCCACATGTTCTCTTTTCAAAATTTGCCAGATCATTTGTGCTCACATAGGAGCCCATCATACTCAGATCACACTTTTCCACTCACAGAATAGTGGCCTTTTGGATTGTTAAAGTGATTTCTAGTAAAAAAAAACAAAAAAGAGAAAAGTACCTCCCCAACCAAGAAGCGCATCAGGCTAAAAAGTGGTAATACCCCTTAGTTTCTGAAAGCAGTGGGGGGTGGGGGAGTGAGATGGCTGCGGGTGCATCCAGCTGCAGTCCCAAGTGGCTGGTGCCTGCTTCCAGAAAGTGCTAAATGGAGCCGGTCGTCAGAACAATTCAGAAGCAAAACTTCAGACCACATCTTCTCTTAGCTTTACTGTTAGCTCAGCCTGTCTAGGCTGTTTGGAGGGTGAAGGTTGAAAGTGGGCTGGAACTTTTTCAGATTACCACCTTGCACACTGTTATTCTGTACCCAATTAAGGCAACTACTCACACACTCTACCACTGCTGGTTAGCTGTTTGGCAAACTTGCTGCTTCAGGAAACCACAGACACATGGGAAACCATTGCTTAAAGACAGACTGACCTAAAGGTCCACCTTTCTCTGAAACACAAATATGAAGAAATTCTTAAGATAAAAGAAGGAAAATATAACATAAAATTGACTTCACTGTGAATGTACCCATAAAGTAGTGGTAATATTATATCAAAGGAGAATGTGCATATATATATATATATTATTTAATGGATACTTTCCTCTCCCAAAACTGACTTCTCAAGTGCGCTCTCCATGCAGTGGTGTGCAGTAGCACAAGAGGTTAAAGTGCATCCTACCTGACTCTGGTGAGTGAGCAGGTGTTGCAGGTGTTTTCTGAGGACTGCTGCAGAGATGGGGAAGGAGAGCTCGTGCTCGCCCACCTGCTTTCTCAGGATTTTGCTGATCAGGCAATGGATGGTTCTGTTAACTTTCTTGATTTGTATCTGCAAAGATCCTTGCCTGCTGAATAGATCTTACTACCTTTTGTTGTATTTATTTCTACTCAGTTATTTTATAAATCTCTGTTTCAGCACCTGCCTGTGTCATGGCTGATGAATGAAAGAGTGGGGAGTGACAGATCAGTGCACACATTAAACATATGAGAAAAAAGAAAACCCCCAAGCAGGACTCAGAAAAAGACATATTCCAAAGAGCATTAGGAATGGTTAATCACAGGCAAATGTGAAAATCTTGCTTTTGTCAAACTAAAGACATGTGCTGTATAAACTGTAGTCTGCTTTTAGGACACAATTCTGATCTTTCTGAAATCATAAATGTAAAAAAAGCTAGGTTTTGATAAATTTACACACATATATAAACACTCCAAGTGTTCACCCCTTCACATGTTGCAGTATGTCCTCTAGTGTGACACCATATCCAGGTAAATTAGTGGTCAGAAGCATGTTGTTTGTAATAGCACAAAATTTTGCAGAAGATGCCACTATATGTGTTTTTGGGTTTTATATCTTTACTAAATGCTTGCAGTAAATTGATGCTTTTGTCCAGAATACTATAACTAAGAAAAAACTAATAATTATGTGGAAATAGAATATATCGAGGGATAGAAGATCTCAAAATTCTTGAATAGAAAGAATGTGTCCTTATCAATAGCCTCAGCAGAGATGAATTTGTTAAAACCCAAGAATCACATTCAAGGTATTTAGAAATTCTATAAGGATGTTTTATGAAGATGACACAAGAGAAAAAAATCCCCCTCTTATGAGCAGGGAGTTCAGCTTAGAATTACAAATTAACTTATTGTATGATGCATTATTTAATAAATGTTAGCATTAATTTTTGAAGAGTTAGTTTGCATACTATTGCTGGGCCAAATGGCTGATGAGGATCACAATTAAAGAAAGATACACCAATCCTTTGGCTAAAAAGGAAAAATCAAATGATATCAAACCTTCATCGTTACACAGAATAAAGGTGGCCTATAGCTGCCAAGAATATAGAGCTCTGTGACAGATGTATTTAAAGTTCTGCTGATATTTAAATCAAACTTCTTATAGTCTGACCCTATGCAAAAGCTCAAGGTACTCTGCTAGGCTCAGTTAAAATATTTTAGAAAGAAAAGATTCTAGCCTAGGAAAAAGATCCAGTGAAACAGAAGTAAGTTAAAGTTTCTTTCAAGATGACATATGAAAAAAGTTCTCATCACTTTATCATTTGTTTATTTTTTGAAGAAAATTAGAAGTAAAATAATTGGGCAAAAGGGTTAGAATTAACTTATCCTACCACCTATATATGTTGTACTAAAGAATGTTACAGCTACAAATAAACATTGGCATTTAGAAGCGATGAACCGTAAAAGACGGTAGCTCTTACAGATTCACGGATTATTATGCTGAAAGAGATGCTTGTAACCCTCTAGTCTGACCTCCTGCATAATGCAGGCCACAGGACTTCTCTGAATTAATTCCTGATTGAACTAGGGCATTTCCAATAGACTTGGAGTTCAAACAATCCCATCACCTATCCTACGCAGCCACTTTTTCCATGGTATGCGGAACTCCTTGCAGATCCTAGTTTATTGCATACCAACTTTGCTTTTGGATTCAGAGAAAACGATTAAATACTTTGAAAATATGTTTCATACTCCTAAAATCCTTTTATGGAAAAAAAAAAATCCCTTACCTCAATAAGTGAAAAATTTTAAGAATTTTCAGTCTTTCATCAAAAACTGGAAAACTTAAATCAAAAAGTATTCTCAGGAGAGGGGGATGGGAGGAGATGGTGGAAATAATGGTTCAGTAATGGACTTCAGCTATATTCTTTTCACCTCAACACAATTGCCTTAAGGGACATCCATCAGTTTCTTTTCCAATGTGCGGTTTTGGAGAGGCCTGAGACCTCAGTTGCTTTGGCCTGAATCCATCGTGAGGGGCAGAGGGCTCCTCCTTCATCTTCAGACCTCTTAAATCCAACATGCTTTGTCATTACCATGAAAAGAGACTTGACTTCAGGTGCTGTCAAGAGAGATCGATACTTAGTACAATATTAATGTAAAATCTGGTAGTTCTAGCATTGGACTGGGACTGCATTGTACTTGGGACAGAGCTAAATGAAAACCATGTCACAAAGACAATGTTTAGGAGACAAAAGGAGGATAATGTGCAACTTCAGAGTCATTGGAAGCTGGCTTACCTCGGCCTTTAGATATTGAATGATGTCTGAGAGGGGACAACACTGGTTGGGCTTTGCATATCCCAAGAAGGGCAAAGGAGGCGGTGAAGGGTCGCAAGTCTTATGAGGAGTAGCTGAGGGAATGGGGCCTATTTAGCCTGGAGAAAAGGAGGCTGAGGGGAGACCTTATTACTTTTTACAATTACCTGAAATTAGTTTGTACTGAGGTGTATGTCACTCTGTTCTTGTGAATAACAAGCAATGAAACAAGAGGAAATGCACTAGAGGAGGTTTAGATTGGATATTAGGAAAGATTTCTTCACTGAAAGAGTTGTCAAACATTCTAAGCATTGGCGCAGGCTGCCCAGGAAAATGGTTGAGTTATCATCTCTGTAGATATTTAAAAGACTTGTAGGCAAGGCACTTAGGGACATGGGCTAGTGGTGGACTTGGCAGTGCTAGGTTAATGGTTGGACTCAATGATCTTAAAGATCTTTCCCAACCTAAATTATTCTATGATTCTATGAAAAAATAGGGCTTTTTTTTTTTTTAGGTGATAAAATGTAGAGAGTTACTGAAGATCATTAAAGACAGGATTGTTTTCAAAACCTGCCATTACTGCAAGGATCTACAAAACAATTGTTAGAAAGACTGATATTATCTCATTATTTTCTTCAGCTTCCCTGGCTGCTTGCACCATCTGTTGTTTTTTAGAGATACTATGCCATAATATACAAAGCTGAGCCACAGCTTGGACGTGAGAACAAAAAATCTGAGGCAAAGATTATGTTCATGTTAGGGGTGTGAATAACAGGCAGAATGGTGCTCATAGCAACAGAGAGAAGTCTGGGGCAGAAAGGAAAGGATTTTTTTAAAGCATATTGCACTCAAGTAGAAAGCTGCATCTGTGAAGAGATGTAAAGGTTTAGCTTTTCAACACAAAGATCTATTTCAGGACAGAGCATTAGAGATAAGTATATAAGATTCATCTGCACAGAGATGGTTACTGAAGTTGAGTTATTTAAGTAAATTTCCCAGATATCAAATGCTGAGGAAATTTTACAGCATTAATGTCTTCGAAGTTTGGAGTTGACACAGAGCATGACATTGGGAGGCCAATGTCCATGGAAGCTTTATCTGGTATTGAATGTTATGGTTAATTTTATCAGACTGGTGCACTGTACTCATAGTCCATGCTTTTCCCTGGCTATCCATCTACCGCCAGGTCAAAGTGTTGGTTATAATCTTTAAATCCCTACAAAGGTTTAGGGTCTGTAATTCTAGAGGCTGCCTCTCTGTGTTATGTTTACACACAACAGTTAATCCTAGTTATGGCTGTTTCAGGTAAATGGGAAAAGAAGCAAAGGATACTGTTTAATTAAGTCACAGCTCAACTTACTTAGAAAGTATTATCTGCACCATGAAGTCATTTGTAAATCATTCCCAAATGAAGAGGACTGCCACTAACACCACCCTACTGATCTACTGGAGTCCTTTGCTTACAAGACATCAGAAACTCAACTTTATGCCACTATTTCTTTAACAGACAACTTCCCTTAAAAATGTTTCTGATGTGGATTCACAAGGAAATCTTTTCCACCATAAACTGAATAGCTTCACTAGAGAACTCTAATATAAACTTTGATTAATAGTAAGCAGGTAACTCCCATGACTGAGAAACCAACCAGGAGAAAAAAACGCCAACATGCCCCATACTGAACAGCATGAAGCTGAGATGCTATTCTTGACTGCATTTAATGTATAATATCCCCAGGTGATATATTGATCTCAGAGGCAGGGACCACTAATCAGGCATGTGAGCAGGATCAGACTTCAGAAAGAGAGCAGAGTTTTTGTGCCTTTCCATATATAGACCTAGCAGCACAGATGAACCAGAAAGGGATTAGAGGAGTGGGATGGAGGAGAAGAACCCTTGAACAACACATCCTTCTCATTCTGGTGACTGGAAGAATGGCAATATTTTACCTGTTTTTAAGGAGGGTAGAAAGAATGACCCTGGGAACTTCTGACCTGTCAGCCTCACCTCTGTTCCTGAACACGATAAGATATCATGGAACAGATCCTCCTACAAGCTATGCTAAAGCACGTGGAGGACAGGGAGGTGATTCAAGATAGTCAGCACAATTTCACCAAAGGCAAGTCCTGCCTGATCAGCCTTGAGACTTTGGAGTGACCGCATCAGCAGACACAGGAAAAAAAAATGGAAGTAATCTGAGTTGTACTTCTGTAAAGCCTTTGACACAACCTCCCGCAACATCCTTCTCTTGAGATTTGATGGGTGGGCTGTTCAGTGGATAAGAAATTGGTTGGATGGTCATTTTCAGAGAGCAGTGTTCAATGGCTTGATGTCCAGATGGAGATTCATGACAAGTGGTGTCCCTTAGAGGTCTGTATTGGGACCAGCACTGCTTAACATTTTCATTTATGATATACACAGCTAGACTGAGTGCATCTACATCTGCAGATGACACCAAGCTGAGTGGTGCAGCTGTCACATCAGATGGATGGGATAGCATCCAGAGAGACCTGGACAAGCTGGAGAAGTGGGCCTGCGTGAACCTCTTGAGGTTTAACAAGGCCAAGAGCAAGGTCATACACATGGGGCCGGGCAATGTGTGGTTTCAATACAGGAATGGGGGTGACATGGTTGATAGCAGCTCTTGATAGACTTGGTGGTGCTGGTCGATGAGAAGCTCAACATGAGTTGGCAATGTACACTCACAGCCAAGAAGACCAACCGTATCCTGGGCTGCAACAAAAGAAGCATGTCTAGCTGGTCAAGGGAGACGTTTCTCCCTCTCTACTCTGTTGTCATGAGACATCACCTGGAGTACTGTGCTGAGTTCTGGAATTCCCAACACAAGAAAGATATGGAACTGTTGGAGGAGGGCCATGAAGATGATCAGAGGTCTGGAGCACCTGTGCTATGAGAACAGGCTGAGAGAGCTGGGGTTGTTCAACCTGGAGAAGAGAAGGCTCCAAGGAGACCTACCAGCCGCCTTCCAGTACTTACAGGGGGGCTACAAGAAAGCTAGGGAGGGACATTTTAAAGGGGCATGTAGTGATAGAATGAGAGGGAATGGTTTTAAATTGGAATGGGGAAGATTTAGATTATACATTAGGAAGAAATTCTTCATCATGAGGGTGATGAGACACTGGAACAGGTTGCCAAGGGAAGTTGTGGATGTCCCCTTTCTGGAAGTATTCAAGTCTAGGTTCGATGAGGCAAATCTGGTCTAGTGGAAGGTGTCCCTGCACAGGGTGGGAGCATTGGACTAGATGATCTTTAATGTCCCTTCTAACCATTCTATGATTCTGTAATTCTATGTCAGTATTGAATAAAATACTGACACCACCTCTTATGGTAACATAAGATCTGAATCACCTCTTATGGTAACAAGATCCTAGTATTGGTTCTTGGAATTTGTCTTCGGGTTTCTCTGGACTTCAGCAAGGTGGTCATCACTATTTTCCACATTCTTCTCCTGTACAAATGGACTAGATATAATTGGATGAGTGGTTTGTGAGATGAGTAGGAAATTGTGTATCATCTTGCATTCACAGAATCACAGAATCGCAGAACAACCAGGTTGGAAGGGACCCATTGGATCTTCTAGTCCAATGGATGTTAATGTTTTATTTACTTAGACTTGCAGCTTGTCACAAACAGAGTCGTCCAGGGACCACTACTGAGCTCCACACTGTTCAACATTTTCATAATGATCTGGATACTGGGATTGAGACCACCCTCACCAGGTGTGCTGGTGACACCAAATTAGGTGATGAGGTAAACACATCAGAAAGGAGAGATATCTTACAGTGAGTCCTGGTAAGATTAAGCTAGCAAGAACTGTATGAAGTTTAGCAAGGGTAAGCACAAATTACTATAGTCTAGGTTCTGTGTGTCTGGGAAGCAACCTTGCTGAAAGGGACCTGGAGGTCCTAGTAGACAGAAAGCTGAACATGACTCAGCAGTGCACCACTGCAGCTACAAAGGCATGTTGGATCCTGACCTGTATCTACAGGGGGATTATTAACAGAGACCGACACATCAGTCCACTGTACTCAGCATTTATCAGACTGTTCTTGAAATACAGTGTCCAGTTCCCTTCCCAGCAATTCAAGAAAGATTCAGATAGACTAGAGAGGTCCTGAAGGAGGACCACAAAGATGATCAAAGGATTTGAGAACCTTCACTGTAATGGAAGACTGAAGGAGTTGTCTTTTCACCCTGGAGAAGACAAGGCTCGGGGCAGGACCTCATTATAGTATTAGAGTACTGAAAGGGCAGCTACAAAATGGATAGAAGCTCTCTCTTCACAAGGAGCCACTGGAGAAGAAAAGGGGCAACAGGGGAGAGGTTTCATCTTGACTTAAGAAACTTTTTACAGTAAGAACAATCATTTAGTAGATCAACTTTACCATGGTTGTAGCAGAGACATCATCACTGGAAGTTTTCAAGATGCAACTGGACAAGATGTTAGATAATCTCATCTAGATTCACCTAGGTTATAATAGATGATCTTCTGAAATTCCTTCCAATCTGGAAAATTTCATATGTATTCAAGGCTTCTTCTGAAATATCAACTCCATCCCATGATCCTCTGCAGCATATATATGATTTTCAAGGGACAAAAAAAGAAACTTGTCTGTTCCACTTTATTTTCGATTAAACTTTGTTTTTCAGTTTCAATGCATCCACTTTACAGTCCAACACCATGTTAGCATTAAAGATATAGCTTTGAAGAAGTCTTTGATATAACATTGGCCAACAACTTGGGATTAATTTCTATAAATTTTGCCCATTTATAAAATAAGGATAATGAAAACTTCCCTAATAACAAACTTTGATATCTACCTTGAAGAGGTCTACATTGATGTTAAGAATTCATGTTAATCTATTTGCATTTTGACGATACAAGTTAAACTATCAATAGTCTTACTATAAAATTTTGTGGGCTGACTTGTATTTACTATACTTGCAAAATCTGATAGATATCTCGTTTCCAGTGAAGAAAATATAAAATGCATTTAGAAAATATAGAAATGCATTTAGAAAAATTTAAGCATATTTGAGTAATAGGTACTTGAAAGGATATTTTACAGAATAAATGTTTTATGATGGATTATGCTAAAAAAGAATCCACATGAATGCACCTGTGTTGAGCACATTTTCAGAAATCTTGGCTATATAAGCATGTGCGTATATATATAATGCCAAAAGTAATTAAACCATACTATGAACTAATTCCGTGCCAAATTTTTCTGCTTACATTGCAACACTTTTCAAGTTGCAGAAATACTAAAGAAAAAAACCTCAATAGAAAAACACCAAGCAGGTGAAGAACTATCTTTGAAAATTTATTTTAAAACCTCACATCACTTCTAAGTTAATTCCTTGAGCTCCGGATGCCAAGTTTCAGACTATAGCGTGGGGTGTTTTTTTTTACTATTGAGCTTTACAACTCAGAATGAAAGTACATAAATGCAAGTAATTATACAGTCTAATTATTGTGATGCCACTGGGTGCCGCTATAATTTACAATGCATTCTTAGACTATAAATACAAAAAGTAACAAATTACAGCAAATATAGAATAAAGAAACATAAAGGTAAAAAGTGAACATTAGTTCAGGGATTATTGAACTATGCTAATGGAGTCTGATTCTTGTCTGTTGAACTGTTACTTTACTAATCCTTTATAGATCCGTTCTTCCAATAACCCTTGTTACTTACTGTAATATTAATTCATTTATTCGCATTTCATTCCTCACGGAAAAGCCATTAACAGACAGTAGTTCAATGTGATCTATGGCAACCTAGTTAAAACAGACACTTTGGTAAGGTTAATTTAAGGTTTTCTTTTCTCTGTCACTAACAGAATAATGGGAATTCTGAAAGGTGTTGCTAAACTGTTAAATATCTGACCCTTGATACCATATGAATCACTATTTGATTTGGGACTAAAAGCTGCTATTTAGATGAAAATATTCTTTTGCTTTTCTTCTGTTACAAAAATGTCATGTGGCAGTACCATTAATAAAGACATCTGTTGAGAATAAATAATCCAGGTAAGGAGTTGTCAGATGAAAGATGTTGTCACCCATTACAATGGAAGGCATTATCCAATGATGTTTCAGAGGATTCTGGATCTATTAATCTTTGGGGACTAACCTCTCACAGCTGTGGTGTGAAGGATAGAATATAATCTACAAATAACATTGAAAATCTCCACATTTTTTAGCTAATTTTAGTATTTTTATCATCTCAGGTGTATTTAAAAGCTTTAATTTTCTATGCATGTTATTGTCAGATGAATTGTTTAAAGCATAGAGTTGATATCAAAGCTGCCCTTCCTGTTTGGAGAAAGTATTTAAATATATGGCTATTTCTGCACAGAGCCCATCATAACACTAAAAGCACTCTTAGCATGCCTAGCAGCATGAGTAAAGTTTGAAGGTAATGGTGATATGGACAAGAACTTTGAGGCTATTTAGGACATAAAGGATGTTCTTTTATATATTTTTAAATCTAACCTATACTATTCATCATACCATCTCATTTTGAATCACTGACAGCACAACTGTTGCCAACAACACTGCTAGTATATAACCCTATATCTTTCTTTCTTATGTGTAGTGCATTATTCAGAATCTTAATAATAAGGGACAGCAACTAAATGACAGATGAGATTTCATTACAAATATAGGAAAACAGAAAGGCAAGGTCACTAAACTGAGTTCACTGTACTTTAAAAAAGGTTTAATATAACACCAAATAAAGCAAAACAGTTTGGAGAAACAAACAAAGCTGTTCTACTATTTCATTAGTAGACCCTAACTTGAGGAAAAAATGACCCATTTTCCAAGAATTTTGATCCTTTGTCATAGGCAAGGCAAACAGCCGTTGCTAGTCAAAGATGTGTAATCTGTCAAAGCATTAATATGTGACTTAATCAAATTTGAATGCCCATCTTCACTATCAGCATTCTGCATCATTGGTTTGATTGTATTCCATGACCCAAGTTCTGCCTTTCAGTACTTTTAGCAAATTATTGCAATAGCTCAGAAAATCTCTGCTGCGCATGTGTAGAAGGAACTTTCTCCTTATGCTAAATGGCACGAAGGGGAGAAAATCACAACTATTTGCATACTAATAGTATTGCAAGAGTGATGTTTAATGTGTTTTATTAAAATAATTTCTATTTTAAACATAAATTGGAAGAAGAGAAAAATACTTATCGTAATTTTTTTCAGTATATTTCCTTTATTTGAATGATTGCTTAAAACATTTTAGTTACTTGTATTAAACCTTAATAAGATCTTATAGAAATTAAAAACAGGGGTTACAAGTGAGATATCAATTAACATAAGAATCAATTTAATGGTAATTTAAATAGCTAACTTATAATTTTTGCATAATGAAGTGGCCTGTGGGCTTGAAGTCTTAATCATGACTAATTAATTTAAAGGATGTTACTCTTTATTATCATTGAAATGTCTGACAGGTGATAAAACATTTAGGGTTGCAGTCACAAACTTTTTATATCAGCTGTAATATAAGGCGACAGGTTATATAAACCCTTTCTCTGAAAAAATGAATATTTAAGGAAAATAACGTTAAGCAATTTGGATCAAATTCAGCTATGGCAGAGGTGAGTGAGAGTCCCATGAAGAAATTATGCCAGCCTATGTGTGGACTCAGTTTTATCCTATCTTTCAGTAGGAACTGGAGTGTGAAATTCTCGCTTTCTGTGCTGTTCATACAGAGTCGTATTGAAAAGAATGTGAGTACCACGCAAGGAAATCTTCACCAGGCAGTGTTGTCACAGTCAAAATTTTCTTCTTTTTTTTTCTTTATGTGAATCTGAACAAAATTGAATTAATTAAACCCCAATATATGATATATTTAAAGAAAATAACAAGTTGGAGTGAAGACAAGCCTACTTCTCTCCCCTTTAGGAGGAGTGATTGTGACCTACAGTATGTTTACTTTCACATTACTTACACAAATGGGCCACATGTGCCCTGTGCATTCAGCGTCATGGTATTTTGGCATGTGGTGTCTGTTGGAGTCTCTCCTCTGCCTCCCATCGAATTTCTGACTTGATGGCACTGAGGCTAAAAAGGTTCCTCATGTCCTTTAGTTCTTTCGCTTATATGTAATCCAGGTTGTAGGAATCTCTAATAGCAGGGAAAGAGGGCAGGTCATAGAGTACATGAGGATAACACATCTCAGAGAACTGTAGTCAGTGTCAGGTAGGTAGTGGAGTGAGCCTTCAAAAGACATTCTAAGATGTGCCACTCAAGGTGAACTGTGAGCCCTCTCCCTGCAGTCAGGAGGTTGTATTTAGAGGCTTTTGAATAGTCTGTTAAGGCAGCTTTTCCAAAGCAGGTATCAAGTTTCCATGCCTAGAGTAAGGGAATAAATCTAAATGGAAATTGAGACTAGTCTGTCTCTAGAAGCTGCAAGAGCAGTGCTGTACTGGGTTGTCAGGAACATCTGTAATCTGAGCAACTCATGTAACTAGATAAGCTGTCAGAAACTTTTCAAAATTTGTTGGCTGTTGCACCCAGATTTATGGAGTTGTCCCTCTGTGGTCTGTGAGGAAAAGCCTTTGGGGAACCCTGTAGGGAACTCACATGCAATTTTTTGTGAGGATAAAGGAGGAAATGAAATCTAATGTCCCAGTTAGACCCCTGCATGTAAGACTGAGGAGTTATGGACAACCTAACGTGTTTCACCAGGTCCAGGAAGGGTAACCTGGATTTTTCCCTACATTTTTCAGATGTCTGAATGAGCAATTGCTTTTTGCTGGCCTCAATGAATAAATTCTTGATGGTTAGACTGTCACTCAATAAAGAATGCAAACCTTCTCATTTTCATATGGATTTGGAAGATAAATGTGATTACAAACAAGATTTTCCAGAAGCACTAGTCACCTTTCTTTACAATACCATAACACTAACAATCTATATTAAAGGTTTAAAAAAGGCTTAACAAAATGAAACTATTTTTCATTGAAAAGTTATTCTATGTCACAGAATTCAATAACAAAAACAAAGGAGAAATATTACAAGAGGAAAACAATTGAAGAAAAGTACAGAGTAGCAGAGATAGGATCAATAATGAAGTGTATTTTGAAGCTACTAGAACTACGTAGATGAGAGGAAGAAACTTGTGTAGAGACTGTGTTAGCAAAGAAACACAAGTGACAGTGGTAGACATACAGGCCATTAGTACTCCAGGAAAAAGACAAAGAAACTGCTATACAGACAATTACACATGGATATGTAGGAGGCAAGATGTATATGAGAATCTTTATACCTTGTCACACCAAGTTACCTTGTGAATAAACAATTAGAGCATACCATAATCCTAAAAAATAAAATGTCATATATTCACCTACTGCGAACAGGGAACATGTCAGACCCTTCTGCATTGCCTTAAATGTAGGCAAAACAAGGGAAGAATGCAAATGAAACCCACATATTGTTTATAGAAAGATATGCACCTAATCATGTTCAGTTATTATAAAAATTACATGTTTTCTGCTTTTGCTATATTCTGCCACAGTTAATAATTAAAACATAAATACATGAAACACTAATTTAATGGCAGACTTTGTAATTACACAAGTACTGCAAGTGTTTGTTTTGTAAACATACGTGAAATTCTTTTGTATATACTGTAATTAGAAGATCATTAAAATCAGAGACTATTTTAAAATGAAAAAACAGCTGACCTTCTTCTGGGATTGAAGGGAAAAGAGAGAAGGCCCTCAGTAAGGCAAGAAAATGAGACGGGACTCCAGTTCCTCACCAGCATCCCTTTGTCTTCGATGCTGTAGTTATCATCTTCAATTTCTTACTGAAAAGCTGGCATCTTGGGTGACAAAACAAGCTCAACTTTGCACATTCCAGATCCCTTCCTCTAGACAATTATTTTTATTTTCCTTTTGTCACTCAAGTTTTGTTTTGTTTTGTTTTGAACCTTTGCGTTCTTGCAGCTGGACTTATTTTATTTTAGAACAGGGATGCTGCTTGACAACGATATTTTTTTTAAAAGATATTTTTTAAAAGAAAATGCAAGACCAAACAACTGGACTTCCAGTCCCTAGACTTGGTATAATCCCTGGTTGTTGTCCATAGATTTTCCATTTTTTACCATATTCAGCGTTTTCTTTTCATATGAGAGTAAAATCTCTGTAAAGTATAAGGGCTGAACTGATTTTTCTCTCTTACATGTTAAACATTCCCCCAGAGGACATTACTGGTAAGTCTGTTCCCAGGCAGGCTCTCTTAGCTCTAGAAACAGACTTCTCTGAGCGAAGAAGCAAAATGTCCACCCAGGCCTCCAGAGCCCACCGACTGCCTACTCTGTGGTTAGTTATTTCAAAAAATTAGCCTAGTTTTCTATTCAGAAAGGATAATGCGTGGACACTATTCTAATACATAATTAGGCTCGAGTGAACCATTTGATGGCTTTTGTATGTTTTTTTCTTTCCTTCAGGCCATCCCGCCTTCAACTAGAACTATCACCTCCTCTTCAAAGGCTGTTTGAAAGCCATCTCTGTCAACACACTTCTCAAATCAGCATCTGAACAAGCTGACAAGCCGCTTCTATTGACTTCTGCTGCTGTTTCAGCACATAAAACTTCTCATTTCATATCCCATCTTCACCTGCTCTTGTAGTCATGTAGCCTCATTTCAATGTTTCCTTTGAAATTCACTCAATCATCAGCAGCTGAAATCTTTTCTCAAATCCATCCATGCACAGTTCATGTATCCTGGTGAGCCTGCTCATTGATGATTATCTCAGCACTGCTTTCATTGAACTAGGCTTTCACATTCACACCAAGACTGCTCTGAAAGTATACATATGTACATGTAAACAGTCCTGCAAAGTGAAAAATATTCAAAAGGAGTACTACTGCAAATGCTCCCACTTCTGAATCTCTAGATTTAGCCACAGCAACAGATGATATGTGTTCAGAACTTCAGAGATAAAAGGCAAACACCAAATGCAGTCAAATTTTTCCATCTTTATTGAGATCATAGAAGCACAGAATTGCTTGTTGGAAAAGACATTGGAGATCATGAAGTCCAACCTTTTCTGTCCACTACTAAACCATGTGCCTGAGCAATTCATCTACCTGTCTTCTGAATACCTCCAGGAATGGAGACTCAACCACTTCCCTGCACAGCCAGTTCCAGTGCCAGAAACCCCTTTTGATGAAGAAATATTTCCTAATGTCTAATCTGAAGCTCCTCTGGCACAAATAGAAGCCACTCTCTCTCATACTTGGGAGAAGAGACCCACACCTACCTCATTACAACATCCTTTCAAGTAGTTGTAGACAGTGATAAGGTCTCCCCTCTGCCTCCTTTTCTCTAGGTTAAACAACCTGATAAGCTTTGTTCTCCACTCCCTTCACCAACTTTGCTGGACGGGGTTTAGTGAGCACCTCCGCCACATTCCTTAATGCCCTTGGATGGAGTTACCAAGAGCATACACAGAGGATACTTGGATTTACTTAATGGCAGAATTATACATTTTGTTTATGCCCTGTTTTTTTTCCTAATAATTCTCAACTTTTGTTCACTTGTTTGTTTTTAACAGCTACTATGCACTAGGCTAATGTTTTCTTAGAATTACCTATTACTTTGGAATTTCTTTACTGGGTGGTAAGACCTTAGAACCCAATACCATGTTTATAAAATTAAGCTTTTTCTAACTGCATTACTCTGCATTTATTAGCACTGAATTTCATCTCCCATTTTACTGCCCAGTTACTCAAAATTGTGAGATCTTTCCACAGCCCTTCAGAGCCAGCTTTCATTTTTACTGCACTGAATAATTTAACATTGTCAAGCTTTATCAGTCTCTATCACCTTTTCTAGATCCTGTATGAATATGCTGAATAGGATAAGCTTTAGCATAAGTCTCTGTAGGGTACATAATTTTCCTCCTCGTCAGACGATTCACTCCTACCTTTTGTTTACTGTCTTTTAAGAAGACATTTACCTATTGAAGCTATTTATCTCTTCTTGATAAAATGAAGACAACTACTTTTTTTACAAGAAATATTGGTGAAGATTCTTTGGAAATCTCTGAAGATTGTACCTGTTGGCTCAACCTGGCACAGATACCCAACAACTCCCTCAAACAGATTACCTAATAGACCTGTGAGACATAAGGTCCCTATACAAAAACCATAGTAACTCTTCTCTCTATTTTTGTCAAATTGCTGGTTGATTAATTTATTTTATGAGATTTTCTACAAAGTGTCTCCCAGCCTGCATATCAGTCTTGCAGAGCATCAAGGAACCTGTTTTAAGAATTGGAACCATATTTGCACCCTTCTTTTCCTACTGAAAGAACCTCTAAGTGAAAAGCCATTCTACCCAGTCGGAAGATGAAGAATTTCGTGGCGCTGTTTCCTGATAATACACACTTGTATGTATACAATATCTGTCTGAAAACATGTTTTTTTATTCTGACACTTTGATTTTAGGTGGACTCTCTAAGTCATTCACCATGAAGGTTCTAGCATTAGAGCCTCTTAACCTCCTCTGGAGCAAAATCAAAAGTAAACAATATATTTAGCTTTCCTGCTGCAGTCAGGTTTTCTGTGAGTGTTCCCTGCATGCCCTGATCACCTGACAGTCCTCAAGATCAACAGAAAGGATGTTTTCTCCTGAAATATCAGAAGTACCAGTGATTAATTGTTATAGCTTTAGCTAACATCTTGCTTGCCATTTTACTCTAACAGCCCTTGTCCATTCTTCAGAGAGCTGCCATAACTGTGCACTCTGTATTCAGTGTTGTTAATTAATCTGTGAAATCTGTAGGAATTTTTTACCTTTTGATCATCTGTATGACCTTACAATTGGAATCGAAGGCATTGACATCATCCAGATTAGCTGGCAGCTAGGAATGAGTCCTTCATGATCAGCTGATGATCTGCTTCCCAAACTGACTGCTTTTCTACCCTGAGATTCTCCTGATACAGTGAGAAAACATAGAAAATTTTACTTTTAAAAAGATTAACTCCCAAGAGCTCAGGCCTCCCCTGTCTCAATATATACTGCAGGTTAAGAGGACATATGTCAGACCTTGCATTGTGCATATAGTCTCCACTGGCATCCATGTTTATACTGTTTGCTTTTGTTAGACCAAGCAGACCAAAGACCTTTTGCAGAACCATAGAGTAATTATGGATGGGTTTATGTCTTTATCTTTTTGAAAATATCTGCAGTTATGCTTCTGTTAGTATGAACTTGAGGAACTCCCTGAAGTCTTCATAACAAGCACTATGGATAAACATAAATTTTCTTGGCCACTCTTTCTAGTAGGTGTGTTTCCAATTGTACTTAAATTTAATTTTAGTAAGCTCTGTACCAATTTTTTTCTGAACTTCTGCTCTCTACTGAAGAATCATCAAAAGAAAAAAAAAAAGGCAAAAATATTATTAGAAAGATCTGTTTTGATAGTGCTTTTCATTCATATCTTTTGCCTGGAAGTACATAGCATAGCCTTGGAAACAAAAAAGGAAAACTTACTAAGGTTAGAAATACGTGCCAGTAGGAAAAGAAGAAAACAAATCAAAGAATAACAATTCTCCACTTGCATTGCGTGCTTTTGCCAAGCAGGAAAAGTCCTGCTCTGTGAGGCACATTAGCTCAAAGAGGCTAGTAAAAATTCAACCGGAGTCAGTAAGGATTAAACTATTCAAAAAGCATATGCAAAATAGAAGGGAGTGACTGCTTGCAGCATAACTCCACTATATCACATGTTTCTTTCACTGGGTGTGCTGGCATCTTCTCTACATTTTTCATCCGTGTCCTTTTCTCTCTGCTGTATACTGCTTTTGCTTTTCCAGCTTCTTGGAAACTGGACTCACTGTCCAAGTTCCAAAGCATCAGTTAAGAGTTTCTCTTTCACAGAATGCTTGCTTTTATGCATTGAAACCCCATTTCTACACAAGATGAGATGGCTTATCACTTCTTCAGAAATTATACTCTATGGAATTAAAGTATTAATTTTAAAATCAAGTTATTTTTTAATCTGTTTTTTACTCACTGTATTTTTTAATGGGGAAAAAATCCCACAGTAATCTTAAAAGAATACCTTTTAACTGTATATTACAGGCATTTCTGCAGGTAACTTGTTTAGGAATCAGAGCATTTCATAACCCTTCATGTCAGATGATACTCAGCTAAGGTGTACTACATGAAACAGGAGTTAAGGTTTTCCTCTCATCAGCAACATATATAGTAATTGATAGCTGAGGCAGTTTGTGAACATAACAGAGCCCCAAGAGTGCTTTTAAGCTTGTATTCACTACATGACCATCTGCTGTTATTTCAAAAAGAAGTTTTATTAACTTTTACATTTTAACCTTAGCATTTCTACAAAGGTCACAATTAAATATTAACACTTTAACTTGTAAAAAAATTAATCATTCCTTTTCTACTAATAGCACTTGGTCTTTGCTTCTGAATATGTCATAAATGTGATAAAGAAAGTGCTAGAGTGCAAGTGAAGTTTCATCAGCAATCTGGTCAATGAGGTTAGGAAATTTATTTGTGTACCATTTATTTCTCTCAAGAGAAGAGCAATTAGGAATGTTTTGTGATGAGAAGAAAAATCATTCACATTTTAATCTTCATGCGCACATTATTTCTTGAAACTACAGAGCAAATCTCTTTCTGAGCACGTTATGGTCTAGAATTATGATGTTGAAAGTACTAAAGTTGACATATACATTAACCATTCATTTTAAGATGAAATGCTAAATAGAGTAAACACCTGATGGTTTAGTTGGAATCAGGACTAAAGTGCTGTTCATATCTGGAGCACTTCTTAGGTAGTAAAATTTAAGGTAGGCACTGCTTAGGAATGCAGTGTACCAAATAGATGACAAGAACTCTCATACAAGCACTCATGTACCAGTCCCGAATGCTCAGTTTAAGTTTTCTCACATGTGATTTAAATTTCTGACATTATTGCCTGGGGATTTGGGGTGTTTTTTTTGTTTTTTGATTCCACAAGACAGGGAAGATATTCTACAAACACAAAGCAAAGTAAACAATGGAGGGGGTGCGGCAATGAGTCTTGAATATTAGAAGAAAATATAATCAGTATAGCTCATCTAGGTAAAACATGAGTAAAGAGCAGAACTTATATCAATCATATCACCATAAGGCAGTAGCTCTGATGCTTAAAGTTATAGTCTTGCAGCATTAGCACATCTTTCAGCATTGAAGACAACAGACAAGTGGCAAAAAGACCCATATCACTCTCCCAAAGGCAAACTCAATGTGAGGAAAAATAAAAGTAGGTAATACTGAGAGGGAAACATGAGTATTGCAGTGCATCTTAGGTTCACTACATAATACTTGGGACTGTGAAAAATGTTTGGAACCGTCTTAGCATTATCCTTATCAAAGAGAGCTGAGTTAAGTCAGTGAAGACTTTTTAAAAATCCGTTTTCTCATGCATGTCTTATTTAAAAAAAAAAAAAAAAGTGCTAACCATCTTTGGAACATTTAGAAAATATGGAGCTGGTAGTGAAAATTACACAAAACCAAGCACAACACTTAATATAGCATGGTGCAAGAGATATGGCTTAGTATGGAAGTAAATTCCAGGAAAAAAAACCCACTAAAGGTTCATTTTATATACTACAGCCATCTGGTCTGCAGGGTATCATAATACACCACTGAGGCTCAGACCTAGTCCACCTGAATACCTGGTAAGGGCCAGGAGAACACATAAATGACTTCTGGTAGTACATGAAATCTAATGTTTAGTATAATAGAATATTTTAACCCCAATGGAAAAATCTATCAAACCCAGTAATTTTCTGTGTGATATTCTGTCAACAATAAAATCTTTTGTTTTCTGAAACAAAATTAACATGTCAGAAAGACTTTGAACAATCTAAATTGTGAAGATGTAATCCATTACTTCTTGTTATTTTATAAGAAAGCCACAAGAAAGGTGGGTGGGACATTTTACAAGGTCATATAATGATAGGACAAGGGGAATGGCTTTACATTGGATAGGTGAAGATTTTGATTAAGCATTAGGAAGAAATTCTTCACAATGAGGATGGTGAGTCACTGGCACAGGTTGCCCAGGGGAGCTGTGGATTCCCCCTTCCTGGAGGTGTTCAAGGCCAGGTTGGATGGGACCTTGGGCAGCCTGATCTAGTGGGAGGTGTCCTGCCCATGGCAGGGGGCTTGGAACTAGATGATCTTTAAGGCCCCTTGTAACCCAAACCATTCTATAATTCTACGATTATGTAACTCAGTCATTCTTCCAAGATATTACTTTTCCAAAGAGGAAGTGAGCCATGTCAACACACTGAGGAAAAGAAAAAAATTCTGGCAAAGTAGTTTGTCCTGCCCTGATGCTGCAAACACTCCATAGCTGTAACTCTTGTTTTGCTTGGCAAGAAAACAACAGAGCCAGAGCAATAGCGATGAATAGACTAACTAACTCTGTTTCCTGAGCATGAACGGAGTCCCCATTAGCTGTCAGCAACAACAAGTTTGTTTAAACAGTGCCCTGAATTGCTGAGTTGGGATCCCTACAAAGGGCAGCTGCTATCCCTGGTTGGCTCTGGCTGTGTTGTGGCATGTGCCTTCCCAGGTTAATCACCCAGTCAATCTGCCATTTAGACAGGCACGGTACTGCCAAAGTACTGGTTTTCTGCTTCAAATTCTGCAGTTAATTCACCAGATACTTTCTTATGTTTCAAGGGACAAGAAAAATAAGATACAAATAGTTTCAAGTATGTGTAGAAGAGTTGTACTGTGGACTCCACCTTCATTGAGAAAATGTTATGCACACTCTGTCTCCTGATGATATGAATAAAAAAAAACTTACTATGGAAAGGTCATAGTATGGAAGTAATGAAACAGACTCCAGAATAAGGACTCTGACACAAGTTTGAACCATTGTCATTGGACAGTGTGAGGTCTAAAGAAAGGCAACACAACTAACATCCACCCTTGTTACTAGGGTTCATGTCATTGCAGAGTTTCAGTAAAGCTGCCAAAACTAGAATCAGCTGAAGTTCTCTTTGCAATAACTGGAGAAATGTGGGCACCAGGGTCCTGAATTATCTTCTGGAAACAACTTGCCTCCTTCTCTGTCTTTGCAGAGTGTAGTAGGCATCTTTACCCCGATTTAGATTCTTCATTCAGGTACCTAGCATTAGGTAACTAAGTACGAGGCTGCATTTAAGCTAATGAAACACTAATGCGGAGAATAACACTCTTTAAAAAGGTATTGGAAAAAGTATATAGGGATGGAACAGATGATCTTGAGAGCTATCATACTGTAGATGCAAGAGAACCAGGTGATTAGGCCCAGTCAATGGGAGTTCATGAAAGGCAGGCCCTGCCAAACTAACCTGATCACCTTCTATGACAAGGTGACCCTCTTTCTGGATGAGGGAAAGACTGTGGATGCATCTTCTTGGACTTAAGCAAAACGTTTGACACAGTTTCTCACTGAATTCTGCTTAGGAAACTGGCTACCACTGGCCTGGGCATGCTCACGCTCTCTTGGGTGGAAAACTGGTTGGATGGCCAGGCCCAAGGAGTTTTGGTAAATGGAGTTAATTCCAGCTGGAGGCTGATCAAAAGTGGTGTCCCCCAGGGCTCAGTGCTTGGTTCAGCCCTGTTCAACATCTTTATCAATGACCTGGATGAAGGCATTGAGTGCACCCTTAGCAAGTTTGCAGATGACAATGTGCTGGGAGGAAATGTGTTTCCATTGTTACTGCATTCTTACTGCATGGTTGCCTATCATGCAGTGCTTCCAACATCTAAGAGTACAAAGTCTCTAAACCCATATATTCCTGGACTGATTATACTGTTACAGTGAATTGGAGTATAAATTGTCACTTTTTTTTAAAATATTTTGAGGAATTTTGTCTATTAGGCTTCTGGGGTACAAATAACCAGATGTGCTCTAGTTAGCAGAATCCACCGTGTGCTTTGCAGTCTTATGCTGTTCCAGTTCCTCAGGTTCTCCTGTCAGCTTTGCTTGATAGAAAAGCTTGACCTTGACTACAGACCATTCCCTGTTAATTGAAAGAAACCTGTCTGAAAAGACAGGACATTTAGGCTACACATTTACTGTTTTTCAAATCCTGATATTACCATAGTTTTGGGACTGGGAACATACAAAAAAACCTTAGAGATCTATTTTTGCTGGTTTTTCTTATCTCTGACTGTAGCTTTATAGTCACTATAGATTGATGTAAATTCATTCATATTGCTGTTAAGGTCCTTTCCTCCATCCTCATCTCTCCTAACTCCCCTGTGCTGGCACCAGCATTTGCACAGCTGTTCAGAGAAGAACTAGTTAGTATTGAGAACTAAGCTGAAAACTGACCGGGTCAGCCTGGAATCTTAGTGTAAGCATCTCTTTCACACAGGGCACATGTTTATGTCAGATGAAACTAACAATGTAACTACAACCTCTGCAAACTTATACTTAACAAAACTATGCTTTATAATATCATTACAAAACTCAAGTATTAGGAAATTTCACTGGAGCAGGGAAAGGAGCCTTAACAACACCATCTAAACTCTTCCTACCCCTGAACTTTATTATTTCCATTTTGAAAACAACACTGATAAATTAAAAATAAATTTTAAAAACTGGGTAGAGATCTGTAATTGTTGTCAGACCTGTTATAGAGACTGACTTGAATAACTAAATAAGCTTCATCTTCAGATTCAGAAGCAACTGTTACCTACATGTAAATATAAATCCATAAAAGATATAAAATGCAAGGGTTTTCCTTTTGTTCATGTCTAATTCCTGCCTTCCCAATACAGGCATGCTTTCCTCCTCTGTTAGACATACAGCATTCATTCTACTCCTCAAGGATCAAGGATTTGAATGGTACACCCATCTGTAATTGGGATTTCCTTAAAAATATTGAACATTTTTAACTATTAACTGCTATCTTCAAAATCCTAGGGCAACATTCCAAGAGCTTTGATTTGCCCCCAAATGATTTGGTTCCCAGAATGTTTCAATTTCTGGATTTAGCAACCCTGAGCTGTGGTGCAGAAAAATATATTTTAAAAAATCTTTGAAGCTAAGTGCAGAAAAGAGCCCAGTAGCCAGCTAGAAATTGCAGCATGCTTTATTTTATTTTTTCCGGCATCAGGATTCCAGCCCAGCAGGCATACAAAAATCCAGTGTGTGCCAGAAAACACAACGAATGAACTAGATATCAGGATTTAACTTTTTCTAATAATAAAAAGGCAGAGAAAATGTGGCTGCTGATATTAGTTTCGTAATTATCAGCTTCCATAGCATCTGTCTTTTTTCTCCCATGGTTGATGGACACAGCCTGCTGAACTCTACTTTAAAGTTTATAGTCCTAGCTATAGGTAAAGCTATTCTAGTGTTATAAAGCTTTAAATAAAGGTAATTTTCTTTCTATTCTCATCTCCCCATCTTAAAAAAAATTGCAATAAACCTTTAAACGAACAGTAGCTGTGTGCCAAGGATCTCAGTTTTCAAGCCTTACTCTGCTAGGTTAGGGCTTGGCAAGAAACTCAAGGGGATGGGAGAGATTATATTCAGTCCTCTAGGAATCTGGATGACTGTCCAGGAACTCCCACAAACTAAGTAAGAGGTGATGTTGATACCTACTGACAAGTCTTTTTGAGGAGTGACTATATTTTAGAAATTGGAAGCACTTGTATTATAGAAATTGGAAGCACTATCTGACGGATTTCTAGGAAGGTACTTTAGGTCCAGTCTTATTTAGCATTTTCATTAATGAGTTGGAAGTGAGAGTAACTAGCTTGTAATTACATTTGCTGATACTAAATTGAAAGGAGTTTCAAACTTCACTGGGGACAGAGAAATAATGTCAGGTGACTTTATGGTACAGATATAGGCAAAAAAGTCACAAAATGAGTGGGAAGGATGGCAGTGAGGGAAAGAGGAAGGAAAATAGAATACCATTTTAATTATTTTTTTTAATTGATTTGTGTTCCTTTCCATTAATTTGCTCTGTATCACATACAGACAAAGGCTAGTTCCAGGTATTGAGTATCCAAACAAATACTACAATTAGGTATTTGGCAGACATCTAATAGGAGTATGAAGGAACTGCAGGGTAGGGATCAGGGGTCTATGACTATGAGGACAGTTGTAGGCTTACTCTATCTGGGAAGCAGCATCACAAGTAGCAGAGGTATTTTCCTCTTGGTATACTTCATGAAGATCTGGCCTGGAGGCAGTGATAGTTTGATAAATGTATATGGACCTGTACTGGTATACCTGGGGACTGAAAAGTCACTGATGGCTCTTTAAAGGGGCATGAACACATTTTATTCACTTGACTAATGCAGGAATTAATATAGGTTTTCTTTAGTGCTCCCTTAGCACTTAGATCCATAATATGATCCTTTTACATTGGCGAAATGATGGTTTGTTTTCTCTTACTACTTAGGAATTTTTGCTGACTTAAGTGGTAGAAAAATATACTATTATATGTGCACATTTTCACATGAAGGATTAAACCAGTTAACAAGAATAGAAAACAAAAAAGAGGCCTTTTGCTATCCACTGTACAAAACCCTTCACCATGCTACTAATAAAGACACAAGATGTCAGAAGACAGAGCAAGTACTGTGTGTTAAAATATTAATGTTAGTAAACATTGATTTGTTTAGATTTAATATAGAGGATTAAGGAATGAAGAATGAAGGAATGGGCATCAGGCAGTACCCCAAGGTAAAATGAAGCTTCATAGTTATGAAAATTTAATTTGACTGCATTGGGAATAATTGTTCCTGTTTGGTAGCAGGCTTTTGCAAGTATGATAACAGTCACTCAAATGGACATCACGCTGCATATGCTCTTTAGCGGTTGCATATTATTCTCAACTGGAGAATGATGTTGTATCTCATTGTTATAGCAGAATCATGCAGCTGAAAAAAACCACTAAATCAGTCTGAATAATACTATACTGCAATATTTTTCTGTAATGAAAAATTTATTGTTGTCACATGAAAATCTGCTTAAAAGTCAGGAACATTTTCTTCTAAAATGGAACATCTATCTGCTCTCCTGTCCTCTCCTCTCCTGTCCTCTCCTCTCCTCTCCTCTCCAAAAACTCTTTAAATGTGTGTCTATTATATTTATATATTAAACAAGTAAATTCTATACATAATCTGTGTAGGATATGTTGACATTCCCAGGGCAGGAGAGAAGGACTTTAATAAAGAAAAAAGTATTTGTGCTTAATCTGCCAAATTATCTAGTTTTAAAATTTGCTACCTGCCCCTCAAAATTTAGGAAAAAAAGAAAAGAAAAAGAAAAGGCAGGATCTAATACTTCTTTCAGACCACTCTGAGATGCAACAGAAAATAAGTAAGGAATTAGTATCTCAACTGAAGAGTCACAGTAGTAAGTACACTCATTCATAGTCTGCATTTCCAATAACACTTTTTTCATTCATCTTTTTCCTCTTCTGTTTTCCACAACACTTCATGACTACTGTGAAAACGTCATTAATAACTGATACAAAGAACCACGCATGTGTATATAGATAAACTGAGGATGACAAAATATCAACTTGCAGCTGTTCAATTGAAAGCCATATCTGCACAATGGGTAATTACTTTTAATTTAATTAGGACTCTTGGTATTGTTTCTATCTCATAGATTGCATTATAACATGTAATACGTTAGAGCAGGAAGATGAACTGTGAGAAGACACAGAAAATATTGCCTATTTTGTCTAGAAATACCATACTTCAACTCCTCTCAAGCACTTACTGCTCATTGGCAACGATCAGTTCTTGAATCCTGCTCTTTTTTAGTACTTTGGTGCTTTCAATATACTCACGTAATATGTTCTGGAAAGGAACATTTTAACTTTAGGAAGTAACACGAATTGACACATATATTTGGCAAAATTTTCACAGATTTTATGCTCCAGAAGATACAATTTTTTTAAGCAAACTTCAGTTAATCAGCTGCAAAGTACAATCATCAAGCTTAAGGAGTAAAATATATGAATTATAGAAGTAGTGTGTCCACCACTCCAGTGTGTCAACCACTCCACACTGCTTGGTGTCATCAGCAAACTTGCTGAAGGTGCCTTCAATCCCACATCTACGTCTACAACAAAGATATTAAACAACACCGGTCCTAATACCAACTCCTGAGGAACACCATATGTCAACATTCTCCACATGGACATTGAGTCATTGACCACAACTCTTTGCATGACTCTTCAGCCAATTCATTAATCACTGAGTGGTCCAACTGTCAAAATCATACCTCTCCAATTTAGAGACAAGGATGCTGTGTGGGACAGTGTTGAATACTTTGCACAAGTCCAGGCAGATGCTGTCAGTTACACTTCCCTTATCCACCAGTACCGTAAGCTTCGTTACAGAAGGCCACCAAATTCATTAGGCATGATTTACTCTTTGTGAAGCCATGCTGACTGTCACCAATTACCTCCTCATTTTCCGTGTGTCTCAGCAGTTTCCAGGAGGAAATGATGGATAAATGCTTAGCCATTACCATGGTACCCAGAGATGCATCTCATGAGATTCTGTGTACTTGTGCACCTTCAGGTTCCTTAGATGGTCTTGAATTCTATACGTACGTATAGCAGTGGGTGGTTCCTCATTCTCTCAGTCCCTGCCTTTGCCTTCTGAGTTTAGGGTGGTGTGGCTTGAGCCCTTGCTGGTGAAGGTTAAGGCACAAAAGTCATTGAGTGCTTCAGCCTCCTCCATACATGGGGTAACCAGATCTTCTGTTTCCTTCTGGAGACAACTTACATTCTCCCTAGTCTTCGTTTTATCACTGACATATTAACAGAAGCTTTTCTTGTTGTCCTTGATATCCTTGGCCAGATTTAATTCTATCAGGGCTTAAGCTTTCCTAACCTGATCCCTAGCTGCTCAGACAATTTCTTTGCATTCCTCCCAGGTTACTGATCCTTGCTTCCACCCTGTGTAGTAACTAATATTTTATCTTATTATGAATCTACAGAAAATAAAATAGAACTGTTTGCATAGCTGGCAACATTAGGTATCTTGATAGAGACTACAAGCTTTCCTCTTACGGAGTGGACTGCTCTTCAGTGGAAGGTGCATCTGTTCTCGCAGTTCATCTGTTTATTTCTCTCAGGTTCTGTTCCACTGGTTACCCAAACTATACATACTCTGGTTTGCCCCTAGGCATTTTTCTCCCAGTTATTTCCTTGTGAGGTGAAACTCAGATCTGGTCTTCTGCATTGCTTGCTCTAGAACAAAAGAGCAAGTTTGCATCTGGAGACTTTATATCTACATGTACCCTGCCTCATCATGTCTTGCACTGCCCATAATATGCATCACATCCTCAGCATGCTGCTATAAACACCATTTCATAGGTCATGACAGAACTGTCACGTATTAGTCACTTCAAACTGAAAATAAAATTCTAATTTAGAGTATATTTCAGAGGAATACCTATGACCTGAAAATATCTGGACCATGTGTTGTACATCATGGCTGAGGGGCAGATGACTTACATCAGCATGGTATATACACTGTTCCATTTGTTCTCTAGGTCAAGGACTGTTCCTATGGCATGGTAAATACAACCAGAAATTATGAAATCCTGAAGTAAATTCATCTCTTCTTCTACATAATTAGTCCATACTCCTCAGCATTTACAAAAGTTTTATTCAAGAAGGCTTGTCTAAATCAACAGGTATCACTACAGGAACGGATCTTTATAATGGTACTGTATAATTTTTTTTTAAGGCACAATGTCCATGATGATTTTCATGATGAGCTAGCTCCAGGTTTTCCTGTGGCAAGGACACCGTTTTGTGGCTGGACAATACCAGGAGTAATCCTTTTAGAGCTTCTTCTGGTTAATTTCTTCCAAAGAGAATCCTGTCTGCATTCTCTAAGACCTCTCTGCAACATTACCCTGGGCATGTTCAGGGCATTCTCCTCAAAACAACACTCACCAAAAAGGAATGGATAGATGTACTTGAAACACTAGTCTCAGTATGAAGGACAATAAACCAGCCTATGATGAAATGTGGTGAGTTAACATTGGCTATCAGTCAAACAACAGTGGATAAGGGGGAGAAAATAGGATGAGAAAGATTGTGGGTTGAGATAAAAGACAGGAATCATAGAATCACCAGGTTGGAAAAGACCTCTTAGATGATAGAGTCCAACCATTCCTATCTGCCACTAAAACATGTCCCTGAGTGCCTTGTCTACACCTCAGTTGCTCCTCATAAGGCATGTTCTCCAGCCCCTTCACCAGCTTCGTTGCTCTTCTCTGGAAACACTCCAGAGCCTCAACATCCTTCTTGTAGTGAGGGGCCCAGAACTGAACACAGGATTCAAGGAGCAGTCTCACCAGTGCCGAGTACAGAGGGAGAATGACCTCCCTGGACCTGCTGGCCACACCATGTCTAAAACAAGCCAAGATGCCTTATCAGTTATTGTCATGGGCAAAACAGACTGAGACTTAAGGAAATTTATTCTGAATTAAAATATATTTTGAAAAGTACTGGTGATCCCATTCCTGTTGCATATAATTTCTTCCCATCCACATTTAAAATATTTCCAGGCAGACTGTTTAAATGAATGAGAAAGAGATGTCTCTAGCTGTAAGGATAGCTAATCTTATAGCCGCAACTGAGGTGTCACAAACATTACCGATCAAGGCAGACATTAATACTGTCTTTTTTTATCAATTGCTTTTGCTACCATGTATCGCAAAATTCTGAGGCTTCTGTCTCTGTGGATAAATGAATAATACACCTATCCTGTCTTCTCTCAAAGACTCCAGAGATAACATTAGGTAATTGTTCTTCATTCATTAGATTTTAATCCTTTAACCTTTCTTATTCAATTCCTGTATAAAACTGGTGGGACAGCTAAACTTCCATACTGTGGGTTATAACCAAGAACACCTCATTCAACAGCACTTATTCAACAAAAGGAGTCCAGATAGCAGTACTTCTCCAGAAGAAACCAAAAAGCCAACAACCTATCCTCAAAAGAGATAAGTTCATGTATGATGAAGGTAACGTTTGGAGGAAGAGGAAACCCACTAACAACAACAACAAAAAAAACCACATTTCCAGTGAAAATATCAGTCATAGTCTCAAGAATAACACAACGTTTTACTGTTGCAGTATACAAAAACATCTGCAACGATCCAAAGTCTATCATTAAGTGTTGCCAAGCCAGAAAAAAATTTCTCATTTTATCTTTATCAAAATTTGTTATACACAGGTTAGTACTAAGATTTACCATTTTTCCTACAGCAAGCAAGCATGCCATGCCTTCCTTATCTGCAGGTTAAAAGATATGAAAAGATAAAATATCACAAAGCAGGCATGCAGTCAGGAAAGCCATTCAGCTTCAAACAAAAGACTTTATTAGGAGGAATGTCTAGAAACTTTCCAAAGTCTATAAAGTTGTGCAAAGAAGTCTCATGCAACCTTTATTAAATGGAAAAGCAATACCAGGTGGATTAAAGATGCTGGAACAAAGGTTTAACAACAAATAAGACTAAAATTAGCAGGAGAAATGATCGAGTGATCTCTCACAGAAAAAAAATGGCAGGACCAAGTGTTATCCATAGTTTTTGGTTTCAGTATTTTGCATTTTTGCACCAAAGACTAACACAAAACCCAAGAGAGTTCTCTCAGGAGTAATCACTAAGATGCATGTCAGAATAGTGTTAATTATGGAAAACAAAAGTACAGCCTGTCAAGTAGTTCCCAACTCCTCAATAATCACATGTATCTCAACTGTGTGCAAACTGCTAACCTTGATCATATCAGAGTAAATCTACTACAGAGTAGTTTCTAATGTAAATATCACATGGGAATGAAAAGAATGCAAAAAGAAGTACTAGTACTTATGGGGATTGACTTCTGATTGATATGTTGGTTATGAAGACTCTCAAAGCCAGAATATCTCAGGGCAATATGCAAAGACTATGAGGTCTTTGATTTTGTCCCTCATACATGAATAAAGAAAGCATTAAGAATGTATAGCACTACAATAACATAATTCCTTCAAATTTTAATAAAAACATCTCAAAGACAGATCTTGCCCTCCAAGACTGAAACTTATATCCAATCCATAACCCCTGGGGTATTTTCCTGAGGGACTTGTTATCCCAGTTTTCATAATTTACAACTTGCCATTCTTCAGCCTTGAAAGAAAATTTGAATGGAATTCAATGCATGTTTCAAAACACTACAAATAACTACCCCATGTATAAATAATATTGGATGATTGTTAGGTCAGGTAAAATTATTCTAACCTCTTGAAGGTCATCAAATCTTTCAAAAAATGATGTGTCTCAGACAAGTTGCAAGAACTTAGTTACGTTCAGAACCACTGGAAACTATTGAACTGTTATCCCTCAGAGAAAACTGACTCCTTAAACGCCAAATTAGCAGAAAAAAACCTCTCTTCAAGGAAAATAATTCCATGCCCTATCCTGACTATATGTTGCAGGGACTTACTTTAATAGAACTAAGGCTGTTAGAAGAATAACCAAAACAAGCGACTTATTCTATAAAAACCCATTACATTCAAAACCAGATGCTCAAATATCATTTATACTTAAGAAGAAAGCTGGAGGAATCGTGAAAAACTTGTGTTTAGAGAATTATTTCTCAGACAAGCTTTAAATTTATTGGATGACTGAGTAATTGTGGAAAATACTGGAATTCCAATCACGGGAAGAAAATCTGTATCACAGGCAGAAGGCCATTATACAGAAAATAGATGAAAAGACATTAAAATGTCAATGAAGACCCTTCTGAGTAAGACAGGTCAGCTAAAATCACAGTTGCACGCTGCCTTTCCAAACACAAAGGGAAGAGACATAGTGGGTGTGAAAGGCTACAAAACATAATGTCATGATACTTTTAGCACAATGTGTAAACCACAGAAAGTATCAACGTTGCCCATCACTACGATCTGTGCGGCCAATACTCCACTCCTAGACATCACCAACTATGAGATCAGAAGCCTAATCTACTGGCAGATGAAAGAATAAAAAGAAGAACCTTTAGGATCTTGTATCTGGATGGATCACTAAAAGGTGAGTTCTGGAGATTTCAAGATCATCATTATCAACACTGCCTGTCCATAAGACAGAAAGGGAAGTTACATTTCCAATATTTTAGCAAAATCACTTTGAATATAAACCTTCAGAAGAGTACTGAAAAGAACAGACGAGTACTGATTTTTACAACTTCTTCTGTGTCTCAGCCGAATACCCCTAGACAACCTATCAATTACTTGAACAATTATCTGAACATTTCTATCAGTAATTACAGGCCGCGGGAAGCTGGCTGTTTCTTGCCCTAACATCTTTCATATTTTGACCACACCCTGGTGATCTGATTTTTAGTTGCAAGTGAAACATTGCCAATTTGCAAACATTGACACCAACCATTACAATGTGATACCAAAAAAAAAGAAAGAGCAACTGAATTATTCCAAGAACCTACAAGATAAACAAGAGCATTAGAAGAATAAAACACTCATATAAAGCCAATTATGACTGAAAGCTCTGCAGCACACTGTTCAAAGGTGACACCTTATTCCTTCCAAAACAAATCATCTTAAAATTGCTATCTGTCTTATGTTTACAAAATCTCCTATTCCAATCTACCATCTGTTTAAGGAAGTAGTGTAAAGCCGAATGAAACTTCACATAGCCTGAGAATAGTTATCATTACTTGATGTGAACAATACACAGAAGAGGCCAAAGTAACCCAGGAAAATAATGGGATAAGTTACTCTGAATATTAGCTACTTAAATACCCAAATAGGTTTCTGGATTTTGGGCCCCTTAGCATAGTTCAGATAATAATAATAAAAAAATCTCCTCTACCCAAAAAAAAGGCAAAAAAGTGTATGACAAAGACTATAAATGGTCAGCAAAAAAAAAAAAAAAAATAATAGTCCCATTATCAAGTTGTTGCCATCACTGACATGCCTTTGGGGTTGACCATTTTTTTGTTGCTGTCACAGTGGTGAAACTCATTTACCCACTGGGCATATATTAATGTATGTACCACATATCTAGTAGACAACTAATAAAGAGTTTTCAATGAAAGCCAATCATCTTCATTTCCCATGGTGGACTATACGTTTCTTTATAGACAGAAAAGCAGGATTGACATCAGCAGTTAGTTTGGGCTTATACAAACAGACAGAATCTGGCTCATGGAGCTGAGATTCAGCAATGTTATCATGCAGAATACAGCATGATAAATCATATGTGGTCACTGTCCTTATCCTGTTTTTTCCAGTTTTGTATCACAGTGTTCTGATCCTTCAACATATGTCTTCTACAAGTATTTCAGTGTCAGTGTTCTTAGCCTATGCCATTGCCAGGGTGAATTTTCTTAACACACACAGTGATCTCAATAGTACATTGTATTTGATCAACTGTGGCTATCGTTCTCATTTCTCTTATCCAGTTTCATTATCAGATGGTCCTGTCTCTTACACAACTTAAGAAGAAATTATTTCATCTAGAAGAAAATGATACAGTTGGACATGGTTCTGTGTCTTCCTAAGTGTTGTTTAGCTAATGCAGGTAGATTTAAACCTATACACACCTACGGATGCACATGCACACACTGGCTGAGAGCACAGTATAGCATAAATAGACTAGCATAGCATATATAGACTCACAGCTGACTATGAGTCTACTTTGAGAGACACTGCCCAATAAAGTAATACAATATTGTATAAGTTGTAGGCTTGATTGGGTCCAGCTGTGGAGAATCAACAGACTCAACACTCACTGAATCATGACTTTATGATTAATAAAACTGCAGAAAAGAAAGCAGTTAATTTATAATCGCCGACATGTATGACCTATAATTAACACACTTTTAATCATCTTTTTCAAGTTAAGAAAGATCTAAAGGTGAAGAACTGCAGTTAAGCTTCCTTTTATTAAGACTTCATTATTTTTACAGAGCACATTCCATGCAGTGTTAAAATAAATAATTAAAACTAAGTAAGAAAACCCCTACATCCTGAAATAGATCATCTAGGACTTCAAATTGCTTCTTTTTTTATTTTGCTTTTTTACTCACTTGCAGAACTTAGTGAGTTATAATGAGTCTGTATGGTCTGTAGTGGAAATCATAACGTTTCCACTCTGTTCCTTTACCCTAATTCTGTTCCCATGTAACAAATTTCACACAAGATATGTAGTGCTCTAAAATTAGCGTGGTAGATCTCAAAGTGGGAGATTGGTGTTGTCTAACTTCAGCTTCCTGAAAACTGATGTCTACCTTGAAGTCTCTGATAAAAAAGGAACAATCTTTAAAAACTGGGCATCAGAAGGGAAGTCCACTTTGATCTGTGACATGAATACCCAACCCAAAGCAGGAACACCTGAGCCATACATGAATTTACTCCTGAACCACTGTGTCCTATACAGATTTTAAACCTGCAGTAATTCAGGAACTGATTGATGTGTTGACAAAACGTTTCTTCTTTAAGGGCAGAAATATTTTTTGGATGCTTGGGCAGATGACTGTAGGGCAGTAATAAACTCAGCTATCCAAATATTCTACTGTATCTTTCTCAAATCTTACGCTTGTCATCTAGACCTCCTCTGTAGACAATGGACAGAGACTCTCCATTTGAGTGTCACCAGTGACTTTCTGGAGCTTCCTATCTCTTTATTCACAACAAAGGTTGCCCATAGATGACTACCTTAGATTGTATTTCTAACATTTAGATAGTTAATTTTCAGTACAATGAATCCTACCTCAAATGTTCTATAGTAGTCATCAGATTGATCTTTTCCGGTTTGATACATGATGATTTCTTACATCGGTTCCCAATGCAAACAATGTTTTAACTTTCAACATTCACCATTTCAAAAAAGTGCTATGCTTGATTTGGAAAATAGAAATATTAGAATTCTGACTTAGAACTCTTTATTTTTTTGGATAGACAGAATCCATTAAAACTTCTATGCCATTCAGATTTTCTTGACATAATTTTTAGCAAATTTTAGATTAACAAAACAAAGAGTTAAATTCCCAATTTCAAAGCAGGAAATATACATAAAAGAAAAGTATAAAAATAAGAAAATGAAGACACAAAATGTTGTGGTCTGAATGATGCATGTTATTGAATTTAGTTTTGGGTTCTGGGTTTGTGTCCCATTCGTGTTTCATGTGTTTCTTCCTGTTGATAAATGCTAGCAAAATTTTAGAGTTTTTAAAAATAATTTATGCCTTTTCTTTTTATTTGGAAGGTTTTAGTTTGAGAAGGATTCTTTTTTAGTATTTTTTTTATCATTTCTCCTCTCTTCTCCTCTCATCCCCTCTCCTTTCTCCCTATATTTTGGCCTCATGATCAACATATGCACACAGGTGCAGCCTCCTTGTAAACAATACCCTACAGCCCCCTTTGGGCTTGACAGATTTTGGCCTGTTTGGTGGCTTTGTCAGCATCAGAGTTTCAGTCAGACTTGCTCTCCGCTACAATCCTAATGGGCAATTTCAGGCTCATGATGAAGAGTAAGACAAACAGGCAAATGGCTGTAAGCACGCAAGCTTGAAGGGGTTTCATTGCCAGCTCATTATAGCTCCACTAATGAGATTTCTATCCAATTTGTTGGATAGCAGAGCTCAACTCAAAAAAAGGGACAGAGCTTCCAATACAGCGGGATTAGTATGTCTTATTAAAAAAAATAACCTTTGTTAAATCAGGATGCAGTGGTTAGGGCAGTGTCCTTATATGCTGGCACAATGCAAAAACAATTGCTGGATTATTTACATTATACTCATCTGCATGTCGTAATTGCTGCAGTGATGTAAAACTCATGTAATTCACACAGGCAATAACAAATACATACTTTATGTGTGGTCTTCATTAAAGTACAGTTCATAAGATTTTTGCTATCATGTAAAAAACAATCCTTCTAGTGAAAATGCTTTTACAATTATTATTGGGATGTATAAAATTGGTGGCAAAAAGAAATGGAGATCCTGTGGCACTAAGATGGAAACCTGTGAGGAGTTACAAAGGTATTCCCCAATTATACTTATATATGTGAAGAGGTGAAATGCTGGAACTGTCAACAAGTTCTAGAAATTCAGAAAAAGTTTATTTTTAATTCACTCACATATCTACCATCTCCATGATTGCAAACCTCCAAGTCTCAAATCAAGTGGTGTCTATTACTTTGATTAGGTATAATTATTTCAATTGATTAATCCAGACCCTACATAAGTCCCCCTAAAATATGGACCTACTTCTTCAAATTCTAAACTCGGCAACAAAAGATGGTAACTTCATCATTCAAATGTACAATTGTTATACATTTCAATAGACTTTTCATAAGCATAGGCTTAGCATGTAGCTTAATTGAAGACAGGTATAAATTTGTTTCACACTCACCAGAAATAAGTCTTAGTTCCCTAAACTGTAGTGCCTTTGCCTCCACTATAAACTTTGTTCTGTTTTGTGGGGACCTTACTCTCCTGAACTTCTGAAAGTAGCCAGTAATATTCAGACTGAGAAGAAATAACATTTGTCCTTTCCAAATACTGCTCTGTCTCCATGGAGGCAGATATTTCTGTCTAAATCCATGTGACTTTTATTTAAAAACTGCAAAGCACTGTAACAGGATTTTTTTTTCACAGTAACAAAACCTCAATTCTGTAACCAAATGGAGTCAGCCTAGTTTAATCAGGCTATCAATCACTCTGTGGAAACTAGAGAGGAGACAAATATTTTTTTTTCATCCCCTGCAAAGGCACAGAATGCACCATCAATATTTCTCAGTGTTGCAATGGATCAAATTTGGCATAGGACTTCCACCAGAAGACAGAAATATCAGGCTTTGTTACTTAACCTGCTGCAAGTCATCTGTAAGCCATGATGGGAAAAAGGCAAAGATACACTAACGGGCCTTCTCAAAAACGCTGGAGGGTAGAATGATCATTAGAATGTGCTACCAGACTGCTAATCTATCAGTCATCACCCAATACTTATTGCAATAATATGAAGACTCAAAGCTTCTTCCACTCTTATAATGCAGGCTCTCAAAGTAGTATGTACATGCCCTTGGTCTGTTATTTTTCACACATTGCACATCAGAAACATCAGTTGCTATCTGGAGAGTCTCAGTGAGTGCTGGTCTTGGCAAGGAAACATCCATACTACAGACTCTCTGGGCAACAGGAGCACCAGCAACTGAACCGAGTTTTCTTAAGTTGCATTCCTATTTAATAGCCACAACCTTCTTTCAGTAAATTGTAGCTTTATCTTAAAGACATTTTAGAGATTAACACGCCACACAAAACATCTAATAACCCTCAGAGAATGGGGAAACTGAAGACTCTATTATAACGTCAGTGTTCCCAAGTGCTCTAGTGACACAAATTAGAATAATTCTAGGCCTATGTCTAAAATAAAATGGCTTAAATGCAGACATATCTTGCAGGGACTGCTTGTCTTGTCAACTTTTTCCTCAGAGCTGACCACTATCTGCCTTAATTTTTAATCCACAGATATGCTGGTAGTTCTATTCAATATCATACCTTGTGTATTTTAAAATCTGATTAGTTGTATATCTACTGTCACCCTGGGACTGCCAGTTTGCCCAAGACAGAGGATGGTACCTTCTGGCATAATGATACTCAAAGGAAACAGGAGAAATATGTGATTTCTTCAGCAGCCTGAAAGTAATTCTAACATTTTTATCCAGATAAATGCAACAGTGTTATTGTTTGAAGAGGAAAGAAACCACCACAATTTGCCTTGGGATCATGTTCACTGGGATTTCTCCAGTGTATGAGCACAGCAAAGGCAGTGACAGGAGTGGGGAGATTGCTCAGCCCAGCAGCATAAGTCAGAAACCAGTTCAACTCTGCTGAGAAATCTTCTTCTCCTTTAATTAACATCTCCTTTTTCTTAATAAAATCAACTGGTGATTGGACACAGTGTTAATATATACCTTTTCTTTAAAGTTAGTTGTTTCTCATGGGTTTACTAATTATTTTTCATCTCAACATAAATGAGGCAAGAGTCATCGTATGTTCCTCTTGGGGATGAAAAAGGAAGGTATGATTTACAATGGCGTTGTGTGTGTATTGCTTTAGAATTAATCTAAGGACTCTTGTGGTGAAAATATTTAGACATGAAAACCCTTCTGATTCTACAGTATTTCAGAATATTTCCCAACAAGTACTTAGGTCAATAGATACTCCTGGAGTTGACTGGGTCGATAGTCTCAAAGCTGTTTTGGATCAATGCACATGTCAAGTACTACTGCTATCCTGTTATTCAATAGCAGGTTACTGAAGGAAGCCATATTGAACTGACGGTATGGAAATGAAGAATTTTGAGGGAATTCATGTTTTCCCACATAATTAGATGAATATTCATGCACTTGCCACGAAATTAGGTAAATAACTAATTTTAAAACTTCCTTTTTGTTACAGAACCTTCTAATAGCAGACATAGCCATAGCAGGTGAATATGAAGTAATTTAAGCATATAACTTTTCTAAGTGAGTCCAAAGAAAGGCAATCTGTTGCAATGTCCCAGTAATGAACAGGCTACACTTCCTAACTATTTTTCACCTGAAATAATTTGTTTATGACTTTCCCTGGTCTTGATCCAGAGGTAGTGTAGAATTTGGTGTGCTCATTTGCGTATGTAAGATATTGTTGTTATACTACTTGATTTACGTTCAATGTCAAGAATGAGCAAGGCAGTGGAAACTTCTTCTGCCAAGGACATTCTACTTTGGTTTTCATATAACTTTTCCTGAAGGAAGGGAATTTACCCAATGAATGAATAAGAGGCGTAGGAATTAGGTTTTGAAGGAAGTGTCTTCCTGCAAACAAGGAATTTGTTCCATGATGACAAAATTAAGGACAAAAAGTTCTCATGAGTTCTAGTTCACAGCCATGTGGTAAAATAAGCCTATAAACTGGTTGTCAACTTGTCAACAGAGAATGAGAAAAGCCTTTAAAATAAATATAGTTCCCTTCTCTCTACACCTGCTTTATGAACATTTTTTACATTCAGATCTTGTACATAAATACCTTACTTGTTTTTGCATTAGCATGGCTTCTGTCTTAACATATTTTGTTCAACTAGCTGACAGCAAGATCCCTCTCTCTTTGGAAGTGATATTCCTAGGGTTAGAAATCAATATTATGGTGTCCATAGTCCTAGAAATGAGGCAGACTCTATTGGCAGCTTGGTTGAGCTGGGGAACTCAGGGCTGCCAAACTGGTACTGGTGCACCAATAGAGCCAGGCTTGCCTGGTAGCTTAACTAAACACTGGAGCTTGAGAATTAAGAAATCAATTTCTATTTCTACCACAGGTTTCCTGTGTGACCATGTTAATAATATCAATTTTTTTCCCTGGAGTAAGAATTTTTTTAAGGGTATCATAGAATCATACAAGTACTTGGTTAGAAAAGACCTTGGAGATCATTGTTTCCAACCCTAACTGTACACTTCTAAACCATATACCTGAGCACCTCATCTACACATCTTTTACATACCTCCAGAGATGGTGAATCACAACTTCCCTGGGCAGCCTGTTCCAGTGCCTGAAAATCCTTTCAGTGAAGAAATTTTTTCTGATATCTAATCTGAACATCCCCTGGGGCAACTTGAGCACAGTTTTTCTTGTTCTATCACCTGTCACTTGGTAGAAGAGACCAACAACCACCTCACTACAATGAGTTTTATGTGTTTTCAAGTAGTTGCAGACAATAATGAGGTCTTCCCTCAACTTCTTTTTCTCTGGGCTAAACAACCCCAGTTTCCTCAGCCATTCCTCACAAGATTTATTCTCCAGCCCCTTCACTATCTTCATTGCCCTTCTCTGAACACACTCAGGTCCTTAATGTCTTTTTGTAGTGAGGAGCCCAAAAGTGAACACAGTATTCAAGATGTAGCCTCACCAATGCTGACTACAGGGGAAGAATCACATTTTTGGTCCTGCTGGCCACACTGTTTCTGATACAGGCCAAAATGTCATTGGCCTTCTTGGCCACTTGGGCACACTGCTGACTCATAATCAGCCAGTTGTCAACCAACACCCCCAAGTCCTTCTCTGCCAGGTAGCCTTATAGCCACTCTTCCCCAAACCTGTAGTGCTGCATAGGGTTGTTGTGTCCCATGTGCAGGACTTGGCACTTGGCATTGTTGAATTCAGTACTGTTCATCTCAGGTAATTTATACAGCCTGTTCAGATCCCTTTGCAGAGCCTCCCTACCCTCAAGCAGATCAACACTTCCTCCCAGCTTAGTGTCATTTGCAAGATTTCCAAGGTATGTCACACCACAGAGTAGTGCAGCAAAGAAATAACTCAGCCAGCTTTAAACAGAAGTATTACTAGTATCTATCATACCAGGACCCTACACAAACGTATCTGTATTGCTTTTGTTATGCAGACTAGGTTGTTTATTTTTACATTGGGCTTCAGTTTACACTGAAGGCCTGTCCTTAGAGCGGTAACATATACACCACTTAAATCGCAAGCCAAGATGGAGCTTGTGATTATAATCATCGAAGAACCACTGAGGTATAAAATAATTGATTCTTTTTTGTGTGACCATTTCTTCTAATTTAGATATCATTGCCTTCTGGACCAGATAGTAGCACCTCTACCTATAGCACAACCACACTCATTCTCACTGGTTTCAGTGATCTTACTTGTTTCAGAACAAGCTCTAATTCAGCACAGTTAAAAAGTTCACACTTTGGCCAATAAGGGGAAACCACCGGGAACTGCTGAAAATATAAATTAGTTGTTTTTTAAATTTTATTTCCCAATGCTTCCTTCATTTCCTGTTAGGACATTTCATTTATCTGATTCTAATCAGATATTTTCAGTGTGCTACAGATTTTGGGCGGTGTAGACAGAACTGCATTGTGAAAGCTGCCTTGGGCAGAGATAGGGAAATATGAAAGATGGGGATTTGAGAACCCTAAGGAACAGACAAGGACACAAAGAAAAAATGCTAGAGCATAGAGTGGTCACAGAAATAGCCTCCCACTTGATCAGGATTTAAATAATTAACAATTGTGGTACTTCTATTATCTTTAAGTTTCACAATGGACAGTCTAACTGAATGAACCAGTTTGGTTACATCTCTGCTACAGATAAAATTTCAGGCTCCCTGAAGATTCAGAAAAGAGTTTTTTTTATCAGCTCATACCTGGTGCATGTTTTAAAAGATCACAGTGATGAAAATATGGTAGTTGTTTTTATTTTTTAAAGTATTTTGATTCAACATCAAGGAGATGATTCTGCAGACAGTGATAATTTTGCAGAGAAAAATCCTGGGGTTTTAGTTTTAAACATAAAACAGTGCAATATTCCCTATAGGCTTGGTGATTGCAAAAAATCTAGGTTACCCAGACCCACTCATCTCCACTAGTACTAATTCTGTGATCTGAGGTTGTAGACTTTCATGAGTTTTCTGTTCCAAATCCTGACATATCTCCCTGCAGTTTTCTCAAGTGTCTGACTTTCTTCAAGTGAATGACATGGACAAAGCTTTACTTCTCTGTAGGAAGTTGCCTAGAAACCATCTATACCATGGTTGAATTACAGCTTCAGTTTGATCATTTTCTTTACTGACTTTCAGGAAGTAAGCAAGCCCAGAAGCAGAAATATCTCTTTTCCTAGTGAGATTACTGTCAGCGCTGGAAGCAGTAAGGGAATCCAGAGAAAAGGCTGGTCATGATAGTACTAAAGGACTGCTTCTAGTGATATCATATACATTGTCAATCTACTCATGTTCTCTTCCTTTCTTGACTTCCTCATACAATCACCTATGGAGACTTTGAGTCTTGACTACTTAGTTCACGTCCTCTAAATTAGACATCAAAAATATCCACCCTAAAACCTTGTTCTTTCGAATAAATAAAAGACACATTTGTGGACAAGTCAGATGTAGAGTTACTTTTACTGTGCATCCCTCCGTTTAAGGGGTAAGGCAAAGTAAAGGTTATGGAGTGACTTTAAAAGCATCTGTTGTGTTGAACAAAAAAGCAGAGGATGTTAATGAGATAGTTTTATCCTGGCAATAGATTATGATTACAGAACACAGAAGTTGTAAACTGGGGCCATTTCTTAGTATATATGAATGATGGCCAGAAAGGACAAAAAAAAAAAAATGACAAAATGTTTAGATGATACAACATCAGTCAGAATAGCCAGCACATACAGAGATAAAATGTTTAGAGCACCACGCAAGTCCACTTGAACGGGCATCCTAAGAAAAGTCAGTTTAGTGTCAACAGTGGCCAAAGAAGGAAGTATAAGAATGAACAAAGAATATGGTAGACAATTACCCTGAGAGATTACGTCAGGTCTATTATTACTATTTATGGAGTAATGAGAGAACTATTAGAAAATGATTCTGAAAAAAAGTAAGTGCCTGGGTGTTCTAGAATAAGGAAAAGGAAAGTCAAGTAATAAAAATAGTGAGTAACAAGAGATAACAGTTTTACTAGTTTTCTCACATATCATTTACGATTCTAGGTGAAACCTAAAAAAAAAAAAGAATAAGGAATTGTGAATAATCATAGAATCATAGAATTATTGAATAGTTTGGATTGGAAGAGATCTTAAATATCATCTAGTTCCAAGCCCTCTACCATAGGCAAGGACGCCTTCCATTTGATCAGGTTGCTCAAAGACTCATTTAACCAGACCTTGAACACCTCTAAAATGGAAAAACATAGTTGTGAGGAGACCATCTAATTCTTCCCATGTCTTAACAGATGGCCTAACATGCCTAAAAAATTACATAAATGCTTGGATTATTTGATATGAAAAAACATCAGCTGGGATTGCATAAATTTCTTCATTTTTATGTTCCATTGCTTAAGAAATTTAGTTACAATATCATGTCTAATATATAACCCAAATCTTCTTTACAGAAACTAGTTTAAATTATTTCTGAACCTACCTATAGAAGATGTGAAGAACAAATGATTTTAATCTTTTTTAAATAAACTTTTACATATTGAAAGGCTGCTACCATGTCTCTCAGTCTGTTTTCTCCTAGACTAAACAAACCAAATTCAACCTCTTTTCATACACCATGATTTCTAAACCTCTAATCACTCTTGTCACTCTCTCCTGGACTCCCTCCAAGCTCAGTTTTTCTTAGAGCATGGTGCTCAAAACTGGATAAAGTATTCCAATAGTAGTAGATAGACCAGGATAATTACTTCCCAAACATCCCATGCAGAAATATTTTTTCCACATCTTCGATTAAGAATTTCTCCTTTTGAAAGAACAGCAAATTTCTACTTCACATTTAGTCTGTGGTGTTGTACAGTATTGTTTATGTTAGCTGTTCATTTTGCATTTATGCATTTGATTTCTCCTTTCTGTATGTATCACTTTCTATTTTTCCCTTGGAAAAAATAATTAAGAAAATTAATTAATAATAATGAATTAGTGATAAAATTAATAGTTATTAAAACATTAATTGTCAATTTTAATGTTTTATTTTGTTTTATCCTTTAAAGTCATCTTTACCCTCCAGTTCATTCTCAACATTCACCATTTTTGCATCTCCACTTTCAAATTCTTAATCCAGGTCATAAAACATATTGTATATAGTTCATTTTGACTTCTGTCTTTTTATAGAGTGCTACTGTTATATTGTCTTTGAGTATAGTTTTTTGAACAAGTTAGTCATCTGCCATGTAATTATTCAATCTATTTTATATTCCCTTGATTTGCTTCCAGTTGTCACATACAACAGCACAAAAATCCTTACAAATGTCAAGATAAATCAACATTATCTCTTCCAGCTTATTCTAGTTACACTGTCAAAGAAAGAAAATAGATAGGGTTTTGTCTGGACAAAGTCATGTTTATCTTCTATTTGTTTACATATTATTATCAAATAATTAGGGTAAATATAACAAAATTATGTCTACGGCTGCCTATGGCCTTTTCTTAATGTCATTTTTACAAGTTAAGTACTCTAGTTTTCCATTCCTTGGTCTTGTCAATCCCTCCATATTGTACAAGTTCCTAAATATATTCAGTTAGTGAATTTTTTTTTACTAGTTTGCTGAAAAGTCTAGAAATATACATCTCTCTAGGAAAACACATCTAGGCTAGGAAAATACATCCCCCCTCCCCATCCCTGTCCCCCTCCTGTCCCCTCCCCTCTTTCCTCCTCCCCTCCCCTCCTTTTCCTTTCAATTGCTATTTTTTCCAATTCCCTTTCCTTCAATTCCTTTCCCTTCTTTAGCATTGTGTCCTTTTTTTCAATTGCATTAATGATTTCCAACAAATGTTGGCTCTTCATTGCTTATGCTTCATGATAATTTACTTCTAGGCTTTTAGTCTTCTCTGTCTTATGGATGACCAGGTCTTCTGAACTTCATTTTTCTTCTCCGAATTCTTTCCCAAGGGCCTTACTGAACCATGTTCTTGCACTCAGAGCAATCTGGAACAGAAAGGAATTAACTGACCCATCAAAATTTTTTTCACAGTACAAAAGAAAGAAAAAAAAATAGTGATACTGAAATTTGGAAAATTTCAAATCAGTGAAAATTTTTTTTACTCCAAACAAAAATTTTGTTGAATTCATTGCTGCTAGATTTTCTAAAAGCAAGGAGTCAAGTTCACACAAAGGTTGGATTTAAAAAATAATAGTGATATAAATTTTTATGCTTCAGGGAAGAGGTTCATATGAGGATTGGATTTAAAAATACTAGTGATATAAAATTTCATGCTTAAGAGAAAAAAATCCAGCTACTCTAATATCTTAGAATAGGTACTCTGAAAACATATACTATTTCCTTTTTTTTCACTTTTTGCCCTGTTTTTCTGAAATATCTGGGGTCAACTACTGTCAAGATAAGAAAATTCAACTGCTAATCTGATACAGTTCATCTCCTTCCATGGATAATCTTGGCATTTAGCTTGTCTGCAAATTCTTTCTAGTCTAAACACCAGTAAGGTTAAATGCAAACCATAAATACAAAACCATTGGCAGGCCAAAAAAGATTTTGAGGAACAACTCGATAATGGCACAAAACCTAACAGGAAAACCTTATTCAGACTCATTAAGAAACAAGAAATCTGCCAGAGAGTCCATAGAGCTGACAGATGATGAAGGTGCAAAAAGGGAGCTCAATGAAAAGAAAAAAAGCTTTAACCGTAGAAAAAAACTCCAAGAATTCCTTGTATTTTCAGTCCCAAGGGGTGTAAAGATAGGTCAACGCTAGAGTCTTTATTTGAACAGGACAAGTCTGATGAACTATCATCTCAAACAAAAGTGTGAACTGAAGAGGTTTTAGAGCCTGCTGATAAAATGAACACTAACAAATCTCTAGGACCAGATATAGTACTCACCCAAGAGCTCTAAATGATCTCAATATGTTACTTAACTGTCATCTCCTTACCTCTGTCTCAGTCCTGAAGGCATGAGGGGAGGCAAACATGAAGTCAGTTTCTAAAAAGGACTGCAGGGGAGCCTCTCAGCCCTATTTGGCTGAAAACTTCATTTCTGTACCTGGAAAGCTGTTGGGAATTGAAAGATAGGTTAATCTCTGCATGAAAAACGAAAAACAAAGAATAGGTGTTCAGTGACAGTGGACAAAGGCTACAAGAAGGTATTAAACATCTCTGAGCTCATGCAATTGAATCTCAATGCAAAATACAATGTATGCAAGGTAGGTAAAGTATAAGGTATTTAAGGTATACCTGGAAAATTACCGTAAATATAGATTAAATAGTAGTAATAGAATATCCGATAACTATTACCCTACCGAAAAATAAAGAGATTCTGGAGATACTGTGGTTATTTTTCTGGAAACTTCAGGTCAATGCTAAGTTATGACCATTAAGTGCTGATAGCATGTTAAGGAGCTTTTAAATGGGAAGTCTCTGTCTCACAAAACCCCTAATCCATGCTAAGAGTAGCAGGATATACCAGGAAAAGCACTGTTCCCTCCCTGTCCTCTTTTTTGGGGTTAGCTGGGGTTTTGTTTTGAGTCCCCTCCTGGCAACTGCTCCACACAGGACAGAGGGCTAGATGGATGTTCCATCATCTCCAGTACAAACATTCTGATGTTTTCATGAATTATCACTAGATCTACAGGCTAGTCTCGAATTCACACTGAAGAAGCAGCCACCAAGTTCCCCAAGACAGACAGTGATGTATTCCCCTCTGGAATATTTTCTGTTTCTGGTTAAACATTTCTGGAGTTACCTGAGAATTTATGGCTAGATTTTCAAACTGCACATAAACACATTTTTTTTAATCAGCTAATACAGCAGATAAATCCATGTTTAGGCACCTAAAACTACAGATAAGAACATGCTTAGGTCCCTAAATACCTTTAAAATATGGTCCTATATGTCTTTGAAGACCATGCCAAAACTTCTGTGGACATCATTAACATAGGGCTGAATTTCAAACATATTTAGCAAGATTCAGATAATGTACAGAACCCATCTTGGCACAAGCTCCTATAAAGGTCAAGAACTAAAAAAGGAAATTCTCCTACAAAGATTGAGTGTACCACGAATCTTTTGGGCAATAGAAAGTCAGTTTTGGGCCCCCCTTTATCTTGATGAATAACATAAGGGTAATGAAAAAAAAAAGGGGGGGAAATAGATAAAGAAACAAGGACAAGAAAATAGATAAGAAAAGAAAGCCAAAATTTTTAACATTAAATGCTGTTAGAAAGCAATATGCCAACTGTGCAAGTGAAAAGAATATAAGACGTTTCAAAAGGAGCATTTTGTATTATTTTTTTTTAACACAATGGAAGCACCTGAAGGATTCCTCACAGGTATGAAATAGCTTTAACCTACATAGAAGAGTGTCTACAAAAGAAAACTCAGAAGTCTACACCTTTTTAGGCAAAAAATAGCAGTAACAGAAGACAAGAAATAAAATGTTATCAAAAAACTCTTGCAGATTTCATCTGGAACGAGCTTTAGAGTATATATTGACATAGCTCTTTGTAACAGGGTATCTATACTATGCCATATTTCAATCCATTTGTTTATATTGAATACTAATTTGTGCCAGAAGAATCACAGAATCACAAAATGGTCAGGGCTGAAGTGGACCTATGAAGATAATCTAGTCCAACATCCCTGCTAAAGCAGCTTCACCTAGAGCAGGTTGCACAGGTCATTTTAATATCTCTGGTGAAAGAAATTCCACAGCCTCTCCGGGAAGCCTGTTGCAGTGCTCTGTCACACTCACAGTAAAGGAAATTTTCCTCATGTTCAGGTGGAACATCCTCTGTTCCAGTTTGTGCCCGTTGTCCCTTGTCCCATCACTAGGCACCACCAAAAAGAGTCTGGGCCCATCCTCCTGACATCCACCCTTTAGGTGTTTATAAGCATTTATAAGATCACTTCTTAGACGTGTCTTTTTCAAGCTAAACAGATCCATGTCCCTCTGCCTTTACTCATAAGAGATACTTTAGGCCCCTACTCATCTTTGTAGCCCTTTGCTGGACTCTTTCAAGTATCTCCGTGTCTTCCTTGCACTGAGAAACCCAGGAGTGGACACAGTACTTGAGATACAGCCTCCGCAGGGCAGAGTAGAGGGGGAGGACAAATCTCAACCTGCTTGCTACAATGTTCTTGATGCACCCTAGGATACCATTGGCCTTCTGGGCCACAACAACACGTTGTTGGGTCATGGTTATCTTATTCTTTACCAGGACTCCTGGATCCTTCTCCAAAGAGCTGCTCTCCAGCCAGTCGACCTCTAACCTGTATTGGTGCATGGGGTTATTCCTCCTTAGATGAAGAACCCTGCGCTTGCCTTTTTGAACTTTATAAGATTCTTTACCCAGGTTTCAGTCTATCTAGCTCTTGCTGGATGGTAGCACAACCTTCTACTGTATTAGACACTGCTTCCAGTTCTGTATCATCAGCAAACCTGCCGAGGGTCCACTCTCTCCTCTCATCTAAGTCATTAATAAATGCACTGAACAAGACTGGGCTGCATATCAACATCTAGAGAACCCTGCTGGCCACAGGCTTCTAACTAGATTTTACACTGCCAAGCACAACCCTCTGAGATTTTCTATCCATCCAGTTCTTGTCAGTTCACTGTTCACTCATCTAACCCACACTTACTAAGCTTACTTGGGAGGATGCTATGGGAGACAGTGTCAAGAGCCTTGCTGAAGTTGAGGTAGAAAAGATCCATTGCCTGGTAGGGACCCGGTTTCACTGCACATTATGAAAAAAGATTACAACTCTATGGTAGCAGACTATGCTGTTCTGGCACTAACTAATCTCTGATTGTAGTCCTGAGTCAGGATCATTAGCGACCAAATAGCTTTCAGAAATTCTTCAGCTCTCTATGATGTATTGCAAATGTGTTTTGATGAATGTATATGGCATTTGAACAGTCCAACAACTATACTTCTAAAATCTGTAACAAATATACTTTTTAAAATTTCAGTAATAGCTTTTTTAAGGATATTAACTATTTTTCCGGTGAAATAAATCTGATCTGTTTGTCATTGTGTTACTTCATTTTTGACTTGTACTTTTTGTTGCCACTTATGCATGTGTAAAACATGTTTTTCTGCTGTACTGAAGTAGAAAAATTCCTAATGTAAACTGTGGAAGTGTAAATTAATTCACTTGGGATTCAGCCAATAAAACATTGAGCCCTATGTGTCCATTTTTCTTACGTTAAGAGTCAGGAAATATACTTCTCTAGAAATCACTCTAGTGATAGAGAATATCCTCATAAAATGGCCTAAAACAACACTAGGAAGAACAAAGGTCGTAGTAACTCTCTGTAAACCATAATTTACTAATAAACCAGGATTATTTGTAGAATTTGTACATGAGAAATCAAGAGCAACAACAATATGTAGTGCTAGCAGATTTAGTCAATCATTTCCACAACTACACAATTTGATTGACTAAATACAATCCTGCTGCTATGATTTTCTTTACATCCAAGAAGGTTTTTATTTTGCATTTTATTGGTGTTAAGGCAGCTACTTAATTGCACTTACATAATGATTATCAGTTCCATTTATTATGCCAAGTAAAATATACTGTGATTATTGCAAAGAATTTCTGATGTTATTTTGCTTATCAGTTAAACCACTTTAGTAGCTTTCCATGTCTGTAAATATGACACAAGTTATTCTCTGGAAGTGCTAATTAAGCAGGAAAACAGAGCTTACAATAATATATAATCTCTGCAGAATGTGCAGCAACAAACTATGTGAACTATCTTTATCTCACATTTCTTTAAATAGTGATGACCTTAGTCATATATTCAAATAAAATTTAGTTCATGTTCATTTCACATTTCTAATAAAAGACTTAATTCTTTCATTTCTTTGACAACATTGATTTTATTAATCTCAATTTACATAAATGCTTGCTCAATAGTCAGCAGTTATCATAAGGTTACATAAATGCGAAATAAACACAGTATTTTCTTACACTCCAGACTGAGAAATAATGCAGTATCTCAGAGTCCACCCCTGGCAAATGCTTTCCCTGAGTTCTTCACTTTGGTATTTTTTTCCATTTTTGTTATATAATATAATTAAGAGGAATGCTAGAATGAAAATACAGTGTTTACTTGTAGAGACTGACTGGTCTCAGGAGACTATCATCTCAACAGATTCGAAACTTTAATACTTGGGCAAAATTCATTCCTGGTTTAACTCTTAGTAGATACATCCAGGGATGAAATTGGTTCTTTCCTTTTGCAGAAATTTATTGAGCCTATTTATCTCTCTTTTATTCAGTTTGTCATCATCCAAAACTTAGAAAGATGTAGGAATATTATTGACTATCACTTTAAATCCCATTCCACTCAAAAATCCTTTGAGTAAAGTAAGGCAACTAAATTTAAAGTTTAAAATAAGACAATCCTTGCAGTAAAAATCTGTTACTTATCAGTATACTTCCATGCAGCTCATTCGGAATTCAGAATTTGGAACACAAATTTAGAATATTGAACGTGGCATTATTCATTACCTGGCACACACTCATTCAAGGCAGTTAGCCAAACAAGCTATCTCTCTACTTACAGGTGAAACAATGTTTTTGAGAATCTTAAAAATTTGAAAACATTCATAAATCAAAATACAAGGGTTTCTAAGAGGGAAGCTAACATCATGCCAATTTTAAGTATATTGGCTAGGAAAACAAGTCAGCAGTTTAAAAGGCTTCTCTGACAAGCACTTCCACATATTCAGACAATATCAATATCAATTAGTGTGTAGAGTGGACTTACTGACGATGATATTTCAATTGGTATGTTTTCCAGATGCAAGGAGACCCTTTTTTTCCTCTCTTTGTTCTAGACCACATCTAAAGAACAATTAACATTTAAGGTTAGGACATGAATCAGGGTATATGAGTTTGAAAACCTGTAAGGTCCAGAATCTTTTCCCACAGTGGTCATCACTGTTCCTCACAGTGGTTTTTTTTCTACCAACAAGCTACTGTTCTTTCTGTGGCCACACATGGAAACACGTGTCAGGACAGCAATGTTGGAAAAGGCTGGTGGGAAGTGGCCCAGTAGAAGAGAGAAGGGTGGCTCTGGCCTAGAAGACCACTCCTGGGAGAGTGAGCAGCCTCCCAGCCCACACACCTGCACCTTGGCCATTGCTCTTCTTCCATCCCCTTCTCCTTAGACTTTGTGCTTGCAGTCCATGAGCTGCATGTTTCCTGAGATGCTGGGTGGGAGCAAGTGCTTGCCATGGGTCCAGGAGAAATGTTTCCATCCCACCAAGCTGCTGTAGGCCTAGGACCTTCTTCCTTCCCTGTCACCTCCTGACAGGACCACAGAGTTTTACTAAAAGAAGAAAGAATTGGGCATCTGTGATGAACATTTACTTTGTCACAACACTGACACCTTACCGAAAGGAATAAAGCCCAAATGAGACTTGCAACCAGTAAGTTGTGACTTCCAGGGTAGCCTCATGCCCATGCAGGCAAGGAGATCCAAAACTGAGCTGTCAAGTAGCCCAGTAACCCTTCATTAAATCCCCTTATATGTCTGCTGTGTGATAAACAGAGACGGGGTTAAATGCTCTGAGGCATCCCTCTGTTATGATGCCTGTGCTCATCTGCATCACTTTACTAGCAGCATAGTCCTGGCTGAGAATGAGTAGAGATCTCTGGGACAATTTGGACAATTGTGTTTAGAAGGATGAATACAAGAAGAGGTATCTGACTAGTTTTAAAAAACAAGCTGTTAACACTGTTCATCTCTTTGTTTCTACTGCTCTAACTAAATCTGTTTTAGATTATGCTGAAAACTGCCTCTTCATTCATAATGTTCATGATTACTTTGAATAATTTCAGCTTGAATATTTATACTAATAGGATTTTTTGCCATTCACCTTTCATCCCTTAGTATTCCTTTTGTGGGATAAAAAGTATCAGTCATCCATCAGGAATCCAGAACAATTGCATAAGGCTTAGATAATCACTTATTCCCTATGGACAACAAGTATTAAATATGATTGGACCCCATCAGTGCTTAAAATACATATTGACTCTAATAAGTTTCAGAGGAAGTCAAAAGTAAATACTTGTGGCTAAAATATACCTACATTAATATTGTGTTCAGTTTATGATACAGCAGCAACAACAAAAGAATACAGAAAAAAGATCCTAAATTCATGGGAAAAAAATCATTCATAACAAAGAATTTAATCACATCTGCAAATATTATTCTATCTGCTTGGAATCCCCTGGAGTTTCAGCTGGATTAGTTCTCCTTCACTTCCTGTACTAAACATTTGTTTTATGTTTCTGTCTCCTGTTAAACAGAAATTGCCTTTCACCTCAATGGATGCCAGCATTTCCAGTGATGTATGAAGAGTTTCATGTATGTATCCTATACAAAGTTAGACAAAGACATAAGGATACATAAATGGGCTAGTACATAGCATGTTCATTAACATAAAAGAGAAGTCAAAATGTACTATGGTATGCTTATAACCTCAGTTGAATTCATATCAGGAAAAACTAGTATAACTTCTGTAATTTCAATAGAGCTAGACTGATGTATACCCTTCTGTACGTAGAATACAATATTTCTGTAGGTCCTTCAGTTCAAAAGGATCCTGAAGTGCTTTGTGTTCTCGTAAAAATCTCTTCTCTGTATTGTAGTTGGGCGAATAGTACTTAAGGAATACATTATCTGAGAAATTTTACCATTTTTCATCAAATAATGTGTTCAACAGGTAGTTTTATGAGGTGTTAGAGTAATTCTATGTGTATTTGAAGACTATACATGCTTAAGTATAGAATCAAATAAACAATGGCAATATTTATCAAAAGCATATTCAGTTAGTTTATTCCTCTAAAAATGTGACCAGCTTCAATTAATTATTATGCAAAAAACATACTAATATAGCTCTAATAATGACCTTGCATTTTTTAATGACTATTTCCTGGCCCCTCACCCCTACAAGAATAAACATCTGAATGAAGCCTCCTATTCATTTTACAGACTGGAGATAGAGAGATGTGAAATACAAACCTTGTCTCAAATTCATTTTGGTGTACACAAAGAGACAGTAAGTCCCTTCTAGGATTTTTTACCTGCTTGTAGTTGATAAATGTCAGTATATAAGATTTACATCTTAGACACCTCAGCAGAACCAGTCAACAAGAGGTGCTGACAAAGGGTGGGTGCTTCATACCTAGCTGGCCCTTCCTTCACTCAGAGCTCCTCCAGGGTGCACAGCTTGTCTTTTTTCCTTTCCTACAACTCATCTCACCTTTTCTTTTGAACTACTGTAGCCTCTACTGGTCTAACCTACCGCTTGTAAAAAACTCATGGTGATTAGCTCCTTAAATAAGAAAATATCAGACTCCTTTCAATACTCCATTCACTCTAAAGGTATTTAAACATATTCTCCACTGGCCAGGAGGACTTGTTGTTTCGGGAAAGGTGGATTTGAATCTTAAACACTGCTTAAGAACCTTTTTGGTATTTAAAACTGAGCAAAACACAGAAATAATTTTTGAATCAGGTTTTTATGATTCTGTGATTTGGAAGGAAATCCTCCTTCTTCTGTGCTCTACCTCCTTCCTTACTTTCTCCCTTCCTCTCTTCTTCTCTTTCTTTGGCATAGGGAAACCATGTTTTATTTTGTTCGCGTGCTGAACCCTCAACGATAGGCTAGGAGGTCAAATCCATGCGTATATTTATGTATAAATTTCTGAATCAACCATCTTCCCCGCTTACTGATACAGACAGTGCATATCTAAATAACAATGTACCTCTGATATAGACATAGCTCTTTTAGGAGAAGCAGTAATAATTTAATGAATAAGTAGCAGACATAGTTTGTCAACCTGTTTGTGATCCTGCACAATTGAGGAGTGCCTTATAAGCTACTATTAATGGTACTATGATTGCTACAAAAGAGTTCATAGCGTCTTATCCTGGACGGATTCTTGCAGCCAAAAAGACAATGATTTATTCAGTATTTTAAAAATTGTGATCTACCATGATTTTACATAATTTCATCTTATTGGGATTCCTCTGCATACATTTAACTAAGATCTTCCTTCATTTTTATCTTTTCACAGTGCTCATGCAGCTAGAGTGAAATCAAGGTATAAAAATTCAAGCCTTATACTTTTTAAAACCAATTTTTCTATTTCTGTATGTATATGGTGGTATTGGAGGTCTTATGGGGAATGGTTGAGAGAGCTAGGGTTGTTTAGCCTGGAGAAGAGGAGGTTGAGAGACCTCATTGCTCTCTACAACTACCTGAGGGGAGGTTGTAGAGAGGAGGGTGATGGCCTCTTCTCCCAGGTGACAGGGGTCAGGACGAGAGGGAATGGCCTCAGGCTGCACCAGGGGAGGTTTAGGCTGGACATTAGGAAAAGATTTTTCACAGAAAGGGTCATTGGGCATTGGAACAGACTGTCCAGGGAGGTGGTTGATTCACCTTCCCTAGAGGTGTTTAAGGGACGGGTGGACAAGGTTCTGAGGGGCATGGTTTAGTGTTTGACAGGAGTGGTTGGACTCGATGATCCAGTGGGTCTCTTCCAACTTGGTTATTCTATGATTCTATGAAATTAATTTAATTCAGGAAAGTATTTTTTTCACGTCAACTATCTGTTAAATCCTTCCTTTTACACCCAACCTGCTGGCAAAAAAAATTAGAAAGCAAACAACTGAGATTATTTGCAGTGAAGAGACAGGATGTTAAAAGAGCATAGTATATAATTGGAAGAGGACAGGAGAATGTTTAAAATAAGTTCAAGAACAGTGATAAGACTAAAGATGATGTTATCTGCTGGACAGAAGAAGCCATTAACATACACCAGAGTGTTTTCAATCACTTAATCAGAAAACCCTTTTCCTGAGCACTGTTTCTTGTCCATGTGCCATGAACAAACATAAATATTTTGGATTTCCTGCATCCTTCACTCTGATAATGGGCTTTTAACTGTAAGCCTTTCCCACCTCAAAGAAAGAGCTAAAAACAAATGATAAAACACAAACCATAGAGATGATTTCTAGACCAGATGAGTTATGGGACTCAAGTATATGTTTAAAATGTCTTTTGCACTACATTGTTAGTCCTAGTTTAATATGGATGTGATTTCAAATGAGAGACAAGGAGAAAAAGGCCATGGATGAGGATGAAACTGCTTCCAATGAGCTAAAATGACTAAATTACCACTGACTGCCCAGTTATGTGTTCAACAACACAGAAACTAGACTTAAACCGTTCTATTTTTACAGCAAATACTAAATTTTAGTTCTCAATGAAATGAAATTTGATTTCACAGAACTATAATTAGAAAAAGACAATCTTGTTCTTTTTTTCTTCTTTGTACACATTATGTGTTGGGGAAATATACAGGAGCTCAGATATGTACATATTCTGAAGAAGATCTCTGAGAGGTCTTGAGGACGTTATTTTCTCTGCTGCTGGAGCTTTTTTTTCACTAGTTTCTGATGATTCAGTGAGCAAATTTAACTGATGCTAACTCTTCTATAGAAACAATGACTGATTTATTTCTATAACCTTACATCTCCATCAATGTTTCTAGTGTATGTACTGCACATATTCACTCTTTTTCATTTTTCTCTTACAGCTCAGTGCCAGTGCAATATCCTATCCCATGCTTACAGCATTGCAATAATATATTCAAATATTGCATCAGGAAAAAGCAGGACAGCACTCAGTCTATAATGGTCAGAGTATATTATCAGAAACATTCCAAGTTTGGCAACAACAATATGGCTTCAGGAGCTGTTTTCAGATAATTCTGACACCACTGATGCAATGTGTTCCTTGGTCCAAATGAGCTATATCAGTAATTTAAATAATAATGAACTAGAAACTGCACTGTGTGTTTCAACAAATAAATCAAAGTGGAATACTTGGGCATCAGGTGAAACTAACTTTAAGTGATCATTACACAGGAAAAAAAAAGTTCCATTTAAAAATGGTTTTGTACTGCTCCAAATGACCAGGAGACAAATTTGTTTGCTATGTTACAACACATAAAAGAAATCACATACCACAAAGTAGATTGATCACTAGTCAAGATTTAACTGCCCAGAAGTTACATAGAAATAAATAGTACCAAATAGTCAGCTAGTGTATAAAGCTACAGTGCACTGAGCAATACCAGCTTGAATTGGGTGATGATCTGGCTGCTGTGCTAGTTCAGGAACTTGAAACTGGTAAATGGCATGGCTTTACATGAAGTACACACTTTTGGACAAAAGTTGTTTTAAATTCTGAATTAGATTACTAGAATTTAAATTATATATGAGACAAACCCCAAAAAGGACTATTGTGGCACTGAACCAGAGTCTCAGAAAAAGAATTATTCAGTTCTGTTAAAATATTTGGAAATATTACATCACGGAATTCATGTGCAAAACCTGCCTTTCCCCACATGGCATGTAATAGTTTTTGGTTTTATACTTTGGTATAGGAGGTCATAAGTCACTTTTTTGCTATCGTGGAATGTATCTATGGACTCATGCTTGTATTCCAAGTAAAACCAAGCAAAACCTCCATTAATACATGCAGAACACAGAATGTAGAATCGAGTTCCTTTGTTTATGTGTCTGAACTAACAACAGGAAAATGTATGTGACTTTCAGATTTATGACATTTTTGACTTGTTTTTCTAACAGGTAAGATGTACCTTTTGTAATAAAAAGGTGGAAAAAAAGTCCTGAGGAAACTGCTAAGGAAATCTACTGGCTGATTAGGACTGTTTTCTCATCATAACATTTCTTCTCATTACTTACAAAACTGCGACTAATCAAATGTATTTCTGAAGTGCTACAAAAGGATTTGGCATTAAATTTCAAGATAATTGTTGTTAAGTGCTGCTTGTTTCATTCTTAGTCTTCATTTTAGTCTGTTATTGCTTTATTCTTTTTTTGTACCCTGGAAAATGTGCAGCATTGTTTGTTATAGAGTGTGGGACATAAATATGAATCAAACCTGTTTACATATGATTTGGATTTGGGGAGGAGGAATTACTTCTCAAACAATCAGACTTAATAAGTGCCACAGATATGAACAGAATGCAAAGTTGGTTTATTATTTCGTTTTAAAAGATATTAGTTGAATCACATCAGAATCTCAAGACAATTCCAAGATGAACTGACTCTGAGAGTAAATGACCTCTTCATCTCAGTGATAAAGTTCCAGCCAAAATATTCTCTTGGCCTGAGACGTGATTCATTAGAAATATGTGCATGGTGTGGAACTCTACTCTCTATCTGGCAGAGTCCGGCCTGCAGACTGATAAGAAGCAAATGCAAATGTCCTGATAAGAACTGAATGCAAATATTTATGATATGATATTCCCTGGGAATTATGTGTAGATAAAACAAAGTGTATTATTTTCCTGCTTCTCTTTCAGGTTTGCCAAAATGCCCTTTTTCGTTTTCAGAATTTGCATTTCTTCAAAATTGATTCGGCTTGCGTATTATGTTAAGCTATTTGTTTGCTAAGGATGGTAATTAGTTACTGTAATTACAGCAATGACAGTTGCTAAATTGTTTTTAAAGCATTACAGTGAGCCTGTGCCAGAAGATTGCAGTATTTTTTTGGATTTAAGCAGAGGCTGGAAAAACTCCCACTCTAAGGCCAGCATGGGATTTTCAACTACAAAGCTGCTTTTCCTGATTGAAATATTTTTTTAAGAAATCATTAATTTGCATTGATTGTAAATGCTAACTTTAAATTTTGGTTTATTCACAGATCACTGAAATATTAGTGATAGCTGGCCCTGTGGGAAAGGAGATACAAGGGGGAACTCCCATCGTAAATAAAAGTGAAAGCTGATAGCAGAGGAAAAATGGTATAACTATTACTCTGAGCCTGTTAATTAAACTCTTTAGCCTGTTTTTAGATAAATTAAAAAGAATCTAAAAATGCCTGATTGAAAGTCATTCCTGAACTTTTCTGAGGTGCTTAGAGTTAAGTAAGAAACTCAGAAACAACTATATTCACCAAGTCCTTATTGTAAAGCATTTTCTGAATTAAGATAGAGCAGAAGAAGAAAATACACAGCTCTTCCAAAGAAACTCGAAAAGTCGCTTGCAAATAAAGGATTTTTCTATAGTGGCTTGAAACTATTTTCACTGCTTTTCCATTCTTATTTATAGACTGACACTGGACACTTGCATCTGGAGTATGTCTAGGGTGATTATTTGGTGATAAACCCAGAAAACTCCAAGTTTCATCCCTTCCTCCTTCCCTCTAGCATTTCCTCCAAAGGAGGTATTGTCACAGCAGGAAGAGTGTGCAGCTCAGCAGTGGAAGAGCTCCAGGCATCTTAGCATGAGCTCTTCCTCTTCCAAGACATGTGGTCTCGGGAGATTAGCTGGTGCGTGTGTGGGAACCCTAAGGCTTTCACCCATTTCTTCATTCTGTTCCTCCTTCCATTACATCCCCGTATAATCTCATTCCCCACAGTTTATAGGAATAGACATAATCACTGCACTTTTCTTCCTCCGGAGAAAAGGCAGCTTCCTTTGAGGCTACAGCTCTGCTCTATAACTAGGAAGCAGAACACCTGCAACCCACCTTCCATCATCTTCATCCTCTTGGATGCCAACTCACCTAGAGCCCTAATGCCTGAAGAACTGGGATTTATTAGAAGATTCCTCCCACCCCTAAACCCAGTTTTTCTTGGCTGGTCCTCAGCATCAGTCTTCTTTCATTTTCTCTCCAGTCCCACTTTACCTCTTGATCACTCCTGTCCCTGTGTTGTAGGTGGCCATTGTACAATGCCTGTAAGTGGCACACACTGCTGTGTTCACATGTGTGTGGACCACACTCTTCTACTGAGCATGCTACCACACTATTTAAATAGACAGCACTGTATGAAAGCAAAATGTGCTTCATGGTTTGCAGGCCTATGTTTTCATTGGGACATAGAGTCAGTCTTTCAAAAGTGCATTGTGCTTTGAAGCATCATCTAACTAGTCTCCAGTTTAGCAGACATCTCCAAATGATTAACTAAACATCAAGTTCTTGGACCAGAAAATTAGCCTGAATCAGTTATTTTCCCCATACTCACAAAAAATTCCATTATTCAAATGGTATAGGAGTCTTACATTTGTTTGGAAAAGAAAAAGAAGATTCTGTACTATATTGTCTTCATGAAGTAGCTAAAGATCCAGCAAAATACAAGTCCTGTGATTTCACCAGATCATTCAACACAAGGGAATCTTGCCGTTTCCAATCAGGAGGGAACAGCATGCTAACAGCTCATGAGAAACACATGGTGTGACACTCTGAGGTCACTTTTCTATCCCATACATAAACTTACAATATAGGTTTTTGACTGAGCATTTTTGGATCAAAGAACAATTTCAGGAAACATAAGTTAAGATTCAAATATCAGCTAAGTGATTGCTTAGCCACGGAAAGAAAAACATCTCTCCTGAAGTGAGAGAGTTTTCTTGTCCTGAGTTTCAAAGGCTTATTCTTTATAAAGTTTATTGGTTTATATTTGGATTATACCCTTCAGTTTGAAACTCCTACCAAGGATTTTCCTAGACTCTACACTAGTTACACAGACAATATATCAGGATTTAACAGCCCCATCTGCTAGTAAGCAGATTTCTATCTAATTTATACTTGTATTTGGGTGGTAGTGTTTCTAGAGAAGGGTGAGAGAATATTTTTAAGCATTATTTTGGATCAAAGATTATATGGCATTTTCATTTAAAAATGAAAAATAAGTTGATAGTGTAAGTATGTATGGTATGTCATAGACTTCACAGAATCTGTTAAAGGAGTTGTGAAACATGAATGTAACAGCCCTAACTAGTCATTAGGCAACAATTCATACCTATTGATAAATAATTTCTTATCTTATCTGATGAACATTTAATACCATTTGTGGGTCATCTATAAATCAATATATGAGATAATGAAGTGAGTGACAAATGTTAGTATGTTGTAGCATTTATTGTAGAAAGTACTATCTGATTTGGGTTTTTGAGAGAAACAAAACAACTTACATAATAAACTGGCAAATACATTTGATTACCGCAAGAGTGAGCATGATTGTAAAATGACATTCTAATTCTATAATGACTTTGTGTGTGTGTGTGTGTGTGTGTGTATATGATGATACCATTTGTTTTGTGCATGTACTGCTTGTCAGTTTAGCACACATTATACAGCATAGTTAGGTGCATGTGAAAATATGCAATATTAAAAAAAAGAGATGTACATGTTTGTATACGCGCCCAAAACACAGAAAACTGCTTCCTGAAATCAGGATCAAATTATCCAGCCCAGAGGTTATAAAGGATATATGCAGGTTATATATTGCCGGCTTCATTTTATAGTAAAATTGGTATTACAAAACACTGGGGTGACAGATCAGTGTCTGCTTTATTTTTTTCTTGGTAACAAGAGAGAGACTAGCGTCAGAGGAGAGACCTGGAAGGAGGGGGACATTGTACCATCTCAGCAGCTGAGGAGTTTTCGGAGAATCTGCTTCTGAAATCCAGTCTAGGCAGGAATGAAAAATGCAGGGAACCAGAGAGGATTTGGGAGACTGCAGCTCAGCAAATGCTGCTGGGTAGAGCAAGAGAGAAATGCACAGCTAGGGTTTTGAGGTGGAGGAAGAAGAAAGAGCTTGGGGATTAAACAGTAGTGTACAAAAGTGGTGTAATCCTGGTGGTAGTGTCTAGTGACCTGAACCAAGTAGAGAAGTAGAGACAAACCTGGGAGGACCCAGATGATTACAGGAAAGGTCTTTCTTCCCACCTTGTTACTCTGTGTATTCTGACCTAATTACTCTGCTTTTTCTTTTTATGAGAATTTACTAAATACCCTAATTTAGATTACAGTAAAACATGACATTTCAAATTAAAAGTCTTTGGTTTGGGTAGGGGTTGTCGCTTGCAATGTATAAAATGTTGGCAGATGACTCTCAAATGCCTGACTTATTTATGATTCCACCACACTCTGTTATTGGGTTTTTGTTTGGATTTTTTTTTTTTTTTTTTTTTTTTTGTAGAAGTGTCAGCTCTTGGAGTCAACAAGTAACATAAATACATTCATTAAAAAGAGGTTCCCAGATCATTCAGAGGGTAAGAAAATGCTGAAATTAATTCAGTCGAAATCAAAAATCTTGGAAAAAAACCCCTAAACTCTCTTTTTAAAATCTTGTTATTTTTCAAATTAGTTTCATTCTTTTGCAAACCTGAGGTTTCTAATGCTTTAAGTGTTTTAACTCCCTCAAGGGACTGTGATACAGAGCACCACAATACCAAAGAAGTATCACCAAAAAATAAAGCAAATGATTAAATAGATTTCTCTGATGGGATGCATTGTGTAAGTTTTATGCCTTCCTGTGTGCATCCTGGCAAATGATAGGGATTAAAATCCCACACAGCATTTAATTAACACCGGTACTCTAGCTACAATAAAAGTTGAACAGATAGATACAATGCTTAGAAAGGGATGTTTATTTTCTGCCTTGAAACACCTGAGAAGGATTAAGTTAATAAATGACTGCAATTCTCTAACTTGACCAACACTAATAGACCCTGATTATTGTAACAACTGTTATGTTTATTCTAACTCAAATATAGAAAAAGGAAAAAAAATACTATATCGACACTTAAGTGCAATGTAGTGCATTATTATTATATTCCAACATGAAAAAATATGGATGCCTTGACTCAGCCTAGGTGTCTAGAGTCTTCTAAACTCTCATTAACAGTGTCTCTTTCTGTCACTGTTCCCTGGGATAATGATCTATCAGGGAGGATTGAAAAAAGAGTTATGAAGTGTGGGTCATTATCAGTGAACAACCTATCATCAGTCCCATGGTGAGCCAGTGATTGGATGCAGCTGTGATGGGGACAGGATGGGGAGCAGACTGTAAGACACCATGGGATCATTTTCCCAGCCAGAGCAGGTCACACTGATGAGACATACATGGGGAGGTAGGAGTACAGTCTCTTTACACTTTCTTCTGCATGTACAGTAAATTCATGAGTGACCCTGTTATAAGTCAGAGCATCGTTACATTACTGCCTGAGGAGCTGTGTATGTCCTTGACTCTTAAAATCTGTCATTTCTCTCCAAAAAGCTGTTTGAACTACAAATATAAATTTGGAAGGAATTTTCCACCTGAAGGGTTTTGTCCTATTCAGAGAATCTTCCAAATGATCAGTTTAGATATTTTTCTCATACACATCTTAAGGTCAAATTCAGCTTTAATGTGTGATGGTAATGTCACTTCTCCATCATATGATGTGATGCAAGCACACTGCACAGGAAAATGCTATGAGGGAACAGCTACACCATCTTAACCTAAAAAATTCTTACTAACATTTTCTTATGCCAAATGCTTTTCAGAAATATGCTGAATTTGAAAAGTTAGCATCAATACACAAAAAGAATTCCGGTAGACTGGAGCAGGCTGTTAGGACACAGTAGTCTGCCAGATTCAGTGTCTTTGGGGGCAATACTGCCTTGGACTACCTTGGCCCTGTGAACTGGAGAGCTTCCAGGTTCCATGCCAGCTGACTGCAATTTAGAGCTGCTTACACTACCTGCTTGTGATGAAGTTTGAATCTCTGTCACAGTTAGGAGAGTGGAAGCTCTGCAGGACTTGTTTTGAATTGGGACTTTCTAGATTTCTGTCCTTCCAGCTTTGAGATGAGGGGGGTTTCCCCGAACCAAGGGGCTTCCCCAGAATGATGCAAACATTTCAGACAAGTCAGGTTTCCTCAGTTAAGTCCCATTAGTGAGATACAGCACCTATGTTTTGAGCTGAGACAGCATGATGAATTCTCAGGAGCTGGGATACCTGGCTTCTCCATTGTTTCCTAAGAAAATGTAATAAAACAACAATTTATTTAAAGAATAAGTGGCCATTTCATGAACACACAGTAGATCTCTGCTTTAGATGAGCTAAATCACTCTTGATGTTCTATTAATCAGATCCTCACTAAATATAATGACAGCTTAGGCATTTAGGGCCTGGGTGAGCATCTGCCTGTAGAGTCCTGATTTGGATTTCTGAACCTAGAGCTGACACCACAAAGATTAGGTTATATTAGTAGTGTGTAGGTACTTACCACCAGTTCCTCTTAGTGCAACACATATTTCAAATCACATAAAGGAAAATTGATAGCGTAACCCACACTTTACAGCTGCACCTAACCATTTGACATAAAAGAACTATAGCAATTCACATACTTGCAAGACTTTCAGTTTCTGGCATACCATTTGTGGTAAATCAGAGTAATTTACAAAAAAATTGTCTAAAGAAAATTTGTGGTAGATTTTTTGGTGGTTGTATGCAGGTATGAGGAATGTATATTTATTTTAACTTACATATATAACCTCAGAGTGCATGTAGCATATGGTCTTAAGGTACAATGAAGACATATCTAAATAGGATAAAATGAACAAGCTCAGATGCTTATAATAATTCAGTTATGGAAGAGCAGGAGTCAGAATTATCAAATATATTCTGTTTTACTGCAGCTTGTTAGGTGTTTACATCCTTATAGTTTTACCACAACTTATAGTTACTATTGTGTTACGAATAAAATTTTTATGTGTACAAAACAGTAGAATTTAGCAAGGAAGATAACTTTTCTGATCAAATCACTAGAAAATTAGCTTAGTCAAGTTTAACATTGGATGAACTTTGAAATATTCATGACGATGAAAGTGCTTCCTGGCACAAATTTGAAGATGACTCTGTTGTGTTTCATTAAGAGGGTGAATGTGTCCTAATCATAAGTTCTTAAATAGTCTCAAATTCCATCAAAAGAAATTCATTCAGTCCAGGTGCACCTCTTTCCAATAAAGTTTTGATGGTAGATGATAGATGGTAAATATAAATTAGCTGTACTGGATCAAAGACCAGCTGTAATGATGGGAGAGAAGAATGGCTGCATTCATCATCGCATAAAGCAGAGAGAGACAGAAAATATTACTAGTTAAGCTTAGCTGAGAATATGTGAAGGGGAGAAAAAGGAAAGGAAAACTAAGATATAGAAGAGAGACTATGAATCATCATGTACAATCAGTACCTGTATCTTAAAAAAAAATATTACAGAAATGTGAAAAATATATCATTTTCCAAAAGGACCCTGCAGATCATTTAAGATCATTTCATTATCTTTGTACAGAAACCTCTAAAGATGTGAAGAGAGGTTGCAATCCTTGTTTGGTTTTGAAATGTTGCATGTTTTAATATTAACATTATTTTTAATCAAAATATAATATCTAGATACAAGTTATAAATAATCTTACAGGTTTTTCTGCCTATAAATGAAAGCAAGACAACTTTTATACAAAAGAATACCACATGTTCAAGGATTTAGGATTTTCCCATATTAACTGTTGTCATTTCTGAAATCTTATACTAGAATGAAAAAAATCAAATGAAGGGCTCTAATCTGACCAGTACTGAACACAGCTAAACAATCCCTTTCCCATAAAGCTCAAGATGTAGCTGGAAACAGAATACAATTTGTGTTCTGCTCTTCTCCTGGACTTCGTTCATCTTTTGTCAGTAACTCACTTTCCACAGGAATTGGTCCCTTTGCATAAATTCTTCCTCCTTGAAGTGCTTAATGATTTAAATGTATTTTACAAAACTATCAATATTGAGATCCAGCCTCTGTGATTCATTAAGCCTATGACTAGAGGCCCCAGAACTTGAAAGGTATTAGGGATGCAAAGGGAAATCTAAATTTCTCAGGGTGAAATGCTTGGTCCCTTGTTGGATATCAAAGGCCAGAAAAAACATAAAATGTTTCTCTAGTGCTAAGAACTGAGCACAGAAAGTTTATTTGAATGACTAGGAATTGTTTATGTTTGCATTACCTAGTCACAAAAAACCATTAAAAAATCGTCAAATTTAACTGCAGTAAATACAAGACATCATTGATTAACTCAGAAAGTCAGTCTCTCCTTTCCTCCTTTTCTGCCCACCTGACTGTTGCTATGGTTTGTATGACAACTGAGGCAGAATCAGGGAAGATCTTATTAAGTTTGTACTTTTTGAGCCTTTATGGAGGGACCTTCTGTGTTTATATGCTGCTAAGAGAAGTGGAGTCCTGACTTATCCTAAAATTAGATCAAGTAATTATAATAGCAATAATAGTTGTGACAGTGGTAATAACAGCACATCAGGCTCACCTGACAGCTACATGTCAGCGTGCCTGATGATGTTCCAGTTGATACCAGGCTCTTTGAAGCATTTGAAAGCTCTACTGGTGTTATGCAGGATTTCTTTGGCCTTTCTTTAGGAGCTATGCTGAATGAGAACACAATGAGTTTAAAATGAATAGATAATTCATTTCCACACTTATGCAAAACAGTTTAACCTCAACATACAGTAAAGTCATTGAAGGTTTTATTTGTGAATTTCTTTGTGATTATGCCTTCACTGTGAAGAAACTCTGCTACTGACTTGCCTGTACCTAAGAACACAATAGTTCTTCCCAAGATCTTAGAAGTTGTCTTAGATCATCCAAAATGTAAGTTACATATTAAACAAACCAGAAATATTTTATGTTCCTTAATATGAGTCAGTGATTGCAAATGGCAAAATTGAACTTTTCATTACAAATCCCCTCTTTGGCAGCAGAGAAGTACTTAAAACTCTGTTTCTGATTATCTAGTATACAAATAAGTCTATTTGTCCTTCTGATGAACTATTCAAACCTACCTGGATACAGTGCAGAACTAAGTCATAGATCAGCATGCCTATCTAGTGGCCCTTTTTCCTAGGTTTATGAAAGATTTCTGCTGTGCAATAGATGTTATAAGAATTTACTTGAGTTTCCTTCAAAGATTGCTGCATACCAAGGAGAAATATTGGTGCATACTAAGTAGTTTGTTATGTTGATGTGATTTACTGCAGTAAGGCTGAAGTAACAAAACATGGAAAGGTTTTCTTATAGATATAAATCTATACCTAGATGCTAGAGTATTAAATATATTGTAACACAATGGAGATAAACTTTGTCTTTATAATATAATGTGAATTATTTTCCCTATCAACTTTTTTATGCAAGTTAAATCAGTAACAACATCATTTTGATGGGTGCAGACTTATACCCTAACTCAAACAAAAGACTAACAGCCTACCCAGGCTTCTTGTGGATTCTTGTGCTCTACACAAACTAGAAGACAGCTTCAGTTGTTCATGTCCTGCTCCCATATAAAACGAGCCAAGCTGTACCTGCCTGGTGACTTTTCATTTCTTTTAAGCATTGTGTTTGAAATGAAACTACTTCCTTTGAAAATAAGTCCTCAAAACCACCTTGGTACATGGGCGTAATTATTGCTGTTGTATACATGACAGTCTAAACATGTAAATGAAACAAGATACGTGAATGACTCAAAGAAGAGGCTGTTCCCCTAAAAGCATACCTACTTTTCCAGCAACATATTACCTTTTCTTAGACATTTTGCATTTCAAGGGCTAGAATGAGTCTATAGATTCTGATCTCTGTCATCATTCTCTCAGAAATTCTGACTATATTTTCCAATCAACTCTCATACAGATTCAAGGTCTTCCTAAGTTGTCTCTTTCACAGCTTCTCCCATAGAAGTGTAGATTAGAAAAAAGGCAGGAAATTTTCTATTTGGCAATGCTTTGCTTGTATGGAAGCATCTTGGAGCTCCAGAAAACTGGATGCAATTTTAAGGCAAACCTGAATTATGTTGTCAAGGGTCTTGTAGGACCTCAGGAAAGAACACTGGGAAAGAATTGTTCCTCTACTCCTCATCTGTATGGGGCTTCACTTTATCACCTAGTCATATCACAGAATCATAGAATCACAGAATCATAGAATCATAGAATGGTTTGAGTTGAAAGTGATCTTAAAATTTTATCTAATTCCAATCCCCTTGCCATGGTTAGAGACATACCCCACTAGATCAGGCTGCTCAGGACCCATCCAATCTGGTCTTGAACACTTCCAGGAATGGGTTACCCACATCTTCCCTGGGCAACCTATTCCAGTGACCACTCTCATGGTGAAGAACTTCCTCTTTAAGTCTGGTCCAAATATGCCCACTCCAGTTTATAGTCATTTCCCCAGTCCTATCAGTACAAGCCTTTGAAAAATGTCCCTCCCAACTTGCTTGCACTCCCCCTTCAGGTACTGGAAGGTCACTATAAGGTCTCCTCAGAGTCTTTGCTTCTCCAGGCTGAACAACCCCAACTCTCTCAGTCTGTCCTCATATGGGAGATGCTCCAGTCTTTGGATCCTTGTAGCCCTCCTCTTGACCCATTCCAACAGTTCCATCTCCTTCTTATGCTGAGGATTCCAGGACTGGGCACAATACTTCAGATGAGGTATCACAAGAGAAGAATAGAGGTGCAGAATCACCTCCCTCATCCTGCTGGCCACACTTCCTTTGATGCAGCCCAGGATATGGTTGGCTGTTTGGACTGCAAGCCCACATTGCTGGCTCATGCCGAGCTTCTCATCAACCAGCATCCTCAAGCTTTACTGTGCAGGGCAGCTCTCAGTCAAATTATCCCCCCCTTTTACTGAAATCGGGGATTGCCCCAATGCAGGTGCAGAACCTTGCACTTGGCCTTGTTGAACTTCACGAGGTTCACGCAGGCCCACTTGTTCACACAGGCCCACTTCTCCAGCTTCTCCAGGGCCCTCTGAATGACATCCTATTCTGGTGTTGCAACTGCACCACTCAGCAAACTTAAAAATATATTTAGATATATTCTAAGAAATGAAAAAAACCTCTCATTTATTTCAGAAAATGCTAGATCAAGTGCATATAAATGAAAGCTGTGATTTTCACCTGATGGCTGATTTAAGAACACTCAATGAACTTCTGATTCTAAAAATGTGATGACCACTTTAGATATGACCAAATGAACATTCCAAAGATTTTAGTTTCTATTCAGAAACCTTTATTGCCTTGGATAAAGCAGGTAGTTCAACATAGTGAAATCTGCCTATATTTCTTACTCTCTTACATTTGGCAACATTAGTACAGTTGGCTTGCCAAGACACTGTCTTTCTATTGAACCAGAATGCACAACTTGGGAAACACAAGTAATTCCTTTTTTGCTGAGAAAAACTTCATTCTGTTGGTTAATAGTAATCAGAAGTCATTGAAGTGTTTACCATACAGCTAAGCAATGAGACTAACTAATAGCTGTTCCTTCAGAAAAGGTTATCAGCCTCTGCTTCACTTTCATGTTTTGTGTCTTTTATCTGAAAAGCACTTTTTAGGCCTACAATTCATGACAAACATAATGAAGGTCCATGCAGATTTCAGATTGCTAATCAGCTCACTTAATTTGTCAATGAATGCCAACCTATCATATCTACTTAATATATAGCATGCTTAAAATAAGCAGAACTGCAGTGTATATTAACACAAAGAGGGTATTTCACTGCCAACAAAAGACTGCTGTACACAAGTTTTTAACAATGTGTTACTGATTCCCAAATGGTGTGTTGCTGATAGTAAAACTAGCCTTTATAGTCATCCCTAGAATGCATAAAGCAGCAGTCTTGCATTTGCTAAGCATTACTTAGCTGTTTGTCTTTGAGAAAACAAAGAATTCCAGATTCATTTGGTAATTAAACCCCATGTTTCTGAGTTAGTACTAGATAAATCCTTTACCTAAAGATGCACAACTAAACAAGGAATTGCAGACCTCCCGGTGCTGTAAAGAAGATCATGCCGTTATTAGAAATGAAGATGAAGCTATGCCACGTAAATCAAAGAGATCTGGGACACATGCAGATGCCCTGCTTTTACTGCAGAACTACCATATCTACTGTTACTAAGAATCAAGTTTTAAGATTGTTTACACAGAATATGAAGAGCTGTTATTGGTCTTATTATATTTTTTTTCAAATCTCACAATGTTTGTATCTGAGCTGCTTATTGGTCAGTCAGGTTAAATACAGAGTTTAAATTTTAAAACTAAAACTGGACATGTATGTACTTTCTCTGAACACTTGTAAAACTAAATAGTATTATTGCAGAACTATCTCAGCAAAGGATGTATGACAGATTTCCATACGGCATTTTCAACATGGCTTAAAACTGAACACTGTTCAATATACATATAATTCTTGCCAAATTATTGTGTAGTTCTGCAATTAGTCTGAATTTATATAGTGCTACTTTGTTTTCACAAATCCTACATATCTGGTCAGAAATACAGAAACAGTAACACATGTTGCAGTTTAAGAACACTTAAGAATACTTAAGAGTGTAAATATTGTAATTTTTCTGTTGGCAAAGAATGTTTGAAATTTAAGATGCTTTAGACACAAACTTAGAAACATTATTTCAAACTTATTTAACAAATTAATGTAAAATACTTTGTTCATTTGGGAAACTTTCTATTATATGATTTCAGAGAGGGATGCTCACATAAGACAAGAACACTCCTGTGAGTAAAATTAGTAGGATAGAGGCATGACTAAACATTTCAGATCCTTATGGTAAGGAAAGTGCCTAACCCAGACTACTATAAGCAATTGAGTCAAGAAGCTAAACTTTTGTGACTTAACATGCATGAAACACAAAAGACACAAGGATATGAAGGATCATGCCAGTCCAAGGCTTTGCCTGAGGTTCATACATTTTGGCATTAACCTTAGCTCTGCTATTGGCTGTGACTTGGAATAAACAGTATAGCTCCTTAGTACTGGAGTTTCACTTTCTGTGAATGAAGAAAACAACTGGTTTTCTGCTGTGCACTGATATATACAGTGCTAATGCTCATAGAATGTAAGGTTTTATAATGCTTATTGAACAATGTAAAAGTCTTAGACAAAAACTAATATGGAAGTACTATATATTATTTCAAGGACAAAAACTTTCAATAAATTATTCAGTACAAATCTTATATTCAGACCACCCACCAATACTCATAATTAATGCATTAATTGTTACAATAAATACTCCTTTTAACATCAGGACTAAGTTGAAAATGGAATTGTTTAGAAGATATGGTAAGCCAAGACACACATTAAAACTGCTATTCCAACACCTGCCCTTTTACAGTTAGTGTTCTTCTTGGGGTTTAGGGGTGGCCAAAAAATAATAAAAAAAAAGAACAAAAGATTGGAAAACTGGGAAAATTAACAGAAATGTAAACAAAGTATATTAAGCCGATATTAGAATTATCTTCAAAGCTTGCCTGTTGGTATTACTGGCCTTTAAGCATGCATTTGCAAGCTACATAAAGTAAAAAAAACCCCACAAATGAGTGTTCCAAACTCTGATTGTTGTAACTTATCCATGCATTCCAGCAAAAAAATTCAGTACTCTTCAGAAATGTTTGTTCACTTGCTGCAAACCATGTCACAAATCTTCAGTGCAGCAGCTAATATTTTACAATTGATCAAATAAACTGGGATATGTATTCTAAATATGGGACTTAATGAAAACAACTTAAAGATTTATGCTCCATTTAATGTACTTAGCTGAAGTCTCATGGGATTGCCAAAGGAGATAAAAACTGCAACATGGGTTAATGCTTAGTTATCTTTTGGTTAACTTGTATAGCTTAGTAATCAAAGGACATGAAAGGAAAACCTTTGATAAAAATTAGCCTATTTTAAAATTCCACAAAAGACAGCTGCTTTTAGATATAACACAGTGTAAACTTTCATGCTTCCAAATAAGAGCTCATAGCTAAACTTATTTTGAAATTTGTAGGCAAGAACAGTATTATAAGTTGCATCCTATTAAATGCAAAAATCAGTTTGGGGAGAAAATTAAGAATGTGAAATGATAAGTAGTAGTGATTTGTCTACATATTTTTCTCTTACTGGCTTTTACAAGACAGTAGTGGAAAACAAGATTCTGCAATGCAGAACATTAATAAAGAGAGACAAATAAATAAATTATGAGAAAATAGGCATCTGTCTGTCAAATTCTCGGCATTTTGCAAACTGAAATAGAAGCATAAAATTTATTTACCTAACCAGTCCACTGAAGAACAGTGTTATTGACTTTTTTTATGTCATATCACCTTACGGATAAGTATGACTGTAGGTGTAAAAGGGTTAAGTAGAGTAAAGCTGCTATTACATATGTTAAAGCAAAGGTAGTTTCATAAATATGAATTACACTTGACTGGTCCTGTGCTTGAAATCAACATGCCAGCTCTCCCAGAATCCAAGGCAGACTGTCTACTCCAAATCTGCTTTCAGTCTTCTTAAATGCAGAGTTTGTGTTCAAATCCAGTAGAACAACCAAATGCACTTGTTATTAAGTACCAGTGACTGAAAGACTGTCTTTCTGAGACTGATCAGCCTAGATACTAAGCAACAGGGACCGGAATAAAAAGACTTCACTTGATGTCATTATGCAAACCATGATGTGAATAAACCCACAGAAAAATATTCCTCTCTCCAGTGTTATGTAACAGGAAGAAAATAGTTGAGGCAACACACTTAATGTCAGAAAAAGAAAACTTTTCACTATGGCTGTTTTCTACTGGTTTGGGGGGAAGGGTGGTCAAGTTAGCCTGCTACCTGTGTGTGTATCTAGATGATAAATGTGTATCTATATGATAAATTTGTATCTTGTCCATATATAGAAACATAGAATCACAGAATAACTAGGTTGGAAGAGACCCACTGGAACATTGAGTCCAATCTTTCCTATCAAACACTAAACCATGCCCCTTAGCACCTCGTCCACCCGTGCCTTAAACACCTCCAGGGAAGGTGAATCAACCACGTCTCTGGGTAGCCTGTTCTAGTGCCCAATGACTCTTTCTGTGAAAAATCTTTTCCTAATGTCCAGCCTAAATCTCCCCTAGTGGGGCTTGAGGCCATTCCCTCTTGTCCTGTCCTCTGTCTCCTGGGGATACCCATGAACCCTACCCCATGTTCATTTTTGCACCTGACTTTCACAGAGACAGCAGAAAATTATTATTCTGTTGTTACTCCACAGTTTATTTCCACTTTTAGGAATGAGGCATCCACAACTTCCCTGGGCAATCTGTGCCCGTGTCTCAACCCCCTCAAAATAGTGCCAACTGAAGTCTATTGGATGCTGTCAAATACAGCTTTTGTTGTGAGATGTTTGGGAGATCCGAGAGGAAAAAGTACTTGGAAGAGCTGTAGGATGGTGTATCTTGCAATATTCATTGTGAAACTACATTTTTATATTTGTGGTTCTAAAAGGATGGAGTTGAGGGAATAAAAATCTTTCTGGCTGTCCAAGCAGACAAGGAGAGATGAGAGGACATGCTGAGACGCTGTATCAGTAGCACTATATTTCGCCCTTGATGGCTTAATGTCAGCAGGGCTAGTCTTGTTGAAATTAATCCAGTCACAATAATGGCATAAAGACATGCATTTATACCTCTATTGACTTTTCACGTTCACAGGATAATTGTTGTAACATTTTCTTAAAGGCCAAAGACCTTTTGATGATAAATATATCTCATTACATGGAATTTTATATGTAATCATCACATGAATCTCAGTGTAATTCAATGGATGTATTTACCATATGTTAATCCTAGCATAACAAGCCTTTAACCTATTTGACTTAATTAAAGGCATATCTTCAGATTAACTGTAAGTAAAGAGGTTTTTTTGACATCTGCTTTTAAGAATACTTTCACTTTTTAAACTCTTTTTGAATAACCTATCAAAAAGTACATCTTTTCTGCCACTCACCTTGCTTGAAGGCAAACCCCAAGGATGCATGTTTGCTCAGCTGATGTGAAGAGAGGCAGAGCTAGAGAAGCTCCTGAGTGGAACTTCTGAATAAATCTAAACCTGGCAAAGAATCCTACTGTGTTCATTTGAAATACCTCTGAATTTGGCAATGTATAATTGATCAATTCTGATGAGATTTTTCATTCAGCAGTGGTGATTACATTTTCATTACTTATGAACATGACATCTACAATGAAATTTAGTCTTCCTAAATAAGAGAAATATTGGTACCAACTATCTTATTAAGCCAAATCTATATACAGTATGAAATGAACAGTAGATACATGTAAAAAATGAAAGAAATAGATTTATTAAGATTAGAAAAAGCTCAATTGCAAAAGTCGAAATTACTAAGATATGTGAAAATATTTAAATGTTCTCCCTGACTTCTGGAAGAAGGATGAGATAACAGAATCACAGTATGGTTGAGGTAAGATGGAACCTCTACACATCATCTGGTCCAACCAAGCTGCTCAAGCACGTCTAGTTGTCCAAGACTGTGCCTAGGTGTTTTTTCAATGTATTTAAGGATAGATAATCCAGGATCTCCCAGAGCAACCTATGACAGTGCTTAGCTGTGCTCACAGTAAAAAAGTGTTTTCTTATATTCAGACAGACCCTCCTGTCTTTTAGTTTGTGTCCACTAACTTTTATCCTGCCACAGAGCATTGCTGAAAAGAGCCTGACTCCATCTTCTTTGCACCTTCCCTTCACGTTTTTATATGTATGATGATATTGCCCTAATTTGCAGCAAAAATCCCCACAACAGATTGTTGTTACCAAAAGCATTCAATAACAAAAACTGTAAAATACTGGGCTTTAGTGGAAACTATGTAACTAGAGGTTTTAAGAGCTGGGTATAAAGTATCAGCTGGAGGTTCTCTAGTCCCCTGTGATCTTTCTTCTGTGAAAGCAATTATACTGCATGATCTCATGAGGTCTCTTTCTGCCCTGAAGTAATTCCATTATGTTCCTCCTGTTAGTTTCTCCATCCTATTTCTTTTGACCAGTTTTGGAGCATTACCTTCACTTAAGCATAGAGGTACTCCTGGGAGCCAAAGTTTTTCTAAACCAGCACTTGTACCATACGGTCTTCTTAAACTGAAAACAGATTTTAGATATTCTTTCCAACACAAGCTTCAACATGACAGAAAAACAATGATTCTTTCATGAAAATGCCATATTCATACACTAGTATCAGCAATATATAAAAAAGAAATCAGCGAAATCTTAATTAAATCAGGTTAAAGACCTAGCACATACATATGTTACATGTATTCAAGTTTATAGTGCCAAATGGTATCCAGCTACCAGGCTTTAACAATCTATATAAAATAATCCGTGGATCATCAGTGATGGTGTTCAAGATTTTGCCAAGTATGGAGAAGATTCCAAGGGACTGAGAAGGGCAAATATAGTAACTCTTTTTAATAAAAAGAAGAGGACCTTGGAATTATAGCCCAGTTAAAGACAGTCAGAAAGACACACCAACAAATTATTAAACAATACAACTGAAAGCACCAGGAAGATAACAAGGTGAAGAGAAACAACCAGTACAGATTTGTCAATAGCAGATCACATCAATCTAACTTCTTTCTTTGACAGGATGACTGGATAACAGCACAGCAGAAGGCAGAGGATTTGATAAATCCTGACTTCAGTCAGGTTTTCACAACACTGGTCTGCATACTGTTCTTGTAAGCAAGAGAAATGTGGTCTGGATGATTTCACAAAAAGACGTGTGACCAAGTGGTTGAAATACAGTAGCCAGCATAATAATTAGCACTGATTCTCTATCAGACTGTAGGGTATTTTAGAAAGGATCATGCAAGAGTCTGTCCCCATACTTCTGTGTTTGTGTGGTTTTCACTGGCAATCTCCCTGGTGAGATGTAAGACAGTTATATTTTTTATACTTGACAGTTTTGCATAATGTCCAAAGAGTAAATAAGTGGAATGAGACAAGAACTGCAAAGCATTTTGGCAGTTCAGTCAGAATACAGGTCCAGGGGAAGGCATTCACAAGTTATTATGAAATGCAGTCAATATGCATACCAAATGTTAAACAAAGAATAAATAGAATCATAGAATCACCGTGTCGGAAGAGACCCATGGGATCATCAAGTCCAACCATTCCTATCAAACACTAAACCATACCCCTCACTACCTCATCCACCCACACCTTAAACACCTCCACGGAAGGAGAGTCAACCACCTCCCTGGACAGACCGTTCCATTGCCTAATGACCCTTTCTATGAGGAATTTCTTCCTTATGTTGAGCCTGATCCTCCCCTGGCAGAGCTTGAGACCATTCCCTCTTGTCCTGTCCCCTGTCACTTGGGAGAAGAGGCCAGCTCCCTCCTCTCCACAACCTCCCTTCAGGTAGTTGTAGAGAGCAATAAGGTCTTCCCTCAGCCTCCTCTTCTCCAGGCTAAACAACCCCAACTCTCTCAGTCACTCCTTGTAAGACTTCTTCTCCAGCCCCTTAACCAGCTTTGTCACTCTTCTCTGGACTCGCTCCAGAGCCTCAACATCCTTCTTGTGGTGAAGGACCCAGAACTGAACACAGTATTCCACGTGCAAATAGGGAAGATTAATGTAAAACAAATATAGGGGCCACAAATGAAACTATTTATTGTTGTTGCAATAAAACTGGGAGCTCAAGTGGAAATCAGAACTGTTGTTTATAAGCTACTGGAGGCAATGGGCTTGATGTTCTTTTCTCCTCAGGTATTGCTCAGCTGGAATAACGTATCCCATTTTGCTCACCACATTTCAGGAAAGATAGAGACAAGTAGAGAGAATCTAGAGGATAGCAACAGGAATGATAAGAGGTATGGAAAATGTGACCTATGGAAAGGTTGATAGAGTTGGATTTGTTTAGTCTGGAAAAGGGAAGACTGAGAGGAAGTGTGATAATGTCTTCAAATATATAGAGCTTGTTAGAAAGTGTATGGCTATCAATTATTCTCAGGGTCTGAGTGGGATTTGTACAAGAAGAAAACAATATAACTTGCAGCAAAGTTGATCCAGGCAACAAGGTTTCCGATTGAAGACATTTTAAGGGTTGAAATAGCTCACCGAGGCAGGTTGCAGATTCTCTTTCACTGAAGGTTTTTAAGAACAAGTGAGATATGTCAGGTTTGTTTTATGTACAGTGAGGGTCAGGAATGAATTAGCTTCTGTCTGAAGATACCTTTCAGCCCTATATATCTGTGATTCCTGTGACAATGAGGCATTGATTCCACAGACACACAAAAGGATTCTGTGGGGCATATCTATAGTCTGCTTCTTGACAGTCATTTGTATGACTGCATTTTGGGCTGTACTGTGTGGCCCAGAAATTAAAGAGCTCGAGTATTCTCAGTAAAGGTCTCTACTATGCATGCTCTTCAAATGGTAAATAAAGTGAGTTTACACACATGAATGAGTAAGAAGATGTTTTATTTACTTTTCACATAAGTGAAATTAACACATTTCTCAAGGAAATATTTTGTTAGAGGAAGAATGACTGCTTGTCAACCTAGGAACCAATAAGTGGCTTAAATGAACATAAAGACAATGTCCACTGGGTTAGTAGCCTCCTATCTCATTACAGTGAATTTGATACCCATAAAATTCTATGATTTTGTAGCTGATAATGATCAACATATAAACTGAGATTTATATAATAGTCTTTGATCAACAGTATATACCTGCTGCAGCATCAGAATGTTGGAGACTGATGTAACTATTTTTCCCATATTCAGGTGAATGTCTAAGCAAAAACAAAGTCAGGGTCATGTGAGCCAGAATATGAACTAAGTACTGCTTTGCTCTAAGTATATGTAAGTTACTTTTTGTATTATCACATGAAATTTGTTAATGGGAATGAGGGTTGAAGTGCTCCCATGAGAATCTCAAAGAGGGAATGGCCCTACATTGTTAAATCATCAGACAGGGACATTAGATGCTGTCTTATGGATACCATGTGCTCAACACCCTCAAGCCAGGCTCCTACAAATGATAAGAGTGGCTGTAAAATATTGTTTTAAAGTTTCTTACAAGGTTTATTTCATTTGCTTTCTGAGTATTTATCCTGCAGCGTGGATCCAGTTCATATTTTCAGGCTTTTCTCAACAACTATTAAAAACACAATGGCTTTTTGTTTTGGAGAAAGGAGGAAAAGAAGTAAGGAAAACTATATCTTTTCAACCAAATCTTAATCAAACCAGTTTTTACAATAATTCACTGTTTATCACAGTGTAGATGAACTGCTTTGCCTTGGTTGACATGGTGACAGGCTGATTTTGAGCACTATAGTAAAAGCAATTCCACTGCTTTACTGTCAGTGCATTGCCTAGCAAAATTTTCACCCATGCCATGTAGTTTTCTTTATGACAACTGGACATGGCTTATACAACAGCCCAAGTCAAGGATGACTCTCAGGAAAAAACAGAAAAGTTGAATTTCTTCAATAGGACCAACAGTGTGCTTTTTTCTAAGTTTATCTAGACGCTGAATGCTCCACTTAAACTGTATGTAAATAAACAAGAAGGAAACCTGCTACCATTAAATGCCTGCTGGTGGTATTTAACCTCTGGATTTACATGCTAAGCTTTATTGAACAGGAAGATTGCTACTGGGAGAAAGAACTGCAGTTAATTCAAAAAGGAAGGAAAAAAAAATCACTTTGAGCTTCTCCAATGCTATATTATGGTGTGTGACAGAAGACAGGGCAAGCTGCATTTCACAACCTTCATACAAAAAATAAGAAAATAAAATTAATAAATACAAAGGGAGATATTTATATCAAATATAGACATATGCAAACTATTAATAAGTAATTGTTACACAGACTGATCTAGATGTGTGTTACATTAAGAGATATATTCATATAGAGACATAGACACATAAGCATAAACACAAATCTGGGATACATTTACACTCCACAGCTCTTTCCTTATCTCCAGAGTACCTCTCTCAACAGCAGCACAGTTACAGCCTTTCTTGAAACCTTTTTGAAATTTTCCTTTACTGTGAGGACACTAAATTAACTTTAAACTAAAGTCTAATTTGGGATTTCATTTAATACAAAACAATGTCAAAAGTCAGCAGGTTAGCACTGGAGCATTAGAGAACGTGGCATCTCCATTGATACAGTGGGTGGGGAGAGGAAGCTATTAACATGTCTGGAACACTTCACTTTATACACAACTACCCTGCTTTTAACTCCAGCCTTGGTCACTAAGGTCAGGCAAGACAGAGCTAACTAATAGTGTCACTTTCCTATTGGCTTGTGGCATTCACCCCTGTCACAGCACGACAGCCTGAAGCCGGACGGGTAGCCTAACACCTAGCCAAGGAGAGGGAGAGAAGAGCTAATAGGAGCTTTTCATTAAACGGTAGATGCTAGGGAATCAAACATCTTACTGCCATAGTTATAAAACTGTTAAATTTTTTTTAAAAAGCCACTTAGCAATTCATGAAACTCAGTTGTGTTAACACAATAATGAATAGGACAAGGTCCCTTACTGTCAAGCATCTGGTGGACTTTCACTCCACATGAAGGCACTTGAGTACCCAAATTCCTATCAAAGTGTAAGGAAGTTCAAAAAGCATAGCTCCCAGACCATTATTTCAAGTTTAAAATAAAAGTATAAGTAATGAAATGCTTCACCAAAAATTGAGTCCTCAGAAGTTCCAGATCATAAATGCATCCTCTAGACTGTTCTATGCAGAGGTATTAGTATAAAGATATAAGCTAATGGAGCAGGAAGCACTGATTCAATAACATAGTTTTAAACATGAAATAACAGCATATTTTTTTTCAGAAATTATTTTAAGTATGCCTCCTTGCTGTAGTTTTATTTGTATCTGTTGTTCAAAAGAAAAATCAGGCATCCTGTAAGGACCTCTTCTCAAGACCAGTCCAGTGACCCACCAGAACAGAACAGTGCAGAGGAGTGAGGGCTGTGAGCAATGCCTGCTATCTCAACCTTTCCCCAGCTTCATAACTTTCATACTCTGTGCTTCAATGTGATTAAGGATCTAGCACTCCCTACATAAAACTTCTAGCAGAAAGGCAATATGAATTCCTCCCCCAGCAAAACTGGGTATTTTGGTCACAGGTACTGCAGTAACTGGAAGACGTGACTTGGAGGAATATGAGCCAAATTAGCACCACAGAATTGAATCCATCTCTTAGTCTCAGGAAAAATATTTATACCAAGAAGGGCTGTCCTTCTGCTCCAGTGGAAGACCTTGGCATTCTGAATCCTTCAGTCAAGACCCTTTTTTACCACTCTTCTACTGATAATTCAAGAACTGAAAGGTAAGCAGTATTAATTTCATAGAATCACAGAATCATAGAATAGTTTGGGTTGGAAGGGACTTTAAAGATCATCCAGTTCCAAACCCCCTGTCATGGGCAGGGACACTTCCCACTAGATCAGGCAGCCCAAGACCCCATCCAACCTTGTCTTAAACACCTCCAGGGATGGGGAATCCACAACTTCCCTGGGCAACCTGTGCCAATGCCTCACCACTCCCTTGATGAAGAAATTCCTCCTTATTTCTAGCCTAAATCAGCCCCTCTCCAGTTTAAACCCCTTGCCCCAGTCCTTTGTGAACAGTCCCCTGCTTTCTTGTAGACCCTTTTCAGGTACTGGAAGGTTGCTATAAGGTCTCCTCAGAGTCTTCTCTTCTCCAGGTTGAACAACCCCAACTCTCTCAGCCTGTCATCATATGGGAGGAGCTCCAGCCCTCTGACCATCCTTGCGTCCCTCCTCTAGACCTGTTCCAACAGCTCCATATCCTTCTTGTGCTGAGGGTTCCAGAACTGGACCCAGTACTCCATGTGAGGTCTCACAAGAGTAGAATAGAGGTGCAGAGTCACCTCCCTCAACATGCTGGCCATGCTTCTTTTGGTGCAGCCCAGGACACAGTTGGCCTTTTGGACTGCAAGTGCACATTGCCAGCTTTCATGAAGCTTCTCATCTACCATCATCCTAAGTCCCTCTCTGCAGGACAGCTCTTAATCACATCATCCCCCATCCTGTACTGAAATTAGGGATTGCCCCAACCCATGTGTTGGACTTTGCACTCGGCCTTGTTAAACCTCATGAGATTCACACAGGCCCATTTCTCCGGCCTGTCCAGGACCCTCTGGATGACATACTGTCCTTCTCGTGTGGCAACTGCACCACTCAGCTTGGTGTCATCTGCAAACTTGCTGAGGGTGCACTCATTCTTGCTGTCAATATCATTGCTGAAGATATTAAACAGCACTGGTCCCAGTACAGACCCCTGAGGGACACCACTTGCCATGGATCTCCATCTGGACATCATGCCATTGAACACTACTCTCTGAATATAACCATCCAAGCAGTTTCTTATCTTTTAAACAGTACACACATCACATCCATATGTCTCCAGTTTAGATAGAAAGATGCTGGGGGGACCATGTCAAAGGCTTTATGAAAGTCCATATAGATCACATCTGTTAGCTTACCTGTGCCCACTGCTGTGTTTACCCTGTCATAAAAAGTCACTAGGTTGGTCATACAGGATTTGCCCCTTGTGAAGCTGTGCTGGCTGCCATTAATCACCTCCCTGTCCTCCATGTACTTTAGCATGACTTCTAGGAGGATCTGTTCCATGATCTTCCCAAGCACAGAGGTGAGGCTGACAGGTCGATAGTTCCCAGGTTTGTCTTCGCTGCCCTTTTAGAAAATGGGCACAATGTTACCCTTCATCCAGTCACCAGGGACCTCTTGTGATTGCCATGACTTTTCAAATACCATGGAAAGTGGCATGGTAACCACATCGGCAAGTTCCCTCAGGACTGTGGGATGTATCTCATCAGATCTCATAGACTTATATATGTTCAGATTCCTCATGTGGTCACAAGCCTGATCTTCCTCTACAGTGGGAGGGGTTTTACCCCCCTGGTCACCAGCTTGTTGTACCATGACCCAGGAGGGGTAAGGAGAGTGGTTGACAGTGAAGACTGAGGAAAAAAAATTTAAGTACCTCCTTCTCCTCACCTGTTGATATGAGTTTAACATTTTCAACCATCAGTGGAGGCACATTCTTTTTAACCTTCCTCTTCTGATAGACATACCTGTAGAAGTCCTTTTTGTTGGTCTTCACTTCCCTTGTCAAGTTCAGCTCCAGTTGTGCCTTGGCCTTCCTGACTTCCTCCCTACACGTCTGGGCAGCGTCCCTATACACGTCCCAGGTTCCCCGTCCCTGCTTGCACTGCCTGTGTAGTTCCTTCTTCTCGAGTTTGATCAGCAGGTCTCAAGTCAGTCACATTGTTCTGTTACTTTTCCTGCCTGATTTCCTACAACTGGGGACTGAACACTATTGTGCCTCATGGAAAGCATCCTTAAATATTTGCCAGCTCCATTCTACTCCCTAGTCCCCAAGGACAACATCCCAGGGGTCCTACCAAGTAACTCCCTGTAGAGCTGTTTGCTTTCCTGAAATTTAGGGTCCTGACTATACTCCTTGCCTGTCTCATTTCCCTAAGGACTTTGAATTCCACCTTGAACCCCACCAGTGATTTCACAGGCAATCTTTCTGATTCATATTATTTTAAATCCTTTCAAGATTTCAAGCAATTCAAGATGCATTTTTCTCTTCCTAATACAGGGGTTTTTATCGAATATAGCACTGGGTCAATTTCATTCATAGAGATCTCAATACACCACCCTTAACTAATGGGATAAAATACTTCATAATAAATGCACTTGATATAACTAAATTTGTTACTAAGGCTTATAATGCAAATATTGATGTAATGGATAACGAATTGGAACAACAAGAAATTTTCTAGAAAATGTATCTGAGACTTGACTAGCATTGTGAAACAGGAGAATTAATGCACAACTGTATAACATATAACAATTAATGCAGAATCTATTTTTTTAATTAATGATCTTTAAAGGAAAATGAAACATACATTGGCTTATGGTGTATGTAGGATTACTCCTCTACAGAGAAACCTAAGACAATAGAATTCTGGAATCAAATTATTCAAAACATGACAAATGCTTCTAAAAAACAGAGAAAGAACAAAATAATCCATCAGATCAAAAATAGTTTTCTTGGGCATTCTTCATAAAGATAAAACTTTTACTTCTATCAGGTATTTTATTTTCTCTATAAAAATATTGTAATGTACAATGGAGATTGGGAAAAAAGATCACAGTGACACTAACAGGATTTCACATGTGTCACAGAATACCCTATGCAAAGAGCTGGCTAGACAAAACAGGATGGAAAATTAAATCACAGATCTGAACCTCCCAACAAAACAGATTCTTTCCTGTACAAAGAAACAGGTAATTCCTCTAATGTACATATGTGGAGCAGATTTTCCAGTTCTTTCCCCTTACAATCCTCTAGCAATTCTTTTCAGTGTAGTGAACTCACAAAAAAAGGAAAGGCTGTAATAACTGAATTGTTAACCTAGCCTTAGTTAATTAGAAATTATTTATTTGTAGAAGATGATATGCTGGGAAGTAAATACAGACAAAGCTGAAGCTTAGTGAGACATCTGAAACACTTCATCCAGTTTTGAGATCTTAGTGTTAGGAGGACTCTGATAGACTGGCCAGTTCAACAGGTCTTGCAGGTTGGTTGGGCTGAAGCACTTACCCTGCAAGGAGAGGCTGGGGGAGCTGGACTGCTCCAGCCAGGACAACGGGCATTTTCAAGAGCCTAAGAGCATCCTGTCAGTATGTATTGGGAGATTGTATAGTTTCCATTCTTTCATTTTTTTTCCCCAAGAGAAATCTTCATTAAATCCTATATTGTTACCTTATAATACAGAAAATAACATAACCATGTTACCCCAACCATCTCTACTTACACTGATGACCATATTTTGAGTGGGCCTAATCAACAGGAATCTTAAAAGTCAGTATAAGCCTAAGGAAATTTAGTCTAAAAAGTTTGTCCTCACCTCATTTTTCAGTCTTATTGTTATCATTTCATTAAAGCTGTAGTTTTAGTTTCCAACCTTCAGGTCTTTTTCCTCTCATTTCACTCTCCCCTTTCCCTGCAAGGTGGATGCAGGGGGTAGGGATTTTGGAGGCTCAACTCCATGTTTTTAGCTGCTGAAATCTGGCTGGGTAGGGCTAAACCTTGACAACAGACAACAGTGAATTACAGACTATATTGAAAAGCCTGTGCAGCAGTCTCGGACCTGAACCCTTCAGGATATTGTTTCTCCTTGGGAACAGAGAGTGTAATAGGGAGACTAATTTCATCATGAAAACTTGTCTTCTTTAGTCTCCCTCATTCCTTCTTCTAGACCTTACGTAGTCAGCGTAGAGCAGGATTCTGAGTTAGCTGAACTTGAATTTTGCTGTTGTATTTCCTCTTCTTTTACCAATGGTGTTCTTATTGCATAGCATGTAGATGCTTGGGAAGTGCTTCACAACCTCATTGTAGCAGTGGAAGTTTCAAATGGGTTCCTCCTAAAACACAATTTAAAAAGCTTAGAAGGTGCTGCATAATGTGTCCAGTAGTGCTATTAAAAGAAAGCATTTACCTTTCCTTCAGAGAGGAACTACTGAATTATCTCCAGAGCCTCCTATTTCTTCTGTGAGTCAACTCTAAATAAGACTAGAGCTGCCAGCAAGGGAAAGGAATGTATGAAGAATTTAATAAATTGTATAAATGTAGAAATATTAAATTTTCATTTTCTTTGTGAACATTTAATTTTCAATGTTGTCTTTGATATTGCACTCCAGAAATCAATTAATGGGAATGGTGTGTCAATTAATGGGAACTGCAGAATTAGTGCAATGCACATCTGGAGTCACTTAAGTGGAGTCAGTCTGAGTTTACAGCTGTGAAGATGAGTACAAAACCTGCCCTGTGCTTTCGTTTTCACTAGAAATTTTCAGCTAAAGAATCACACTATGGCCAAATTTATTACTTCGAATTGAAGTATTTTCTTGCTTGCATCACATAGACAGTACTAGAGTCTAATATCTAGTCTAGTATCAGGCAGGATTCCTAGAGAAAATCAAAGCAGTACTCCTCTCACTACAGATCTGGGCTACTGTTGTGAAATGCAAGAAATATTTGGGCTTCAAACAGCCCTCCATCAGAAGATGTATCTTTCTAGGAAACATTGATCTGCACTCTTTAAATGCCACTTATCAAGACAGTAGAACTAAAAGACCCTTAGTTCCTTCACAGTATTTTCAAAATAATGTAGATACCCGGAGAATCATTTCTGTAGAGGAACAATTACTTTGGAAATGATTGTTTATATTTTGTCACTGTCTCAGAATGCCATTTTTTCTCATTCTAAGGCTACTTGTAACATGAAAAAGAAAAACACAAAACATAATTTGTTAAATATATTCTATGAACATGCCAGCAAAGTGACCTCATTCTATATTTTTTAATTGTAAAAAAAATGGAATTTCTATTATATGGATAGAGTAAAAGTTAATTATCAATAAAATACAGATCTTACATATATGCTTATTTTATACATGTCTAACCTGCTATTCACCTTAAATATCGCTTGTCTTGCAAAATGAAACAGTCATCATAAAGAGTGATGGAGAGTTCCCCATAGAGAAGTCTTCTAAAAACTTTTGCATACATTTCACAATAGTTTGCACCAACAGTGCAATTTCACTTAGCTTCAGAAATGTCTGTGTCTACATGGGAATACATGTGCATCCATCCTTGGGTGTTCAACCTATTGAGGGTTTCTGCTGGACTGTGCTTTCAGGGCTTTGCTCCAGGCATCACATTGAGCTGGGGAATAACCTCTCTCACTGACAGAGTGGTATCTATGCCATAGGATTATTTTTTTCAATTTAGTTTGTGTCCAGAGAAGAGTGACAAAGCTGATGAAGGGGCTGGAGAAGAAGTCTTACAAGGAGTGACTGAGAGAGCTGCGGTTGTTTAGCCTGGAGATGAGAAGGCTGAGGGGAGACCTTATTGCTCACTACAACTACCTGAAGGGAGGTTGTGGAGAGGAGGGAGATGGCCTTTTCTCCCTAGTGCCAGGGGACAGGACAAGAGGGAATGACCTCAAGCTCTGCCAGGGGAGGATCAGGCTCGACATAAGGAAAAAAATCCTCACAGAAAGGGTCATTAGGCAATGGAACGGTCTGCCCAGGGAGGTGGTTGACTCGCCTTCCGTGGAGGTGTTTAAGGTGTGGGTGGATGAGCTACTGAGGGGCATGGTTTAGTGATTGATAGGAATGGTTGGACTCGATGATCCGATGGGTCTTGTCCAACATGGAGATTCTATGATTCCCACCCCCGCTTATTGGACTAGTGCATTTTTCATGACATAGGTATAAATAAGCTCTTCATAAGGTATGGCATTGCTGAGAAATCAGAATTCAAAACAGCAACAAGAGAATCTGGAAACAAAACTGGAAGATGTGTAATGGTGTAATATATTGCAGTAAAAGAAAGCAAACCCTTTTTCCTCATCGTGTCACGCACAATTTAGTGAGTCAAGAATACTTGCTGGCCTCAAGAATACTTGCTGGCCTCAAGAATGCTTGCTGGCCATGGGTAAACTTGGTGCATGTGGCAGAATTGGGGAAAAATTTGGTAGGCAGGAAAATGAAAGGCCATCATAAATCTTCTTCGGTATAGATAGAGTCATTTTTGTGTTGATGGTTGCCCTTAACTAGCTAAAAAGAGTAATAATGGGAAAGATATATGAGATAAAGTACGGCCACACAGTCCTCCATACGTTAGTACAATTATGACCAAGTTACAGCATACCCGTCATGCCTTGTCCCTTTTTTTCTGGTTTTCATGATAACGTATTACAAGACTTCGTGGTAATAGCTAAAAAATTAGAAAGTAATTTTCTAAACCATTATGATTTTGAATACATTAGCCCATCTCAAACTCATTCCAACATCATTGCAGAATTAAAGGAAAATAGGAATTTTAACTGCACACTGAGTACAGGACGGGGGAAAAATAAAAATAAGGCAGCTGACCACTGTCATGAGTATCACAGACAGAAACTCTTCCTCTTAACTTTTTTTATTCCAATTTGCATGCAGTAGACTGTGGCTTAAATTTCTTACTCTGCTGCTCAGAGCAAATCACTGAGATTTAGCATCACTTAGGCATTGCTAAGAATATACATGGTGGATACAGAATCATGTCCCAGATTTTTCTAGAATGACAGCAGACACTTCCTGGCATGAGATATTAAAAGAAATTATTAGAGGATATGTGAATCTATGCCTTACAAGTAGGCAAGTATGTCATACAAAATATATGTGAGTCAGGATAAAAGGTCCTATTGAAATAGATGGCATTCTGGTATGGCAATTCTGTGAATAACTATTTTGAAAGTTGGTTTAGAAAATAATTAAATGTAAAGTCATTTTAATATACAAATGTCTGACAGGAACTTGAAGTCTAACCTTTAACCCTGAAAAAAAGATAAAATAAATTTAGATTAAAAAAGGATTTGAATTTCTCTAAAAGCCACAGAAAATGTTACCATTTAGTAATGACATTCCCTCTCTATTTGACCCCAGCTTGACATGCTGAATTGCTCTGAACATCCACCACCATGTGCAGAAAGTCTTAGTTCTTAACTCTTGCTATTCTAATTTGCACACAGATGTTCATTAAAAAGGACATTAAGGCTGTGACACGGAACAATAAAAGCAGCAAATTCATAAGTAATTAGGAAACATACTATACAAAATGCTCTCCAGTGCAAAAGAGTTACTAATACATCACAGAGAAGATAGATTTCTATGAGAAAACAATGGAGTTTTCTGATACATAATACCATATTCCCATTTTGCAAGGAAAAGAAGAAAAAGACTAACTGTAGCTGGTAAACAGAGACTAGGATAGCTATATATGCTTACAAGATATTGTGGTTGGTGATCAGCACCATTCTTTCAGAGGTGTGGAAGACCAAAAGACTGCTGACAAAATATTCTATACCTTTATTCTCCTGCGTGACCTGTGTTTATAGAAAGTGTAAAAGGAACCTTCCGTTCTTTCCTTTATCTTCATTCACAGTTTTCTCAAAATCCCATTGAAATCAGGTGGAAAGAAGCAAGGATCAAAGAGTAAAGAGGTGAGAACTCTTGATTCTTCGTGTATATGGTTGACTGTTGGCTTCCATGCAAGGAAGGCTGAATGTAGTGGGTTGATGTGAACAAAGACTTAGACACTTACTTTAAGCAGGAGAATAGTTCCATCAGCTTCCCACAGGCTTCGGACACCTCCAAAGTTAAACATTAACATGTTGTCAGAAGGCCATGTCAATAAGTAGGGCGGGCTTTGTTATTGGCCCACTAATGTCAGTGAGACACAGGGATATATGATGGGCCTCTGGAAGATAACACTGCAAGCCTACCTTTACTCTGAAAACCTACCTTTGCTCTTTGCAAGCCTATCTACTCTGAAAAGGGCCAGTAGTTGTTTTGGGTTGTGTGTTTTTTTACAAATTTCATCCACTCAGCACAATAGTAAAAGCTAAATTTCCCCCTCACTAGAAGCGTTCAGGGACAAGCAGGAGGGGCCCTTGAGCAGTCTTGTCCAGTGGGAGGTGTCCCTGCCCATGGCAGGGGAATTGGAACTAGAAGATCTTTAAGGTCCCTTCCAAACGAAACCATTCTATGACAAATAATTTACCAGTATGCTTCAGGGACATCAACATTTTGTCCATGGGGGAATAAATTGACAGCAGCATTAGCCACTTTTCTTATCATCCCATCTATTTATCAAGAAGGAATAAGGTCCAGTTTCTCTGGACATTATTGTAAGAAACAACAGGCAGTATTTTTTTGTTTATGTCTCCAAGCCCCATTATGCTAGTACATTTCCCCAGAGATCTTTCACAGATACCATCTCAAGGCCACTCTATCAGTGTTTCCGTTGATGCAGCCTTGCCACAGTTTAAGACTCTCTAAATTGGCATGGCCACAGTTACAGCCTGTGCCCCCTCCTGTATCACCTATTTGTACTCCAGTCACAATGGTGACTCAGTAAAGGGGATATGAATTAAGAGAACACACCCATTATGTTTTTAATAGATTAGTTCATTCCCTGAATCAATGTACAGAGCAATTTCTTGTCCAGGAATAGGCAGCCAAGACATGGTGAAGGGAAGGGTGTTAGAGATCCCACCTAGATGGGATTATGCCACTGCACAACTGTGTTCCAGGTATCCCCCTCCTTTTTTATGCTCCTTTTGTTTACTGTCCTCACATAAACCTATCAGTAATTAAAAAGTAGTGAAAATCTTTCTACTTACACTTTACAATTATATTCTAGGTAGAAACATCTTTCTAATTGGAAGGCAGGCTACTAGTGGCATAAAGGAGTAAAAACTCTTTCTTACAGACTGCATTCTGTTAAAGATGGTGGTTACATGTTCCTTCTTCAGAGGAATCCTCAGCCTAAAGCACAGTTGTCAGCATTTGTTGATAGCACTTTCTTGCTTTGTTTGGGTTTTTTTTCTGAGAATTGAGGAACAATGGAAAAGAGATTATTATTTTTTTTCCTAAATGAACACATCAACCTTAAGCTTATTCATTCATAGGGTCATGGTGTTCATTTCTTGCAAGTATTCAGATGATCATCTAGTATTTGTGAACATGTTTTCAATTCTGAAATTATAGTACAAGCAGCATTTTTCTGGGAATGAATATCAGAACTGTATTATTTTTTATCCAGTATTTTTCATATATCATTTTTCTATGTAAAAACCATCTTCCAGTCAAAGAGCAGAAAAAGATCATATTAATTCCAGTGAAAAACGTTAGTCCCTCTATCAACTGGAAAAAGTGAACACCCAGTTGAGTCTAAATGGAAGCCCAGTGAAGAGATTTTTAATAGTTTCAATAGGATTTGGTGTCAGGAAGCAGCAAGAATAAGGCTGCTCTGAAAGGGAAGACAAACCAGAAGATGATGACCCCAGAGCACACAGAGGCAGTGCCCTCACCAGTGAGATGCAGGCAATTTTTTAAATGACTAATAGAGGTAAGAAGTGAAAAAGGTCCTTGAGCCAAATTTTCCCTCTAGATGTTGATAAAAGTGTTTTAGTGTAGCTGATTTTAAATATCTTAAGCAGTTCTGCCAAGGTTTTTGTAAACACTTTCTTACTACCCTAAGTTTGAGAGTCAAGATTTTCTTCACTATTATTCACAATTTGGATTTCTTTACTCCTGCAGGCTCCCTAAATTATTTATTGGTCTTTTGTCTTTACATAGTAAAAGTCAAAATTTATCCATTACCTGCCGAAAGACTTACTCAGCTTCTGGTTCCTCTTCATTTAAAACTTCCTCACCAGCACGCCCCCTCCTAAACTCTAGTTACCCACGTCCAGGCATGCAGTTGTCTAGCCTGGACTCAATCCCCTCCCCCTTCACACCTAGTTTAAAGCTCGATTTATGAGTTTAGCTAAGTTTTTAGCAAGGGCCTTAGCCCCGCTAGGAGACCCACGTGTCCCAACCTTTGCACCCATGTCAGGGGGTGCACGAACCACTCCATGGTCAAAGAACCCAAAGCCCTTTTCCTCACACCAGGTTTCGAGCCAGGCATAAATTGAGTCCTTCTTAGTATTCTACAGGTCTACTCCATGTATCCTGGGGATAGAGCAGAACACCACCTGTGCCCCTGAGCCCTCCATCGTCTTCCCAAGGGCCCTGAAGTCTTTTTTGATGTCCTTAGCTTTTCTGTTGGCTAGGCCATCATTACCAGTCTGGACTACTACCAGAGGGTAGTAGTCCGCCTCATGGATCAAGGAGGGGAGTTTCCCAGCTACTTCCCTCCCTGATGCCCCTGGCAGGCAGCAGATCTCCCTGTGGAGCGGGTCAGCTCTGCAAAGGGGTCCCTCCACTCCTTTGAGGAGGGAGTCCCCTGCAACAATCACCCTCCTCTTCTTCTTAGTGGAGGAGGTTGTGATTTTCTTCTGAGGACGGTGTGGCCTAGAAAAAGATTCTAGGCTATGATGACCACCATCCTCAGGACTAGTTTCCTCCTGGAGCACCCGGTACTTGTTCGCCAGGGGGATCTCGGGTGTTGCTGACTGCTTATGGGGAGCAGGCTTCCTTCCCCTGGAAGGAACCTGTTGCCATCCCCCATCCCTTTTAGTCCCAAGCCTGCAGCGTGCAGGTGGGTGCTTATCAGTTACACCAGGTGCAACAGGTTGCTGAAGGAGCGAGAGGGCACTGCTCCACATGTCTACCTCCCTCTCACATTCCCTGATGGTCCTCAGCCTCTTAACCTCTTCCCTTAACTCCTCCACCATGTGAAGGAGTTCCTCCACTCGAAGGCAGCTTTCACAAGTGGAGCCCATAACAGGAGCAGAGGCACGAGCTGGTTTGAGAGGGGGGCACTGCCTACAGCTCAGGGTCTGGGCAGCTGCATGTACCCACTGTGGCTGCGTCTGGGTAGCAGCATCCCTCCTGCTGGCCGCAGCGCTCGGAGCAGCTTTAACCCTCTGCCGTGTAGCCACCATGGTCGTTGCTGCCCCCTCTCTGCACTTAGAGACCTTCCTGCGCCCTGCCTTCTCGCCCTGCCCGCTCGAACTGCCACTCAAACTGCCACGCCACTCTTTTCCACGCCGGTCTTCGCCACTGCGGTCGTCACCACGCTCCAGGTCACCACGCTCCCAGGGAGCCGTAGAACAACCAGTTTGGAAGACACCCATCGGATCATCGAGTCCAACCATTCCTATCAAACACTAAAACATGTCCCTCAGGACCTCATCTACCCGTACCTTAAATACCTCCAGGGAAGGTGACTCAACCACCTCCCTGGGCAGCCTATTCCAATGCCCAATGACCCTCTGTGTCAAAAACTTCCTCCTAATCTCCAGCCTAAATCTCCCCTGGTGGAGCTTGAGGCCATTCCCTCTTGTCCTGTCCCCTGGCACTTGGGAGAAGAGGCCAGCTCCCTCCTCTCCACAACCTCCTTTCAGGTACTTGTAGAGAGTAATGAGGTCTCCTCTCAGCCTCCTCTTCTCCAAGCTAAACAACCCCAGCTCTCTCAGCCACTCCTCATAGGGTCTGTTCTCCAGCCCCTTCACCAGCCTCGTTGCTCTTCTCTGGACTTGCTCCAGAGCCTCAACATCCTTCTTGTGGTGAGGGGCCCAGAACTGAACACAGTATTCAAGGAGCGGTCTCACCAGTATAGAATCATAGAACAACCAGGTTGGAAGAGATTCTCTTGGAATAGCAAGGTTCTCCAAGTTTCACCCACTCCTTAAGTCTGTTGTTTTCTGTTGTCTATTGTGATCTGTAATTGCAAGCATGAAACAACTCTGAAATTCTGGGAGTTTTTTGAAAAATGATTTTTTTTGTGACATTTCTGACCTCTCTATGATTTTTTGCTTCAGATCTTGTTTCTCTCAGTATCTCTCAGCCAGCTTAGTATATAATAATACTGTTAACATGTTTGCTGCTACTTCATCTGGGGATCATAAAGTACACACTTAAAGGCTGGAGGCACTGTTTAAGAGTACCACTGCCCTCCGCAGGAGAGAATGACAGACATAGCCAAGTGTGTCCAAAATACCATGGCTGGCTGTAACCTGTTATGGACAGTATTTATTTCCTTTGGCAGAAACCATTGATTGCCAGTACAATGGTCTGAAAAAATGAAAACACGATAACAGTATGGTCCATACATTGGTGAGATAACCCATGGAGTGAAGATTCTCAAAATAACCTGTCTATATATTCTCAATAACCAGTTGTTGAATTTTTTCCTCTGGGTAAAACACAATGAGTGAATACTCCATCCTCAACTTTACCGCTTGATCAAAAGTAAACAGAAAAATTAGTCCTTTTCCCTTCTTCTAGAGAAGAACTGAATCTTGCAATTTATTCTTGTGAGTTGCCTCTTTGTTTCTGTTAATCCATATCTCCCAGAGCAAACACTCCTTATTTTTATGAAATACTTTCTTTTTGGAAGCTCCTTGCAGTGATATCTTACTATCTAGTTGGGAACATTTGAGTCTTAAAGCTGATGAAATAATTTAGTGGATATTTTCTCCTGTAAATTGAGTGCAGTAATGATCCTATGCTGAGAGATCCACATCTTATTCCTCTCAGCTTTATCCTTACTGCAGAGACTATGAGGTGTCCCAGTCTTCTGCAAAACTGCCTTTCACAGGGTCATTAGCTACTATTGAACCAGTTAAAAGAGAAAAAAGCTCTTAGTGCTTTCTTAGTGCCACTTACGTCTACTGAACTGCATTCTTAGTTTTCTGTTACATGGTCTTGATTCATCACTATTCCAAGTCAGCTATACAGAAGTATGGAAAATGCTGAATAACTGAATTAGAAAATAGGAAGTATTTTTCACAAGGTAATGTTTCTTTGGGTGTCTGAATATTTTTCTCTTTATCTAGAAGCTACTGATTAACTGCATTACAAAAGATCAGTTCCCAACACACAGAATTAGGACTGGCCGCATCAGTCTCATCAACATTAACAGACATGCTCATCTATAAAGTCAGTCCTTCTTTACCTTTACAAGTACTGAAGTATTCTGAGATAAGACCATCACAGAAGCAAAGTGAGTAATATTCACTCTTTCACTTCTAGTTTACCCTGGAGTGACTCCACCAACATCAGCGATGAGTTGTCTTTTTTTTTTGTTCCCCTATAAATAAACAAGAGAGTGACCAGTTTTGTTTCTCATTATTTATAAATAACAACGTGAAGTGTTATCTCAAAAGGAAGTTTTGGTAGTGAAATTACATATCCTTTACAAGAGGGATTTATAATGGGAAATATACAGAAATAGACTATACCCTTGGTATTGTAATTAAGCTTTTAAAACATCCGATAATTCAGTGTTATTTGTTTTTCCTTTCTTTGATGAACTGATAAATGTCACTTGAATATTTGTGTGAGCACTCAATAGAGAAGCTGATTTTCTTCAAAAGAAAATAGCATGCACACTTATTCCTCCTCTACTGTATATAAATTCTAAATAGTACCTTGGCAGAATTATGAAATAAAAATGAATGCTTTTAAAGGCATTTGTGGAGTCTGGGGAATAAATGATAGAATTTTCTTATATTTCTCATATACAGATAACAGATACATTTAATGCAAGGAGGAAATAGAATTTTAATAGAATTTTTAACTAAAGATCTTGAAACAAAACTAGACATACATTTTAATTGAATTTCTGGCTCAAATTACAGCAAACCATTATAAATCATTAGGAATCAGTTTTAAAACTGCTTTCACTTTTACCCGTATTACAAACACAGAGGTAAGCTTTTACAGCTACAGATAAGTGTTAATAAATTACCCGAATTTCAAAATTAATGGCTGCCCGGCTGCTTTGGGGAGATATCATTGTGTTTCATGAATATTTTGATTTTGTGATTAGATCAAAATGCACTGAATTCCTAAACAGTCATAACTAAGGTCTGCTGATCATAAACTGTTCTTTTTTAATAAATTATATTCCTCACAAATCTGCTGATATGGAATAATTAGAAATTGATTGCCTGCATTTACTGTAATATTTGCATGACTTTAGATCTCCACCTACTGATCTAGTGGCTGGCAGGAAATGTACATTTTGTACATTTCTAAATATACCTTGCCTGCAGAGATAATGGTTTATATTGTGATGTTAAGAAGCTTTTTATTTGCAAAAAACAAAGAGGTGTCACTTGCCAGTTCTGGAAGACATTGATTAGACTGTTTATGTCATTCCTATTCAGAACTTATTATTTACAGCTTTCCTGTTTCCTTTCCTTTGTAGGAGATAATGATCTGTCTCTTGTAAACTGCTTAAAGTGTACCTATTTTCTCTTTTTTTAGGGATCCTTGAAATACATTTCATAGAAGGCAGGCATATTGAAATGGAATGTAAATGGTGTAAAATACAGCATATTAATCGAAAACTATATCTGTCAGTATAATCTTTAAATTAAGTGGTATACAAATATTTATAGTTAGGGAAAATGAAAATTGCAAACCCATTTTTTGTTGTGGAAGGCACACGTACCAGAATGTGATCCTGTAAGACATATATACCCAATAATTAAATACATATACATTTTGGGAACTATTCATTTTAACAGTACTGTACAACTGCATATCTATTTTATGCTACAGATCTTCATTGAGGGAAGGGAGTGCGTATTGCTATCTAGCATTTAGCTCTCAGAATGGCCTAAGCACACAGTATCCTTACAGATTTTCCACAACCAGGTGCTTTAGGGCACATTTCAAATACAGCAAGGTGTCTTCACTTTTGTTGCGTGTACAGTAATGATTTAACATTTGTTACTGCTTACTGTAGACTCTGCATTAAAGAAGCAGGCTACTGCCTACTGTATAATATACATAGATGATAGGAGAAGGACAATATTTGGGATATACAAATGCTAAAATCAGAATAATCCTCCATTTCAAAAAAGAATGAAATTGTTAATATTGCTGTGGCTCTGTTACGGGAATGATAAATCAAGGAGAAAATACTGATGACAGGCAAAATCTTCAGCCAGATCACAAGACTTATAATTTATTCTAATGATACTATCTTTTTTTCAATACGAGTTGACCCTGCTACTTACTTCCCATTGCTACTAGACTTGTTACTGCAGCTCAGGGAACAGCTTCTTATTCCTACACTGGACAACTTGTCCTGTAAACTAGAAGATATGCAAAGTGACCAAGGATGAATCTGTTAATTGCTCACAATCACGCTCTTTCAACATTTCAGCCAAGTGCTTGTGCTGTTTATTTTATCAATATTTATCCCATTCTCTCTGACACTGAGTTTGATCAGCAATGTATCATATACCAATTCCATCTCTTCACAAACTCAATATATTTCCCTATTTAAGATATGCAAAATCAGTACTGTAGAGTAATTCCACTGCCTCCACCAGTTGAATCACATGTTTTCATTGATACTTCATTTTCCCTCAAAATTCCCACATAAATTAATCTGTATAGCAAGCCTTCCTTCACCCCTGAACAAAAATCTCATACTTTGGCCAACACAGATTAATAAATATAGTGATAAAAAAGGGAATCATATGTGCTACATCCTTCCCACTGATCATACTTGAAACCAAATTCCCTGGTGCAGTCCTACCTTTAGTCACTGGCTGAAAGTCTGTGATATAATGATCAGTGGTGTGTCAGCCCTACATTAGCACACTGTTTCTAGCCCATTGCTACCTTCTATTCAGAAGAAAACTCAGATAGCAGGATACTTCATGGGGATGCTCCTTCTCTGCTTGCAAAGGTAGGACATATTGCCCAGACAAAGAGATATGTGACCCACTGCCAATACAGACATAGAAAATGACAAAAAAAGAAGCAGCTCTTCTAGTACCAAACCTTGGGTAGTGTAGGCTCCTAAACTGGAAGTCTTTGGTTCTAATAAAGGGTTTTTTTCCGAGGATGTTTCAGGTAGGAAATTAACTTAGGCAACCTACTTTTCTCTAGAGGAGATGCTTTGCCTTCATTAGCTATATTGGAAGCAGAGAAAATACTACCTGCTAACTTAGGCATGCAAATTAGGCATCCAAAATTAGCCAAGGAGAATACTAGAGAAAAGGAAAAATAATTATACAAACAATTAATGACTCTATAAAGACAGCACACAATGCATTAATATTTGAAGTAAGCTTTTTGTTTGTTCATTTTGTTTTGCTTTGTTTTTCCTAAACTGTTAAATTAGAATCTGCAAAATAATCTGGAAAATAAAACTGAAACAGGAACAAATAAATAACCAAGCTGATATATCCTTCATAGCTCCAGAGCAGAGTGGGTGCTCTGTTGAAGAGAGACTTATAGATAGAAAAAACACATTGCCTAGGGTCAGGAAAAAAAAAATACTTTACTTTGAAAGCTATATTTGACCAAGATACACTTAAAAAGCACTATATAGGACATGAGAGCTGCTATGGTTACACCAGTGAAGATTGTCTTATTTGAACCTAAAGATTTCTGTGAGAATCCTAATTCTACCCTTAGCGGATATTGCTAACTCCCATTGATGTTAGTACTTCATGGGACAAAGTTTGGGAGGGAGGATTGTTAACTGGTATAATTCTTATGAAAAGAGAATGTACATTTCTTCTTGCAAAGAAATAACAAGGGATAATCTGAAGTGCTCTAAGCCACCATCAGGAGGAAGAATTATTATCTTTTCTTTTCACAAGAATAAAGAACCTACATTTAAGCTAATATTGACAGATCTCTGCAGACCAGAAGAGAAACAATCCCACAGACTAAGTAAAGCAAAGAGATCAGTCTCCGACACCCATTCAGAGACCAGCTGCTGGTGAAAGAGAACAGAAGAGCTGAGAGCTGGAGGAACAGATGTGTCTGATGAGACGTGTGCAGGGTATATTTCTGGGACCCAGTAAGTAGGCCTAGCTATTTAGCTGATTTTGTGAAATACCTTTTATGTGGAGAATAAATAGACTAAAATATGATCCTGAAGATTTCAGGATCATACATGGCGTAAGAAACTTGGGGAACATCAGTGTTCTGCTGCTGAATTATTTGTACCTGCACATGTTTGCATTAGCGATAGTGACTTCAAAGCACAGTGGTGACAGTCATTCTGCATAATGCCAAACAGCTGAGCATGTTTTTACATGGGGCAGGATTACATTTTCAGTAGTTCTGGTGCTATTTGCTTTGTAGAGATGCTTAATTGTATGCTAAATTTACTGTTGACATGATCTATTAAAGATCAGTTCCTCAAGGGTACCACAAGCAGTTAACCTCCACTTCCCTGTGACATGTGGTGTGATTTGGGCAGGGCTCATGTGAATATCCCCATCTCATTGTACTATTTTGGACAAAAATATGGCAATCATTGTCGTGATTGGTGTGGGTTAATTAGTTATATTTACATTGTGTTCTGCAGAGGGTAAAGTAGGAGAGAAGTGCTAACTATAATTCACTTATTATTGAATTACAAGAAAACAAAACAGGGGAAACCTCTCCTGGATCCCTCTCAAGTGACAATTACAGGCCACAACCCTGTCTGCATGGGGTGTTGTTAAAATACCCACCTCCAAGGACAGCCTGGGCAAATTTTTAACATTGTATATCTACATGTGTTGATGACTCCTGTCACTGAGATACAAGGAACTGCATATGTGTCAGGTAGAGATGCATAATTTCCTACTCCCAGAGAAACAAAGGTTAAATATCTTTGCCTGGGTCACAGTGAAACATGATGTCAGGGAGTCCAGATCTCTAGTATTGTCTATTAGTACCTAAACTGCAGGACTACTTCAGTATATAGTAAAAACCAATGCTTAGTCTGCAGCATGCAAACTTTGGGGATTTGGGATTTTGCTTATAACTTTCCTCAGTTCTTCCTCAAGAAGTAGACTGACCTTCTGGGTGTCCTCTTTTCCTACCCGAGCATCCAGAGTCTTCATATTTTCATCACTGACCTGATTCCATTCTGTGCATATCTCAGCTCCCTGGACATCCTGTTCATGAAGAATGACCTGGTCTAAAGATTGGGAAGATTCATTTCTCCTTATGGGTCTATTTAGCAAGGATCACAAGGGAAGGACCAGTCCAGACTAAAATAATAGGCAGCTCATGTTAACAGAAGACATGGACATATTGAGCATGTTGCTACTGCAGTTCCCTGCAGATGATGACAAAAGAGGGCAGTTGTCAGAGGTAATCAGAAGTCAGAAGTCCTTCTTGATTCCTCTGTTCCATCAGGGCAGAGGATTGCAGTGTTCAGAAATAATCACCATCTTTAGGACAGGATGAGATAAGTCAATCTCTACTTAGCAGTTCTGTGGTATAAAACTTTCCAGCTCTTACTGGAACTAATTTTGTGTCTAATATGTGTGGAAACCTCTCTGTCATTATCAAGTTGAAATAGTATGTCTTTTGTTCAAATCCATCCTTGTGCTTGATTTTGTGCTTATTAATACACATATTATTACAATGACACAGCAAAGTAAGATCATTCTGCAGTGTAAAACTAGATCAGTTTAGGAAATTAAACTCTAGCTTCTACATACTTGGAGGCTTTGCAAGAAATTAAGAGCATCCCATGGAGTTGGAGAAACACAACTTTGCCTTGCACATTCTAGTATTTTTTAGAGTAGCTGCTGACAATGGCTAAAGAAGGGTGAATTATAGTTCTGCTAAAAAAGTCAAATGTGCAAAATACTAATGCATTACCTAGATTATGCCTCATCAGAGCGACAACAGGATATGGTAAAAACAAGGTTTGTTGAATAAGGGGAGCATTGCCCATAAATATTTATTCATACCCATAGGTGTGATAAATTTCTTCAAACTAAAGTGGGAATCATGACTGGCATGTGGAAAAGCGATCACAAATCTGAAGTAGATTGAGGTCAGGTAGGGAAATCAAGGGGACAAGGGGTATCTTTAAATATGTTCAACTCAGGAGGAAAAAAACCCAGGAGTAGACACACCCCCAGTACAACAGTGATCATCCTAGAGGCACTTGTGTTAACCTTGAGCTGAGTTGTGTGCTCGCACTGTGAAGAAAGATGCTGTAACAAGTTAATGTTTTGGGATTAAAAAACTGTATAGATGCTGTCAAAGATCATCCCTCTTGATGCCAGGGGCAGTTACCAGCCACAGCGTGAGTTCTATCTACAGTGCTGTGCAGGTGTCCAGTAAGGTCCGGTGGATATTGCAGAGGCAACGTGCTGCTTCCCTGTCCCATGGAGTTCTGCTTGCACTGTGGGACCAGGACTTCACTTTCTCTCTTGCGGGATTCCTTCTCTCTTTGATTAACCCCTTAGTCTGTTTGAGGCCAAGCTCCTTAGGCAAGCATTTTCAAAATTAAGCACATCAACCAATCACTCGAACACATGTTAGGCACTTCAAAGAGCAGACAGATTCCTCATTATTTAAGAGCTGTATCTATCACAAGGTTGATGTGGAGGTATATGTATTCAGCAGCTCTAAACACTAGGCCATTTTTATTTAGAGTCCTAAAGTCAAAATCAAATACTTAGCTGTAGGTAATTTTGTCCTGAATGTTGGTCTTAGTATCTTCAATAATATCAAATATTCAAGCAGAAAATAGTGCTTAGAGAATATACACTTTGTCACATACTAAGAAATACAGCTTATCATACCTGAGAGCACAGGTATCTTCAAATGTATATACCAGCAAGACTGATCGTATTCAAAGCAGTGCACTTTGCAATGAAAATAATATGGACCAATTGAAATTAAATATTGATTGAAATTAAATACTAATTTTCAATGTGAATTAAGCATTGAATTCTTTTCGGCATCCTTCTAAATCTAAAAAGTTGTTTTAATATTGTGGTTAATTCATGCATTCTCAGGTTGTAGTGTTAGAAAATATCATGTTGGTAACATCTTATTTCCCACATGACACATGTGTAAGGAAGTTAGCATTAGAACCAAAAAATACACAAATGCTGTAATGGTTTTCTCTTCACTGAAACATTCTGCAAGGCCTCTAACTTTGGGCAAAGTCAGAGGAGACAGTAATAAATATTTTTTGTGTTACACCACAAAAATAATAAATCCTTGTGTAAGTTCTCCATATTGAGACAATACTGGTGGTAGTAATATTGCTAAAAAGTTGTGCCATTTCTGCCAAATGATTAAGGCACCAGAATTGCAAACTGAGAGACCTATCTGCTCTAACAATCCTTTCGTGCACTTAAAAAGGAGGAACACCAAGTGACCTTTCCAACTCTTCAAAAATTATTTATTTCAACAGGGCTACACAAGCAGTCTCCTGCCTCTGTTACAAATACTTTGGCTTTTTAACATGCATATGAAAACTTATATCAAGATATCACATTTAGAATAGAAAAGAACCCCACCCCTGCTCCCTAACTGTCATCATTCCCTCCCTGCCTCCACAAACAGCTTTGGGGAAGGTCTGAAAAGAAATTGCATACCAATCTGAAATTTCTCTACTGTAGAGAAATCCCTAGTGATCCTATTAAGGCAGTGTCAAAGAACTGGACTTATCAGTGACTTGTGTTCTTAAATCCTCTGAAGGAGGAACTGCTCTGTCTTGAGGATATATTAAAATTGGATCAATTTTTGAGACCTGAAATTTTCAAATTAAGATAGAATTAATCATAAGAAACATTACAAAGTTTTCTTGTGTCAGATGCTTATTTGACTAAAAATATTTAATGAAAATTTGGTTTATAATGTTTTAAATATATTTAAGAATACTGTTTTGATTTTTTCAGTATGAATGTTTTACTTGTAAAGTAATTATTTACACATATATATTAATTTCAAAACACAAACATGCTTTAAAGATACCTACAATATTATTTGTTGAAAAAATTATTGAAGTGGCCATTAATGAAATTTAAAAAATTGTCTTCTCATTAAAGAACTTTTATGTGAAACCCCAGGAGCTGCCTTAACATTCCTCCACACCCAGTTCTATACTTGCCCTTGCTGCTGCAAGATGATCACTCTTTTCTCCTGCAGCATGTAAACTCTGTCCCCTCTTTCTTGAAAGCAGTGATTAGTGCCTGCAGGTAGAAGCACAATACAAATAATCAATACTTAGTAATGTTTTCTGAGGGACTGAAGGTGAATAACACATGGTCTAGGATTTTTTTCCCCCAGAGTCAATTTGACACTCATCTCTCTCTTCCTATTCACTCCCTCCTTTCCTTTAGTATACCTATCCATACAAGCATCACCATTATCTTGCACTCCTGCCAGGTGGTGAACACTTAGTGAAGATCTGGTTGTATTAACAGCCAGGTAAAGTGAAGAAATTTTGAATAGGTCAGAATGCTTCCAAGATTGGACTGTGATGGTCCCTAATTTGAGTATTTAAAGTCATCCCTCAGTCTTTGCAAAGTATGTGTCTGCCCTGTAGAAAATTTTGGGAGGATGAACAGTCTTCAGAGCAGAACATATTTAGAATTTATCAACAGACTTACTGGATATTTTGCAAAAACTGATGATGCCAAAACTAGCCAGTAGCTGTTTGCATTTGAAGAATGTTTGCAGAGCTCATCCAAAGGAAATGATGATGCTAGGTACAAGCAGAGCATGGGGTTTACTGAGAAAACCACAGGCTTAGATTGTACTGCAGTATGTCATAACCCAGATAGATACCATTACACTTATCTTAAAAGTAGGCACAAAAATATAAAGCATCAACTGTTTTGGAGTACATTATGGTCCAGTTATTCTCTGGTGTTGAAGCTGCTCTGAACACCTGGCTTCTAGTTTTCTGTAATAGAATTTTCAGTGTTTAGCAACACCTGTCAAATGATCAGTCTTAAAAAATGCTACCTCTCTAAAGCTTTTCAGAAATATGCCTTTGAAAATACATATCTTACAGGCAACACAAAAACATTTTAATGAATGCTAACATGTCTGTAAACACAATGAAAATGGTATTTCCTACTGAGCAGTATAAGATCATTTGAATAAAATATCTGCCTTTGGACATCAGACCCTGCTGGTGATCCCAATAGGATTTGTGCTTCATTTTCCTATTGGAAAACATGGTATATATGTGGACATGTTTTATGAGAACTGATAAAAATATAAATCTCTAATGCATGACATCTGTACAGGTTTCTCCTTTTTAAATGTGTGCATCTTAATAGACTTCCAAAATTCATCCCTGAAAATGTGTCGACTTGTTCTAAATGCCTCGTACTAAGAGTTGTGTATCAGTAAGAGAATTCATTATTTTAATAGAACTAAGGTTTGACAAAGGTAGGAAAGCAGAATGCAAATATCAGCATTGCTGGAGGTACCAGCAAATTGATAAAGTCCATTTATTTATGAGACTATATTTTCAGCACAACAGTGTCACTTGAATATCTTCAGTCACTTCATCTTTATTCTAACTTCTTTATAAAATGACTTCCTTCTAACATCAGAACTCTATGTTCTAACTCAGTAAATACTAAGTTGTCACTCTACAAAATATTATTGGGCTAAATCCTGAAACTAATCAAACCTGTAATTAAAGGCATATTTGCAAGGTGCTGAGCCCCTCTGCGCAATTTGAACACCCTTCACTCTGTCAGTGAGAGCTACAAGTGGTAGGATATTAACATCCCAAGGTTCGGGCTCCTGGTTCTGATAGGGAATCTAAAGCTGAGCTGCCTGCTGCAATCAGCTTTATCACCAGTCTACTCTTACAGAATCATAGAATCATAGAATAACCAGGTTGGAAGAGACCCACTGGATCATCGAGTCCAACATTCCTATTAAACACTAAACCATGCCCCTTAGCACCTCGTCCATCCATGCCTTAAGCACCTCCAGGGAAGGTGAATCAACCACCTCCCTGGGTAGTCTCTTCCAGTGCCCAATGACCCTTTCTGTGAAAAATTTTTATAGACCTGCTTGTTTGTGCAGTCAGAGGCCTTTATATTGTATGGCTCCTTCTTCTGACCTTATTCATAGGCAGTAATCATATATTTGCTAAATAATGCAGACAAGGTAAACAAAACTTATTCTCCTCTGAAAGACTTTCTTTTTCCCCATACCCTATTGGTAGACATTTTTAGATCTCTTACATGTCCAATTATTTTGGGTTTTTTAAGATACCAATGCCAGGGTAACAAAGGAGACCTTATTAGCATAGTGTGAGATGGCTCTAACACGTTTTATCTCTTTTAACTTATTTTCTGTGTTTGTCTTCTTCATGGCTGCAGCATCACAGCAGCCTGCAGCCATCCTAGGGTGACCTGGTACATCAGGCTCTCTTCCTCTGCTACAGGTATTTCCAGTTGGTGACCTCTTAGCTCTCAGGAGGAGTTTCTGATCATATTTTTCCTAATGAAGACCAAGCTGAAACTGATGCATCACTTTAGAAATGGTCCTATGGATTATGAACTGCAGGTAGCTATCAAGTAGCTGTGCTTCAAAGAACTTTACATTTATGTGTAATAAACTGCCCAATCTATTCAAATCACTATGAATTTTAATATGTCATTCCTAAAGTAAACATATTCAAAACTTTTGGGTTTTACTTTAAAAACATTTTTGACCTATCGAGAAGAGCAGGAAGACTTAAATATATATACCCACAGAAATCATATCTACTAGTATTTGTATAAGCCATTACTGAGGCTGACGAAGGACCATTCACATTAATTTGTGATATGTATTCTGTAGCATAATTTATGACATTTGCAACACTGGATGGCTAGCGACTAGGAAATCCTAACTATATGAAATACAGCACTGAAAAAAATCTGAGGGAACACATTTTTAAACGCAAGGTCTGAGTGCTGATTGACATGCTTTGTATGATAGTAAAATCTGGCAGGTGCATTAACTTGCATTCCTCTGATCTGTACACATCCACACTTGTCTTCTTAGGGTACTTGGTAATAAGCTTCTTTAAAGATCCCTGAGTAAGCACTGAAGATAATATCTGGAGTATGTAGCACTCAGTCCTTTTAGAATGGCTCTTTCCTGCTCCTTCCGTTTTCTTAAGAAAATGTCAGTTTAATCATATCTTAATGCTTTGATAATGCACTTCTTTACATAGCTGTAGAACACTCACTTCAGTGTTTTAAAAGAATTAATGTAGATGTAAAAATGCCAGTTAAATGAGATTTCTTCTAACAGGCTAACAAAACTGAAGTGCAAGGCTTCAAAACTTGCAAGACATTTGCACAGCAGCATAAATGTGCCACAACAGAGACCACTCTGCAATTATCATTGCAGAAGCAACTTGTGTCGCCATTTGGCAACTTCAGAGAATCTGTATATAAGCTCACCTCCTGTTAATGCTGCTGCTAGGTTTTTCATTAATGTTCATGTCTGATTTCTACCTAGCAGCTGACAAACATCACCAATCCAGGAACACCAATGGCAGTTCTTTGGGACTAAATATTAGCTACCAGGACTGGTCAAACTCATAACCCTTCTAAATAAAGAATTGTACTGTGTTTACACTGACTCCTTCTGTCCCAATAAGTATGCTATGAAACAAAAATAAATTCTCTTACAAGACAAGACGACAGAGCCCAGTATATGCTCTCATCAAAGAGCAGGTGTACCATAGACTGGAAGGGGAGAGCCTTCAGAGGGAGGCACATAATCCCCAGCTATGTTCTACTTGAGTTCACAGGCTTCCAACAGATATATCTCAAACTACCTATATATATATATATATGTATGTATGTATGTATGTATGTTTGCAAATTTAGCCATGATTTTACCTTTTAATTAATTTATTCTCATAATGTATGCTCAAATACAACCTGAAAATTTTCTTATTCACTTGCAGTATAAAATATTACAATGGCTGTTACAATGACATACTTGAACAACTCTTGCATAGTCATTTATACATACATAGCAAATCAATCAGCTTGAAAAATAAAATGACTACTATTTTTTTTAATGCTTCCTGGCCCAGGGAGGATTTATGCTATTTAACTGAGAGAATCTGCATACTTCAAAGATTCTAGAAAACTCCTTCTTCAATATTACATTTGACTGTTGCTAGAAATTCACTTTTTATTGTCCATTTGTAGTCTCAGCTCCTCTAACAGGTATAATTGAAAGGTTTTGTGAAGCTTGTAAGTTAATTTCTAAGATTATAAGAAGCCTTTTCCTCCAAGAAGAACATAATTAATGATGTACTGCAATATACATTACATGAGATAAACTGACAACTTGCATGTTTTCAGCTGTAGTCACTTTCTGTAATGTAGAAGTCTTGTAAAAATTCAACATCTACTCTGAAATCCAAATGCAATTTGGCAGAATACAACATCAAGTAACATGATCGTACCTTTGGTATTTTGCTTGAAATGTCAGCCAAGATTCTCCAGTGTTTCAGCAGGCATAGAAAAAAACCAAGGAAACCCCCTCATCCATATCCACATGAACTGAATGAAATTAAATTAATTGATGAGTGAACACATGGACCTGGAATATTTGTGATCTGATACTATTTTTAAAATACTCTTACTGCAAATTGCTTTCCTATGAATAAATGTTTGGAGGATGTGTTTTTCTTTTCAAGCCATATGTCCAAAGCAGCATGATCAAGTCTATAATTGTAATAGAAATAATGAAGCACAGTAATTCAGAGAGTTCGTCTTTCATTTATGGCCTTATCTAAGGCCTGTGGAAGCTAATCACAATTTTTCCAACGATACAGTAGTCTTCAGATGAAGCCCTTACACAGACATGAATAATAAAGAACCATGAAACCTACAAAGTTACACAGTTGTATAACAAGTGAAAATGGGCTAGAATCAAACCCTCTGCAGCTGTTGAAGAACCACTGTTCTTTACTCAGAAAGCCTTAAAAAATCATCTATTATGTAAAGATATATTTAATATCATTGTTTCAAATGTATTTTGTAAAGCAGTGATTGCAGCCTAAAGTTACTGAAGAGGCACGTTAGGAGAAACTATTACTGTTTGACCAAATTACATTTTCTTTTGCTCCATAAGAGGCACTGTTTCTTGGTGGACATTAGATGGGTCACTGCAAAGACTTTTTTGAGGATTAATTATTGGAATTCTTAGTTAATAATTCCAGAGGTATATATCTTTTTGAAACAGAGACCTGAGAAATGTTAACAGTATTTCAGAACTCAGAATACAAATTAAAGTAACAGAGCTTTTGTCTTTGAACTCCAATATAGACATTCTGACAAAAAAAATCTTTGCTTAGAGAAGACATACTTTATTGGAAATCCCAGAAATACAATTTCACTTAGATAGGACAGAATAAAATTTGGATGCTAATGTAGATTTGCAGAAGGAAGGAAAAAGAAAGAACTGCTATTATTGAAACAAACAAAGTACATAATTCAACACAGAAATAAAGTCTTCCTAATAATTAACTTAAAGGTGCCCTTTCTTTAAGGTAATCTTCAGCTGTTCTCATTAGTTATTCTCACCTGTCTAAGGCTCAGTGGGACTGAGCCTGTGATTTTGTTCATGTGGGTAAAAAAACATGAACCCAAATATATCTAGATTTGGAGTACTTTTTTTGCTCTGTATCCAAAAGTTGTGGTTGGTTCTTTTACAAAGCAGGGTAAAAAGACTTTGAAAGTATGTCTCAATATGTTTGTAGGATTAAGATGCTTGGAAATAGACTTAGAAACTTTGCGTTTTCTTCTCCCAAATGATGGTCAAGGGCTATACTTTGTATGTAGATCTCTAACTAATCTATAATGTGTTCAAATAAAATGTACTGAAAATTCCTAAGGAAAAAAATACTTCATCTGGTTGTCTCACTTAAGGATGTTATGGTTTTGACAAAAAAGAGAAATCTCCTTTTCATCAAATCGAATGAATGCCAAGTCCAGCATTCCAAACTTTATCTGTACCTTCTTCACAAACTCCTTTTGTCCTCCACTGAGCCAAAAACTGTAAATAATTCTGAATCTGCAAATTAAGGATGTAACATCTTTATCATTATGCACAACTGACATTAATTTTCTCCTATTTGGTAATTACAGTGGCTTTACTACAAACAGCAAGTTTGTAGGGCATGGACCACAGCATTGACTGTGTCCTTCCAATGAAAATCCAGTCCTGGTAGGGCTTACCATTGCACAAATGAATTGATCTTAAAAACTCAGTAAATAATTATGTCAGTCTATCTGATTAGCCAAGATTACTTCCAACTGTTTTACTTGTACTATTTCATGCTGCATAAAGCTGTCATTATTATTTGAATTCTGGGTGTGGGTTTGTCACTATAAAAATGCCAGAAAGAAATAAAGATACCAGATAATTCAATTAACTCAGTTGCATCTTGTTTCAGTCAGAGGTCCTGGATACTCTAAGGAAAATTTCCTAAGCACTCTACAGATGAGAAGTATGTTTCCCATGGAGAAAATTAGGGGAAAATACCTACTATTGATAATTTGTCCTTAAGAAAAGGCACAGTGCTAGAGGCATTTGAGCATGTGTTTATTGGGCTCTTACTCAATAAATCCTCTCCTGACATTAATTTTCTTGCCAACTATTGTCTGATTGCTAAACAACCCATTTCTGGGCAAGATTATTGAAGAGATGATAGATAGAAAATAGTGTCTAGCAGCATCTGCTCTTAATTTTTAGACACCAATCAGTCAGGTTTCAGACCTTGACATGGCATCTGAAGGGCATCAGTTTCAGTGACTGAAAATATCCCTAGGGCAACAGGACGACGTTCAGTGTCCTTACTAATAACTCCAGGTCTTACTGACCTTCTATCTTCGATTCCAGAGACTGTCAGGTGCTGTTTATTTGACTGTGGAACCTGATGAGGGCAAAAAAATTAGTTTATCCTTTCCCATACTGGAGAGAATCCTGATGGGTTATGATTATTTGCTTTTCCTCTGTAGGGGCTTTGCTGGATCTGCCTCTGATATACAGCCCTGACAGCCTTAATCCTTTTATTCGGTGCTGAGGGGAAGACAAACTAGGAAGCAGGAAAGTCATTTGAGCAAAATTGGGCAAATTTGCAAATAGAGAGCTGACGAAATTCCATTTGACCTCCTCTTTTCTCCAGCTCCTGGCCCTGAGTTAAATTCTGCCAGGTAAAGGGCTTGCTGGCATGGAGGCAATGCTGGCAAAGGAAAGCCTAGTAGTGAAACATTGAGGAAGATTATCTTCCTATACTTTTATAAGGTGATGTGTAGATATCTGATCATGCTAAAGTCACTCTGCTTCAGTTTTCCCAAATAAAAAGAAAAAGACCCTATTCATGTTTCTGTTCTGGACTTACGACAGACAGATTTCACCATTCTCAGCCATACTTCTCTTTCACCTGGGCTGCAACAGAACATGCCTCTCATATGACATGTGATGAAATTTTAGCAACATTCACATAGAAAACTCAACAGTCAAAATCTACCTAACTGGCAAAAAGTTCCTTCTTCTTCCAAACGCACCCATGTATTGCTGTGTTTAGTGGAGCAAATCAATGAAAGAGTGGTTTGGGCAGTTTAGAGACCAATTTGTGTCATAGTAATACATATAAATCAAAAAGTCCAGGATGCCCTATAGTAAATACATAAGCAAAGTGTTGCATCCAAACATTGGCAGTGGTGTTTAACCTGTTGTGTTTATGATTCTTTCTCCCTCCCTGCCTCGGGAAAAGTGCCTTCTCCTGGGAAATGGCTACTTGTTTATTCAGATGCACTAGTGATGATGGATGTCTTGATTTGAGGACAGGAAAAAAAATGAAAACAATAACAAAACAGGGAGAAGATTAAAATAAAGATTAATGCCAACCAATGAGATCAAAGTAGAAGCCAGAAATTTAAAACCCTAATGAGAAAGATGGATTCCAAAACAACCTCCGAAAAAAAAAAGTCTTGCTTGTGTTTAGGGAAGCATTAAAGAATAGCTTGCTGCCACTTGCAGGATGTGTTTTATGGACTTACGCATTTGTGTAGCATTGTGAGGCCTGAAACCCAAAATGACCTTCCATTTCTTTCTCTCCTTCCCCAGTGAGTGTGCTCTTTCTGATGATCATTTCTGGGTAGTTATGATGCAATGTGGATGTCACTCCAGTCCTGACCAAAGCCTCCTTCCTTTCACATCTGGGACACATTAGGGGTTTGGAAATCTAAATCCTACTGTAATGAGTGAATGTGAAGCCTTCCCCTTCTGGCTTCACAGATTCAAGTGGCTACAGGTGACAGTTTATTCATAACAAGGGAGATCTAATAACATGTGTTTAAATGCAATTATGAGCTGATTCCAACAAATTATTCAAAGTTTGCAGAAGACATTTCTTGTAGGACATCAGTGGCTTTAGTCCACTGCCTTGAGAAATCTAAGGCACATTGTAAAATGACAAGGCAGCAGGGGAGTAAATGAATTTGTGAATAAATAAGGAACACAGTGAATATGTGTTATAGATGTTGAAACATTATGGATTCTGAACAAGACAAGGTAAATTTTAGTAAATTTGAATCTTAATTTCCTCTACACTTGTTTGTATTATATCCCAAAATGACTGCAAATTTATTGCACTAGAAATTTGAGAACTTGAAGAGAATGCACAGAGAACAGACCCAGTACCACAGGGGTAAGCAATCTGCAAATTCACATGGGGTATTTGCACCCATAATTCATCTTGAGGCAAATCTTAAATTCACCACTATATGGAATAAAGTAAAAATACTCTCCTCGGATATTTTGACTAGAATTTTGATTTGCAGACACATTTTCCTAGCATTAAATTGTTCTAAAATCACTGGAAATATACGTCAGTGAGAATAATTAAGGAAGGGGAGCATAACTAGCAGGAAATATTAGTAGTATATATGTTTCCAGCATAATAAGAGATTCTTAAAAATAAGCGATCGTATATCAGATTTACAGAATTCACATAAAAAGTTAAATATAACCAGTATTTTATGAAAAAATTGAACAGTGATGTGTGTTATACTTCATAATGCATTCGGAAGGGAAGTGTAGGAGGCTTCATTGCTTCAGTCTCTTAGGGTTGTATCAAAGAAAACATAAATATACTTTGGAAGGAGAAAATTACAATTGGTAGATGTCAAGGACTAAACATTTCTAGCAAAAGATCTTGTCAATTGCCTTTTTTATTATTAACAGGAGAAATAGGAAGATAGAGAAATATGCATCACAGTATAGTGTCACTTTCCACGGACAGATTTTCTCTGATGAGATTTAAAAAATCCTGGAGGTGCACTGGAAAAAAATGGAGCTCTCAGAAACCAAGATGAAACCTAAATAGTATGTTCCAAATTTCCTGTCCGATTATTCGGTTCCATACAGTTGTGAGAAACTGAATAATGACTTGTCTGTTGAAACATACTTGATTATTGCAAACAACTACAGGGCTGCAGCTTCGTTTAGCTTTTTCTTTTAAAAAAATTGTTGAGTTTTTGAACTGCTAGTATCAGCCTGTATGTTTTTCACCTTCTGCAGCAACTGCTCTGTCAGTATTCCTATTAGGAAGAATGTATCATAAATACCTTGGTAACCTGAAAACTATAGTTTCAAAACATTACTCAATAACAGCCTTTTTATACTAAGTTAAACTTTGTATGCATAATTACCAGCTACAGGATTCTTTTAACAATGAATTCCTGATGAAACGAATTCTTTTTCAAGACACTTCAGAATGTTTTTTCTCTATTGTCACTGCTGCTGTTATTATTTTGTAAAAAGGTCAATCCCAATAGTTAAACTGTAACTGGAATATCTACCTTTATTCACAAATCCAATATTTAATAATCTCTTGCACTCGGTATATAACATAATCACATCTCACTTCATTCCCCCACAAAATGGGTAATGTCCTCTGCCTTGTCTCATATAGCTTAATATCAAGCTTTGAGTCTTTAATTAGTATTATTTGAGGGTTTTAAAATTTCCAGACAAAATATATAAGGACAAACTGAAATAATACTTGGTTTTTTGCAGCTGTCTTCAATTGTCCTAAATATACACAGAACATTTATTTGGCTCATATTCTTTTTATTGTTTTCTGATTCTGTCAAGGGTTTTTCCTTCTGCTATTTTAATATCCCAGGTTTAGGGCTGGGAGAATAAAAAGCCCCTATGGATGTATTCGCTGTGTAGCAGCAGCTGAGATACCACAAAATAAAGGCAGAATCAAAGAAATGCACTTACCTAAATAAAGAGGTGCTGGCAGGGGAAGTCAGTGAAAACCTTTACCCGTCTTTCCTTGGAAATAATAAGAAAGGTATCAAAAGATTTCAACATTTCAGGAATTCAAAATAACTGGAATTCATAAGTCTTAAGAAAAAGGACTTTGCTAAAGAGAAGTAAGTTCAGTCTTTACAATGTAATTCAAATTGCACTTGTAATTCAGGTCCTGGAATTAACCCACTGAAGCAAAGCTTGAAAAGATTTAGAGTTACTCAGGCTACCAACAATACAATAGTGTCTTACAAATTCACAACTCCCTGTCTACTGGTGATACTACCAAACGACTGTAATCTGTCAGTCTGAGGCTTGGAGTTGCTAATTGTTAAAAAAAGAACATGGACATATTGTGGAGTTTCTGGGGCTAAAAACTTCTACAGACTCAAGCACTTTTTAATCAGGATGAGATATCAACTGAGCTCTTCATTGACACACTTGGGGAATGATTTTTACTGAGGTGTTTAAGTCCTATTTTGTATTGGATAAGAGCTGTGTTTAGGAGAGAATTCCTGCACTGTCCAGCCACTTCCTCTGATGAAAAAGACTCTCACAGCATTGTCCTGCTTGAGGTACAATTTGCATCATCTTAGTTACAATTTATTTCCTGAAGATTAATTTGTTGGGTATTGAGCAAAGGGACATTATTTTATATTATTATTAAACTGTGTTACTATTATTATTTTATTATATAATTATTTTTATTGTTATTATTTATTACTGTGAAGAGAGCTGTGGGACAAGGGAAGGAGAGGAGAGAGGGAGGAAGGAGCTGGGAGAAGGATTTGGTTGTGGATATCAGTGTGTGGCAAAACCCAGCCAGGCAGCCTTCATTTTGTGGAGCTGTCTGTGGGCTCTACATGCAGGCAATTTAGGCTAACTCTGCCATTGCACCTTTATCAAATTTGGCAGGAGTTCAGACAGGAAATAAATTGGGTTTAAAGCTTCATTTTTAATAGGTATGCTCTTGCCTGCCTACCAAATAATCCTACAAAATGAATAACATTATTTGTGATGAGGAACTTAAATTTTCAACAACATATTCAGCTATTTTTAGAAATGTTTGCGATTGTTTGGAAACATATCTGAATCTCCAGGGGACACTGAAGCCAACTCTTCATTGTCTTAACCTCCATCCCCAATGGCAAGTCAACGTCAGCTAACAGGGTCCCTGCATGGATTTCAGCTTTGGATTCAACTCTCTCCAAGCAAGAGAAAGCTGCAGTACTGTACTAAAATTGGTGCTATGTAAACAGCTAAAAGAATAGGAAAACATAATGAGCTCAAAATTATACACAAACAGAGAAATAATAAACAAAATGCTTTCTGCAGATGCTGCTTCCACAAAAAGAAAAAAAAAAGAAATGTTACTGGCAGTAGCACAAGGAAAGTATTGCTAGCGAAATCAGAATTCTTTCTAGCATTTTATATGATACCCCTACAGTGATGATATTTGTTATCACAAAATATGTGTACTGTTTGTCTCATAATAAGATATAATTCAGTATTAGAATATTGTGTTTTCTGCTAAAAACACCCTGTGCAAAGCAGTGCAGTTTTACATATATTTAGCTTCCTGCTTTCTCTCTTTTAAAACATTTATTAACCAGAAAGACCTCACTGACATGTAAATTTCATTTTCTATGCCCAGCAGATTAAAATACATCTGTTTCAGACATCATTCAGTAAAGAAATAATTTGAATAGTTCATTTTATTAGAAAAAGATTTATGTCAGCATTCAACTATGACAAGAGAGGGGATAGTGGCATTTGCACAATACTGGAAACAGATTTTCCATGAAAAGCATCCGTATTGAAGAGAATTGTGCCAGAAATAACTTGAGCTTTCTATGAATAGGGTAACCTAGTAGGTTGTGGACAGCACTGGTCTTTCCAGGTAGAGATATTCTGTTCCCTCCCTGGACAAATCACTTAGGTTCCTGAATTAGCAGTTGACAGAATCAACACACATTTGATACACATTAGAAGAATGTGCATGACAAGGTAGATGAGGGTCAGTCCTGTCTGGCTATATGTAGCTATATATGTTGAGTTAAAAAATTTCATTCTCTTGGTAGTTTAATTACATAGTCTCAGGAAAAGTCCTTTTAACTATTTTTTTTTTTCTTATCATTTACAAGACCAGTAGGCTAGATATCTCTTTCATAAAGCCACAGCAAATATAAAGCATAATAAACACAGGAGTAATGTATTAGGCTGCAGTATCTTGTGCTATATGATCTAACAGCATATTATAACACACTGGGATATGAAAGGTCATAACGTGCCATGCATGACTAGGTAGTTTTGGGGAGCGATAATAGAATACAGATCTCATCTTATCTAGGTCACTAGTCTGAAGGCAACCTGTTTTTTTGTGATTGAAAATCACTGCTATCCAACAGATTTGCAGTACTCTACCTGGGCTGAAACTATGACAACCTCATATTTTTAAGAAAATTTATTCTCCCTAACCCTAGTTAAACTCTGATTTCTCCCAGGTCTGGACAAAAATTACTATTATGTTTGTAAATACTTGATTATTTTAGATATCATGATAGTATACACCCTGTCATACATTTATAATGTAAATATTAAATAAATCTCCAATTCTGGGGAATATTTCCAAGTTCATAAAAAGGCTTAAGCCTGTTAAAATAAAAATATACCTTTCAGAACTTGCCTGAATACAAAAAGCAGGAAACTATCTTGAGCTGGATCACAAAAGGAAAGGACAAACTATAAGAAAGGATGTATCTGTTGAACAACTTCTTTGGAAAAAAAATAAAACCACAGCATTCAATGAACTGTCGGAATTGTTATTACAACATATTAGCAGGTGGATTCAGAAAGGAGGGGCATCTTTGCATCTCTGATGCAGTCATACTATGTTAGTAAATCTCAGCTGTGGGTCTGGAGACTAGATTAACATAAAACCTCAGATGCAAAATGCAACATAAATATATGTCACACTGCTTGGCCATATTGCAGCATTGTAATGTGTTCCTGTTCACATAGATATTGGATAATAGGGAGCAGTCAATGCAGGCTGACACAGAGAAGAAGCAGAAAGAGATGAACTTCAACACCACCATCATTAAAGCTTGATAAAAAAGTACACTCACAATTTTTTTGTGTAAGTTGCAAATACCTGCTTATGGAAGAGATTTTTAAAACATATACAGGATTAAAATGCACTTGCTTTCCATGCCTACAAGATAACAAAATAAATATCAGGATATTATATGTATATATGAGATTGAGAAATTGAACTAATAAAGTAAAATGTAGGATAGAAGTAAATTTGAAGGAAAATGGTAAGGGCTTTTTAAGCTCTCATTATGTTATTCAGTAATCACTATTTGTGTTCTTAACAGCTAAAGACATGTACAAATGTGTACCACGGAATATCAAAAGATGTAAATCTCTGCATTGTTCTGGTTCAACTCTACTAAAAAATCCTAGCAAAAAACTGCAAATATGGTTTGCTTCAAATCCCCGAAACCCAGCTTTGAATCTGGCTAACTATAACTAAAGATTTAGAAAAGTTCCTTACATTGCAAAACACTTATAGATATGATCAATATTACTGATGAAGGAAATCTTAATTTTGTACAATGATTAGTATCTAAATGCATTATAATTCTCTCTTAAATAAGTTTGTTGCATTTAGACAATGTATTTCCCATATGCATCAGTATTCAATCCTGTGTAATTATGTTCAGTACATACATAAGCTAGTGTGAATAGTGAGCTTGGGTTTACATATCCACTAAATTTTGTATATAAATACTAAAGCACAAATCTGAAAGTTTTACAGACAGGGATCAAATTTACCCCAAATTTACTCACTTTTAGAAACCATTACAATATGTTGCTAAGATATATGAATACTTACCTATTTTCACATTAAAAATCGGAGTAATAAATGAGCTTTGGAACACATTTTCCTGTCTGCAGTGTACTGCAATACTTGATTAGAGATCTCCTGAGAAGGAAATCTGTGATAAGAAGGTACTATATGTCTCAATTTAAGGATCATTTCCCAGTTAAATAAACCAAATTAAACTGACTGTAGCAAAACACCAAACAGGAGAATTGCCTTTTAACACTAGAATGAAAAAAGGGTGCACAAAGATGCTGCTTGGCATGTATATACTTCCCTTTCCAAGAAGGAAATTCAGAGTTCCCATGGCACAGTTTGGAAAGAAAGCCCAGATCCAAGCTGCTGGTACTGGCAGGTGGAGCTTTTGGCCAAGCTGGCAGGATTGGGCCCAAGTCTGCTGCTCTTGCAGAGCGCCGTGGGGTTGAATTTGCTCACAATGGCTTCATCACCCACACTTCTAGTTAGATATCGTTCAGTTATTAAGTCCTGTAAAAGTCAGAGAGGCTAAAAGAAAGAAGAGATCTTGGAAAGATCTGAGGGGAAAATGGCAGTTTTATTAGTATAAAGATTATTTAACTTTGGAGTTCTACTAATGATAATTTCTGTGACCAAAAATGTCGTCTTATGATTAATCAATTATGCAAACCATCCCCATTTCAAGGCTAGTAAAGACTTATTTAATGACATTTTTCATGCATCTCATGTCCTTGATATATTATTTTTCCTTTTGCTCTGGCAGAGCAATCTGCTTTGCAAAAGCAGCACTGTTCTCATCAAATAAAACCTTTCCCCATACCAAAACCCCAATTGTTTATTTATAATACATTCTAAAAATTTATCCTTTTAATAGAAATGTTTTGGTGTCCAGCTTGCTTCTCTGCAGCACAAATTATTCCTCCACCGGCATGTTTCAGTACAGTGTGTTCAAACATTAATGGCATGAGACACCGAGTACAACAGGCCCACTGCAGGGCTGGGTTTTTCCTCACTGTCTCTCCTTTCTGCTGCCAGAGGAATGATCCTGTCTCACCTTGGTGCAGCAAGAAGTCATTCAGTCCTTTCAGTAACTTGTTTCTGTGTATCTTCTGGGCAGAGACTGGAGATAATCCCAAACTGCACGTTATATCGTGTGAAAGTAGTGTTTCCCTATGAAATGGGCTGAGACAACCAAGCTCATTTTAATTTAGGTCTGTCTGTAGCACTCTCCAAAGACTTGAGGTCAGTGCTTTATGTTCTGTGCTGTAAAGCAATTTGCAAAAGCCCAATGTGCTGAAGGGAAAAGAAACAATCCATCAAGAAAGGAACTATTTCAAGACAATGGCTCAAAATATGATTCACATTTTAGAGCTGAGCTTGACATCACATGAAAGAGAGGTATACTTAGTAAACAACCAACAACATGCTAGCAAAAGAGATTAATGGATTATTGTGTGTACAAGTTATACAAAGATTTGGGGAAGATTGAAGGAAAGTGGCTTTCAGAGTTATATTGCTCAGGTTTAGTTTGCACACAAAGATCTCATTTATGGAAATAACAATGCTTGGGTCATCAGTACTGCTGCAAGTGAGCATCTCTGCTGTGTTTCGCCTTGTCATAATCTGTGCTACACAGTAGTAAAACAATTGTTACTGTAAAACGTATCTCTCCCTAAAAAGTGAGAAAACAATTGCAATGTGCCGCTGGAATTAAACAAATAACTAGAATGAAGAAGAGCATGTGCTCTACAGTTTCAGCTGCATTCCCTTCTCTTTTGAAAGTTACAGCATAACCTTAATTAAACTTGTGTGTTTAAGAGTAAATATTTATTTATTGTAGACTACCCTCCCCCTCAAGAAAACCTTAGTAAAAAAATAAATGCCTGAAGAGTAAACTTTCATTGCAAGCACCCTGTCTATGATAAAACAGATTAAAATAAGAAAAAGCACTATAAAGGAGTCTCTTGCATGACTGACTCAAGATCCCCATCTAGCGTCCACAAGAAGATTAACAGAACCCTTCAAAACCTGGTATTTTAAATTATAAAAAATCAGATGTCTTTCTCTGAGGTTTTAGGTCTTTTCATCTTATGGTATGGTACATCATGATATATAAATTGCAATATTTCATTTTATGGTCGTTGGTTGGGTTTTTTTTTTTTTTCACTTCACAAATCATTTTGCTTCTATTCTTTTTTATTCTATTCTACTCTATACAGTTCATGTCCTTATACTACCCTGCTCATCACTGCTTATGAGAATCTTTAAGGAGTAAACTAAGTGATATGACTAACATATGTCATGTATTTTTTTCCTATCATCTTCTCTTTATTAGTAAATTATATTTAGGGTCATATTTAATTAGGCTATAGAGTGGAGAAGACTGTCCAACTGGTGTCCTGTTCATTACTCTCTGTTGCTGTTGTCACAGCATATGCACATATTGGTCTGAATTTTTACCAGAAAAAGCAAGATAACAAGAAAGCACAGTGTGCTTACAGCAGCAGGTACCAGAGTTTGAGAAGCTCCAAGGTTTGTCTCTACCACTTGTATCTGTCACTTTCTCCTGTCACAGAAATAACCAGCTTGACACAGGGTGCAGTAGTCATGGGATGCTCTCACCCGCAATCCTGCAACAGACAGTAACACAGGCAAATAAAACCTCCTAATATTTAATCAAAACTTATCATACACACTAAATACAGTCTTTAAAAAGAAAGTTTAAAGTTGAAGGAAAGGATTTCTTTCCTTTTTTCCTCATTGTTTTTCCACTCCTCTATGCTTCTTACAGTCTGGGTTGAAAAATGGAGGGGAGTTTAAAAATCTTTTCCCAGTATGTAGCACATACCTCTCAGTCAGCATCTTTTAGCTAGCAACGTGGGAAGAAAGAACAGCATGGACTTGAGCATGGCTGTGCACAGGTAAGAGGCACTCTCCCTTCAGCTGCTCAAGCCTGGTGCTTGCTCAGGTGGATCAAAAAGTGCTGACCTGTACCTCTGGACTGCCATGTAGATTCCTACAAAGGCTTGGTTACCAAGGGATACACAGGGGTTTTACCCTTCCATTTCGTGGTCTTAGATGAAAGGGTCTTAGAGACCTTGATGACTACATGGTTCAGTCTCTCCCAGATGTGAAGTTCTGAAGGTGTCTTCAGTGCTGACCAAAGTCAACTCAGGAAAATGTGGAAGAGCATTATGGGAATGCCAGGTGCACTTAAACCAGAAAAGGCTGAGATGTTGAGAAAGCCAGGGTGAGGGGTGTTATACTGTTTCCAACAGGTTTGTAAAAAGTATACAAAAATTGTAAGAAAATTTCCTTTTCTGAGATATTCCTGGACTAAGGAAGTATGTATCAAATGATCCTGCAGATACCTGGGGCCTGTGCGCTTTCACTTTATGTAAAATAGAACACTTGATGATCACATTTACAAAGCTGACCATGGTTTTCATGATTTCATAGAATCACAAAAATATTTAGGCTGGAAAGGACCCTAAAGATCATTGAGGCTCCCAGGTTTTTGCAATATTCCTTATATTTACACTGGAAGTGGAATCAATTTTTCAGGAGCAGGACTGTAACTAAGCTCATTACAGCTGTGCTGAACTCAGCGAGTGAACAAGGCGCTCTGAACTGGCTCCTAAATCCAAGTGGGTATTTTGTTAGGCAAAAGGATAAAAAGCTCTGTCTTTTCTATATTTCAACTTTCAGATCAGGAGTGGGCTTCTTACACAAAAAGACCACATACTTCTGCTGCAATATCTAGGGTACTGAGGCAATGTCTCCCAGCTCTGGTCAGAGGCTTGTCCCAGCATCTGTATGAATGTAAAATATATTAAGAGGAATGAAGCCCACAAGTAAGATGGATATGTACCAGTGGTCTCAAGAATGTTAGATTGTCCTGTATACACCATGGTATAGTGGGTTTGAGGGTGGAGGTTAAGGAAACCATTCCCTCAGACACCTAAGTCTGGGGGTAGCATGGGTGAAAGAGGGAAGATGCTTCTGGCAAAAGGTAAAATAAGGTAGCAAGGGCTGCCACTCACAGGGTAGATGGAGGTGGGAACCCACGATGTCAAAACCAAAGCAAGACAGGGAGGATGTGACAGCTGAAGTGAGAAAAACACAAGAGGAAAAAGAGGTAGGAGGTGTAAGGTCCCATCAGTCCAATGTAGCCAAGGTACTTTATAGGGCAGAGCAGTGCCTTTCTTCCTATATGGGGTAACTAGGGGCTGAGAAACAGTGACATGCTTTTCACTATTATTAATATTGTTCTTTCTTTCTCAAAGTAAGAATCAAATACATCTTTTAGAGAATAACCAGTAAATTATAAATTCATATATAATTAAATTTTATATGTCAGTATTCTTGGATTGTTGGAAGCATGCATATTTCCAAAACTTTCTAACTTCTTTCATTTTTTAAACAAAATCCATTGACTTTTCTCGTTCTGTCTCAGAGTGGAGTACTATATTGTATATATATATATACAGTCTATGTGTGCTTTCTTTAATTAAAAATCCTCAGCTTTTCTTTATCTCTACTTATATAAACTGTTAAATGTTTTGTTTAAAGTAGATGATGGGAAAACAGTAAATGGACAAATAAAAAGAATATTAACAAATTTCTCATGATCTGCTATGTACTCATGAAATTGTCACTTCATCTCTGATCACTACTTTTCTTCCATCCATATTCATCGAGCCTTGTTATTTGTACTCCTATTGCTTTTATGAGGAGCCTTCCTATCCAGATTTCTTTCCTCTTTAGATCAGTTCCAAAATTCCTTCTCTACCACACTTTGTTTCCCTCATTTCCTATGATTATCCAAATCAGGTCTCAGTTTCCCATCTAGTATGTAAACATCTCCCCATTAGTAGTTCAGCCAGGATACATTTTGTCGGACTGTGCAGTGCTGTTTGATAAGACAGTTAGAAAGAGGCTATTTTCTGATTTAAAGATACGATATCATTCCCAATGGTTTGTGTGGCCATTGAAAAGTTCTAAAAATATTTGGATTCCCATTAATGCTCTGATGGCAGGGCACAGATAAAACATGTCAGATATTATCAATGTGCAAAAATTTCCTCAGTTCCTAAGGTGTAAACCAGACCACACTATATCAAGCATTAATTCTTTAGGTAAACCAAAAGTCACAGAAACAAAAGGATCTGTAGGTTGGAGGAGACTCCATGACTAAAAGACATGGGTAAACTCTGGCCTTATTTGTGAAGTTTTTGTCCAAGAAAGGGCAGTCAAAAGCAGAGTGATCTCACTACTCTTGGTGGTCACATCACAGGGATTTCTTAGTGGAGAAGAAGCTTTCAGCTGTAAAAACTGACAAGGTTTACAGTTACAAATTGATTCTCCAGTACCCTCAATATTTGACCACCAAGCATGCTGTCTCACTTAGCCTTTCATATGAGGCATACAGGGATAGTTTTGCTGAAAGCACTGCCTGAAGTAATTTCCTGGCATCATGGACTTGACACACAGAGGAAATATTTGCTATCTATTGAAATTAATTCTTCTTATAAATAACACCTCCGGAGTGGTGCAGTGTACTTTTCAAAAGTATCTATGGATTTAAGGGGCCATGTCTCATTGCATTTGTGGGAGTGGTTGTGGTACTTGGTTCTACTATGGCCTCTTAGCTCATGGGTGCTCTCTTTCCTGGAGACAAAGCAGTACTTAAGAGTAAGCTCATGGCATGTTCTAGGGTTGTCCATGCAGATTAAAAAAAAACCTGCAGTACTTTTTTGAAGCCTGTAATCTTTTCCTCAGTTCCTGCCCACCAGTATCTACTGATAATGTGATACTACTCGGGTTATACTTACGTATCCCTTAAGCAGTGTGCTATCATTCAGTATAAGCACAAGTATAGACAAATGGAGACAAAACCTGTCTCAGTCTCCAAATAAAAACAGAGAATAACATGCCCAGCCCTCCATGCAGCCAGTCTAAAACTAGCTATGATGTAGTTGCAAAAGCTGTCATCTCAGCTTTGGACTGGTAAACACTCCTTTTGTGCTCTTTGTAAAGGAGGGAAATTGTTACTGATCTCTGGTTACCAAGTCAGAAACTGAACTATAGTTACATTTAAACTATACATTGTTTATCGCAAAGAGAGAGGGAGAGACAGAAGATACTGACAAATCCAAGAAATAAAATAAAAGCCTGACCAGAGGCTTCCTAGAGAAATCTAAAGATCATTGTGAAATAGTGGTAGCAGTAACATTCCATAGTGCTGAATCCCTCTGATATCTGCAATCCCTGACAGGTTGCCCAGAAGAGAGGCTGCTTTTCTTCTTCATCTTCCAAAACATCTGGTATTTGCATCCAAGAAGAGGCTGTGGCCACACTACCCTGTCTCCCCCACAGACTCCAGCCAGGGAAGCAGCTCTGAACTGCACCCATCTCAGCCACAGCAGTGGATGCTGCTTGAGAGCTGCTTTAAATCAACACATTTACCAGATGCTCGTCCCCGCCAGCTTTGGCAGCTGTACCATCTGTCTCAGTCTCCATGATGGAGTAGTCTTGGTGGACTGCTTGTAACTCCCACGGGTCCCTCTGCACAGAACGTACATCACCAGGACTCACTACCTGGGCTCTGCCAGCAAAATGCAAGGAATTAATCCATCTGAATGGCCTGGGGCAACAATGAGGGTGATATCTGTTAAAAACTGTTTCCCTCAATCTGCAGCCCAGAGGAGGTAATCTTCATTTTCATGTAGAACTCCCAGTTTCAGAAGAGATGACAGCCTTGGATTTAGAATCTACAAAGGCTTTTTAAAGTTCTACCAATTCCTTCTTTCTTGTATCTTTTGGCTGAAGTCTGGAGAAATTGTTATCACTTGCCCTTGGAATTCAATGCTTCTCTCTTTCCAGGCTGCCTGAAGGATCTTCTCCTTATCTCTCATTTCCACTAAAGTCACAAGCATTGTGTTCTTGGAAGGAGTACCCTTGAGTTGGTTGTGGGTGAGTATTTTACAACATCAATCAATGCAGGAAACATCCTCATTCTCTGGCAGCTCCAAAATAGCAGACTGTCATTTTTCTAGGAAATCCACTAGATCTTTTCTGTCCGTTCCAGCAGTAGATACTGAGATTTGTTCATACCAAGGGTCTGGTTTAAATATTGGCTTCTTTCTGAGAATTTCAGCTCTCTGAATATGGATTGTGTGGCTCATTTTAACAGATCTGTGTTTAACCTACATGCAGAAAGCTTTTGCATCTGAGCCATTGATATGTGCAGTCAATCTAATATGCCCCACATGAATATAGAGCTGTAGTACTCATTAACTTCACTAGAAACCAAACACCATCTGTAAGACAAATCCAAGGTCTGCATTAGTATTGGGATCTAAAGAAGCAATGTCACTGTTCCCTTCTCATTCATTTTCTCTCCCTTACTTTGGAAATCAGTAAGTTTTTGGCAGGGGTCTGAGGCTGAGAGTAGGGGGGAAGAGAGCATTGGCACAAAAGGCATCTGATGATATTTCATTTAATAGAATTGATTCAACTCTCTGAGGTGCTTTTATGATCCAGAGTAAAAACCCAGAGTGGTAATGGCTTAGCAATATGCAAAGCTATAAATTATTCACTTTATTGGGGGGACAATCTCAATAAATAGACAGAGGATGGCAGGAGAACTGCATTCTGCTTCTGCCACCATTACTGACCTGTGCTGTGCAAACCACTCCAGCTGTTTGTGACTCCTGGCCCCCTCCTTATTCTGTGTGTTTCGATTCGTAGCCGCAGGGCTTGGCATGTTCTTAAAAAGAAGTTTCAATCTCTCAAGATTGCTTACAGAGCAAATTACTATTAATCATAAAATCCAAGACAAATAGTGTGTGTGACAAGCTGCAGTGGCTCCTTGGTATGCACATCATTTCCCAGCATGATGCAGTGGAGAGGGCTGTATACCTGACTGCTTTCCCCACGTTTGCCTCTGAAAGGGTTGCAGTCAACAGGGGTAACTATAGGAGATGGAAGAAATTTATTTCTTCTCCTTTGGGGGTCTCTTGATGTGGAAGTGGGGAAACAGAGACAGTGTTAGAGCTATCCTGCTCTCTTTACTATCACCAATAAGTAACAGAGGCAAGCCCACTCCTGCTGTTGGGTGCAGGAAGCCTGGCTGGGCAACCTGTGCACAAGCCATAGGGACAGTAAAAGAAGCAGAAGTGTGGCTGGAAGGAAGAGGACAGAGGAAAACGCAACCAGAGAACTGAATGGCAGCATGGCTGAGGGCTGTGAGAATAAACAAAATTATGCAGGGGCAGAACAAGGGCAGACATCTAATGGCAAACTCTTTTCTAGGAGATCTGAATCACAAAAGCTGACAATCTCTATTGAACGGTATAGCCTTCTGCTGATGACCACAGTCCCACTATATTCATTAACATGTTTAAGTCATACTTTATAATATTTATTAATTGTCTCCTTTTCCTTTATTATTTTCTTCCTGTATTTGATTTCTTCATTTCTCTTTCTGGTTTTGCTTTCTGTTCTTCACTTTTCCCTCTCTCTTTCCAATTCCACTAATTGTCTGAGATTGTAAAGACTTTATAAAAAGGTTTACATAAAAACAAAACTTCCCTCACTGCATGCCTGATAAGATGAAATTATGTGTTAGCATATGTTGGAAGTATTACAGGAGTGACATCTTTACTGCAAAGTTCAAGGCCTCACTGTTCTGAAGGGATCAAGCAAAGAAAAAATCCAAATTCCCACTCTGTGACCCTTAGTTGCTCAAAATAAAGTGAGAGATGGGTGTAATGAATTCTGCTCTGTGCCATGTCAGGACTGCAACCAGCAATCCCTTCTTGCACTGGATGTGCAGAGGAGCAATAACCCGGCATGTGATGGAAATAATTGCATGACCTTTCTACTAGTCAGAGCTTCCCTGCCCCAGGGGTGCTGCTACCAGCACCTCCAGCTGTAAGCATTTTCTGTAACCTATCTCTTGGATTTTAGTTCCTTGTTTCAGGCTAGGTCTCCATCAGGAATAGATCAGTTTACCCCCACTGACTGCAGAGAAAACATATCAGTGTAAATCAGCTTAGAATGTGATAAAATCTTCTTAAAACTAATTGAAGTGAAATTTTCATGAGGAAACTTTCAAGAGTTTAAATTGATTACAATTAGGAGGCTATTATTTGAAATAACTTCTAAAAATCACATATATGGCAATTCCTACCTTTTCCCATCTACAAATTAACAACAATGGAGTTACACATTTGTCAAATATACTTATCATTTGATGTCAGCACAAATATTATTAATAATTTCATCTTCAAATAGTGTATCTTCAGGACTTATTAAGAATTTGGTATTCACAGTCTCAGATATTTGGTTTTTGTTTTGACTGAACACATAGATCAGTGATGGATTTCTGCTCATTAGTATGAACTTTATGTTGTTGCACATAAGATTTACTATCCTATAAATAATATCAGCAAACTCATTTGTTAGTATAACCTGACAAAATGAACACAAAAAGAGTATAAACACAGCTGAATATAATGTAGTTAGAAACTGGATATTCACAGAATTTGACCTTTTCAAAGCCTCTTCACATGAGTTCAGTTTTAGTATGCTGTGAAGTAGTCAAATCTCTAATATATTTTGCAGAAAAAAATGTGAATTTATGTTCTTTTACAACTTTATCAATAGTTTAAAGGGAATTGAAAGTGCATGCTGATGAGATGCTGAGAAGGTAAGAGCTGGGAAAGAGGCAGAGCCTCTCCTCTGCTGGGCAGAAGGTGGACCTTGGGCACATGAGAAAATAATAAAGTAAATTCAATCTCTAAATGCATTGTGGGCAGAGGGAGGCAGCACTGGCTGTGAGACAACATGGTGATCCAAGAGTCAAATTAGCCATGGCTGGTTAGAGAGATGATTAGAGAGGTTAGAAAGGTTAGAGAGGTTGGGAGTTGTCTTTTTCTTTCTCCTCTCTCTCCCAAGCTCTGATCATTTCATGCCATGGTTCCTTTTTCTTGTAGGAATTTATGCCAGAAGTAGTATCTTGCTGGAGGTTTTTCAGAGCTGAAGCAGCCACTGGGATCAAGCCTGACTTGGGGGCTCCGGGTGGTAACCTGAACCTCCTCAAGGAGTCTGCAGAGCTTTGCAGCTCCCTTGGGGGTGCCTGTGTCATGCTCAGGAGAGGTGTATTTTGCTTCGTCTGGATCAATTTGCTTGTTTTAAAGCCTGTTATTTTTGTTCTTGAAATAACTTCTCCTGCAGTGGAAGTCTCTGTTTGCTCTCATTTGATGTTGGCTATCTCAGGCTGCTTGGTATATCTTTACTCTGGTATTGCAAACAGTATTAGGGCTACCCTGAAAGCAAACACCTTCTGACAAAGTACTTCCAGAATTTGCAGGGAGCCTACCTACCTGAGCTTCTTGTAAAGGTATAGCAAAAGGTAAAGGGTATAAATGGCTAGTTTCTTTCTATATGCAGCTATGAAATGTTGTGTTATGTTTTAGAACTAAATGGTGGAAAACCCTTCCGTGGGTCTACATTTTTTTCTTTGGCTGTGTTTTGGTCTTTTAGCTGAAGGACATGCTCAGATGTTGACACAAGTGTTTAATATTTCTGTCTGTTCTCTAAATTAGAACTGCCATAAAGCACCAGGAAACCTAGTGTAACACATTTACATTGTTATTTGTGGATCTTGATGAAGCTACTGATATGTGCTCAGCTTATTTTCAGGGTTTCTGTCACTCCTCCTTCCTTGATGCTGCAGACTGCCTGTTTTTATTTTTATTGAAAGGTGAGAAAAACTCAAAGCCTCAGCTTGGAAAGTACTCAAAATCTCAGCTGAGAAATGAGTCATACAATCACAGACACTTCCCAACAATGCTGCAAGATTTGTGTACATGATTGTAGTCATAGTTTATAGGAGAAAGGAGAAACTAATTTTAAGTATATGTTATTGGCAATGTTGCTCAATGAAAGAAAGACAGAAATATTGTCAGAGAAAGACCAAGCTTGAAAAATATTCTAGGCAGGAGGGAAGGGGCAGCTGACAAATAAGGTGGAATAGGGATGCCCTGGAGAAGCTGCGTCCCTTGGACAAAGCTTGTGTTTGGAATTCCTGCGAGATGAGACTGTTTGTGTAGCTTGCTGTCAATAAATAAAACATTCACAAACTAGGTCAAGATTAGAGCTATGAGACACTAACAAAACTGGATGAAGAGCAGCTCTTTTATGTTATTGAATAAATACCCCACGACTTATAAGCTGAAACTATTAAAAATTGCTTGCTATGAGCTTCAAAAGTCCAGAGGAATAATGAGAGCCATAAAAAAAAAAAACCTCCAGAAAAATTCTTTGGGCAGAGTAAGTATCCAGAGCACTTCTGCACAACTGTGGCTGAAGGTCTTCAGCTTCAGGAACTTGAACTTTGAAAAAATTTTATAAATGTTAAAGAATTGAGAGAGAACTGTTTGGCATATTGAACCTCAAGTGTGGAAACAAAATAAGAAATTCAATCCAGTACCGTTCAAATAATCATGTTTTATTTTTACTATATCATCACTCAACCTATGTGATTTGGTTGATATAGTATATAAGATTGCCAGAAAAATCTTGGCAGAACCACTGGAGCAAAAAAAAGTTTACCACCAATCAATCCATAATGGGCAAATCAGATATCAGCACATGGAAGGCATGTTATTGAACAAGACCTCTCCCAGGCCACCAAGTTTCTCTGCCATGATCAGCTAAGCCTCGTCTAAGTAGCGTAATTTTCTGGAAGCTACCTGTATGGTTTCAGAGAGTGTCTGTCTCTAGAAGTGATAACACTTAAAATTTGTGATTTATCACCAAGGAACAGGGCATTGGTATACAGAAAGGCTATTGCTTACATTTATCCCTGTGGAGATGAAGTCATTCTCAAGTTGGTGGAATGCCTTAAGGGAAACAGTTGAAAAAAGGTCACATCTGAAGGGAGGAGCAAACAGGATAGGTGACCCAAAACTGACCAACAGAGCATTCCATTCCATACATGTTAGAGCATAAAACTGTGTGATCACAAAGATCAAGCTCTCTTCTTTTTTGGCCGACGTGTAATACAGAACTTGGACCTCATCTCTTTGTTTGCCCTTAATCCCATGCATTCCTGAATTCAGTTCCTGAGCCCAGCTGCCGCCTGCTTCTGAGTCCAGCCCAAGACCCACATCTGCTCTGCAGCATCTCTGATGACTTAGTAATGAGGGTAGGACAATTTCAAATATTTATATCTATTTTATTATTGCTTCTTCATCATCATCATCATTATTATTGTTGTTATTGTTGTTGTTGTTATGGTTTCAGTAAAGCTGTTTTAGTTTCCAATGCAGAAGTCTCTTTCTCTCATTTTCTTCTCCCTTTTCCTGGGAATAGTGATGGGCTAAGGTGGAAATTGGGACACAATGCCCGTGTTTAGCTGCTGATCAAGCCAGATGGATATAAAGCTTGAGGATCTCTCACAAGAGTTTAGGAGATATCACAAGTGGAGACTGCTGATTGACATGAAACTTTGGTTGTTGTCTGGTTCTAGATCCAGATAGCACAGGTCTGTTATGGGATTGTTACAAAGGCTCATTTGAACTATGGAGTTATTATTCTCTCATTTCTCACTTTTAGTCTGTGTGCTCCTGGTGTTAGTCTCACACTCTACAGTCTTAAGGACAAAAAATCATGCCTATTGAAAGGTTATTCAAACTCCAGCATGATGCAACCCTCTTCCCTATTAAGTGTCTCTGGTTGCTGCTAATACAGATGACCACACTTAGTGGTCTCGACCTAGACCTAGTCAGTCTATGTATTTTCATTGAGACTGATGGTGTTGGAACGCTGCGGAGTGTGCTCTGTTACCTGAAGGATCTATTTCCTTTATGTACTTCTGAGGAACTACTATTGCAGCTTGGATTGCTCTGGCATGTATAAATAATATTTACTGAATAGCTCAATAAATCATAAATTACAAAAGCAAAGTGTTAAACACATGGGAGTCACAGATCTATACATCTGCAGAACAGACTTTGGATTTGGTCAGATAAATGCAAACTGTGTAAAAGGGAAAACAGTTTCATATCTTCCTTGATTTCTGGCAGAACACATTTTATTTTTATCTGTTCATTCACAGATTAATATGGATGTACCTGTTTGGCATTAGCAAAGGAACAATAATCTGAGATATGAGATAAACTGCTGGCAAATTGGCAGTTGACTGCCTGTGCTCTTCAGCAAGTTGTCTCACCCTCACAGTTCCCGTTTCCCTTTCTCCCTGTTTTTGCTGGAACAGTGAACATTCTCTACCAGGACCTGCATCTGCGTGCAGCCAAATCCTGGATGGAGAGTGCTGGATTGTGGGAAATTGCTATCCATAACCACGAACTCGGTTGGCAGCCTGACATGATCCGCTCGAACAGGGGTGAACTGCTGGAGCGCCGCCGAAATCATGAAGGGTTTTAGACCCTCGCGAGGCAACCTCCTAGTGCAGAGTCCGAGCTGTGGGCAACAGGCACCCTCTCTGCCTTTCTCATTCCGCTGGTTTGTTTTAAAAGCTGCGAATTCAGCAAGCAGCAGCAGTCGGTTTGTGGCGGTTTTTCAGCGCCAGGGGGCGCTGTTGCGGGGAACCCGCGGCGTTGTTCCCTTAGCAAGTTTGCAGATGACACTAAGCCGTGTGGAGGTGTCGATCTGCTGGAGGGTAGGGAGGCTCTGCAAAGGGACCTAAACAGGCTGGACCGCTGGGCAGAGTCCAATGGCATGAGGTTTAACACTGCCAAATGCCGGGTCCTGCACTTGGGGCACAACAACCCTATGCAGAGCTACAGACTGGGAGAAGCCTGGCTGGAAAACTGCCAGGAGGAGAGGGACCTGGGGGTGTTGGTCGACAGCTGACTGAACATGAGCCAGCAGTGTGCCCAGGTGGCCAAGAAGGCCAATGGCATCCTGGCTTGTATCAGAAACAGTGTGACCAGCAGATCCAGGGAGGTTATTCTCCCTCTGTACTCAGCACTGGTGAGGCCGCTCCTTGAATCCTGTGTTCAGTTCTGAGCCCCTCACCACAAGAAGGATGTTGAGACTCTGGAGCAAGTCCAGAGAAGAGCGACAAAGCTGGTAAAGGGGCTGGAGAGCAGACCCTATGAGGAGTGGCTGAGAGAGTTGGGGTTGTTTAGCCCGGAGAAGAGGAGGCTGAGAGGAGGCCTCATTACTCTCTACAAGTACCTGAAAGGAGGTTGTGGAGAGGAGGGAGCTGACCTCTTCTCCCAAGTGACAGGGGACAGGACAAGAGGGAATGGCCTCAAGCTCCACCAGAGGAGATTTAGGCTGGACATCAGGAGGAAGTTTTTCACGGAAAGGGTCATTGGGCATTGGAATAGGCTGCCCAGGGAGGTGGTTGATTCACCTTCCCTGGAGGTGTTTAAGGCACGGGTGGATGAGGTCTTGAGGGACATGGTTTAGTGTTTGATAGGAATGGTTGGACTAGATGATCCGATGGGTCCCTTCCAACCTGGTTGTTCTATGATTGTTCTATGATTGTTCTATGATTGTTTACAGACTAATAATTTGTCTTGAAAGTCAAAGAAATTATGACATGTTTTTAGAAGAAGATTCAACCCCTTATGCCATAAACCAAAAGATATTGTGTATATGCATAATCTATGAAGCAATTCTAACCAGCTGTATTCTTTAGGTAACCTGGTATTTTCATGAAACTAGTGTAGTATATATAATAAAATGACCACACAGAACCCACACAGCAAGATTGTGTACAAAATGTAGGTCTGGTCTTGCATCCTGATTATTACTTTTCTTCCCTAGCAGTGTCTCGTGAATCAGTGACTCCTGTCATAGAATCATAGGTTTGGGTTGGAAGGGACCTTAAAGATCATTCAGTTCCAATCCCCCTGCACTGGGCAGGGACATCTCCCGCTAGATCAGGCTGCCCAAGATACAAACTGGCCTTGAACACCTGCAGGGATGGGGCAGCCACAGCTTCCCTGGGCAACCTGTGCTGGTGCTTCACCATCCTCATGGTCAAGAAATTCTTCCTTGTGTCTAGTCTAAATCTGCCCCTCTCCAGTTTATACTCATTGCCCCTAGTCCTATCACTACAAGCCCTTGTAATCAGTCCCTCCCCAGCTTCCTTGTAGCCCCTTTTCAGGTACTGGAAGGTCACACAAAGGTCTCCTTGGAACCTTCTCTTCTCCAGGCTGAACAACCCCAACTCTCTTAGCCTGTCCTCATATGGGAGGTGCTCCAGCCCTCTGACCATCCTTGTGTCCCTCCTCTGGACCCATTCCAACAGCTCCATATCCTTCTTATGCTGAGGATTCCAGAACTGGATGCAATACTCCAGATGAGGTCTCACAAAAGAGAAACAGAAGTGCAGAATCTGCTCCCTTGACCTGCTGGCCGTACTTCTTTTGGTGCAGCTCAAGGTATGGTTGGCCTTCTGGGCTGTGAGCATGCATTGACGGTTCAAGTCAAGCTTCTCATCAGCCAGTACTCCCAAGTCCTTCTCTGCAGGACAGCTCTCAATCACATCATCCACCATCCTGTTTTGAAATTGTATCCTGATTTATATCATATAGGCACAATTTTGTTTGTACGTATTTGCACATCTCTTGTGGACACTTTTATTTCAAACACTTAGTGTGACTTGATTAAGCAAAAGTCTTTTCTGAACTTTCATGTAGGGATCTAGTTGATGAGCCTTGCGTGCATGAACCCTGTCTCATGGATTGTGGGTTTTAAATTTTTTTCATTTATGCTCTAATATATGACCCTAACCAGTTCTACACTTATATCATCATGAAAACTGATTTTAAAAACAAATGTTTCTAAGATTATTTACATGCTTACAGTGACCTCTACACTAAAGTACACATTAATGACTCTGTGCATCAGTGCTCTAAAATTACATTTTCTAACAAGAAAGCTGATTAAAACAGGTTTCTTTTCTATAGTGTACCATAAATAATTTTTGTGAAACAATATAAAAAATAATGTTAATTTTCAGAACTTTTCTTAGCAACGACACAAATCTATTCATTAAATAAAAACATGAGTTGTGGTGCATAATTATAACAGAATTGGTAGAAAAGTATTGTATATAAACCACTGTGTGCAACTTTGAGCTCTTCTGTTGTTTCTGAGCCTGTTGATTCTTTAAGTGATTAGGCTCTGTCCTGATGCTGTTGGCACACTAAGATATTTTCTGCTGCTACTGAGAGAAATTCATTGCTTCTGAAATTATCTCTGTGTTTTTCAGTTTGCTGAAGACCTGTATCTAGAATTTCAGAATCATCCTTTGAAGACAGCTTCAATTTTTGTTGCTAACAGTGTCTGTATCCTAGATAACACTCTTAGTCTTTTGTTAATGTTTGGATATATATGTATTTTTTTTTCTGTATTAGTACTAAATACAACTAAATCACACTGGAAATCACTTTCCCAAATGCTTCAGGCTGCTGCATTCTTTGCCTACTCCTGTAGCCAAGTGTGTTATAAAGGAAAACACAGGTCTGAATACTGGCATTTGTTTCAGGTAGTCTGTCAATTCCCTGAGCTATGAAGTTTATGCAACTAAGACCTGCCTGTCATTTCCAGCCTCTGACACCTTTTATCTCACTGACCATAATTGTTTCCAGAAGGAGTTATTTAGCAGACAAGAGCTTTATCCGTGCTTTGTTCTTCATTGATTCAAATGGTACCAGTCTTTCCCCTTCCCTTCCCTTCCCTTCCCTTCCCTTCCCTTCCCTTCCCTTCCCTTCCCTTCCCTTCCCTTCCCTTCCCTTCCCTTCCCTTCCCTTCCCTTCCCTTCCCTTCCCTTCCCTTCCCTTCCCTTCCCTTCCCTTCCCTTCCCTTCCCTTCCCTTCCCTTTCCCTCCCCTCCCCTCCCCTCCCCTCCCCTCCCCTCCCCTCCCCTCCCTTCTCCCTTTCCCTTTCCCTTCCCTTCCCTTCCCTTCCCTTCCCTTCCCTTCCCTTCCCTTCCCTTCCCTTCCCTTCCCTTCCCTTTATTTTTGACAATCAGAAAGCAGGGAAAAAAAAGAATCTGTCACAAGAACTGGATCATCATCATGGACGAAGTAGCTTGAAAGGAACAGAAACAGCAATCCATTTCTTCAAAGAAACTCTCCCTGCTCCTAATGCCACTGAGAGAACGTAAAAGAGAGAATCCTGTTCTGCAGGTAATTAATGCTGGTTTCATGACTTCCTCCAGCTCAGAGGTTCATATGCAAAATGGCAGAGAAATGTTACAGAGAGGCTGCACAGGCAGGAAGGTGATAAGAAGGATGTTTGTGTGCTCAGAGTCTGGATCTAAACTGCCAGCTCCAGACCATTTGTGAACTAATGAACAGTTGATGTAGACAGAATAAAATTGAAGGGGTTTTTTTTTATTTTTCTTAATTTGAAATTGGTTTGTCTTGAAAATATCAAAAGAAATTTGAGATTAAATCATATTAAATCCCTGCCCTGAACATACAAAATTGATTTAATCAATTTTTTTTCTTCAGCTTTCTGTGTCGGGGACGCAGAAATTTATGTAAACCAAATATATGTATTTTACTTGCATTAGCTCATCCCAGTGTGTATGCAGCATGCTGTCCAGGAATGCAGCTGATAGAGTGGTTAAATCTGGGCAGCAGGAGGGACAGCAGGCCTAGCATCTGAAAGAAGGGCAATGTACAACTGTCTCATGAGGCATTTAGCAAGCCAGGGATATGACAGTAGTCTCAGAGAATTTGAATTAAAAAACCAGAAAAATTACTGAATTGCAAACTATTCTGTAGAATAGCCACTCTTCTATAGGATCAAGTTCCTTAGCTGCACTAGGCAGCAAATGGTCTCTTATTCACCTTGTTTTTCAACAAGACACTTAGATGATGAACTGTACCTCCTCTTGCAATATGGCATTTTAACATACAGCCACGCTGGTGTTTAACTGAAGAAAACCCTGGATTCTGACAAATCCAAGTAGACATACCCCCAAAATATCCTGACCTGCATATAAACAAATCATGAATTCATTTCAGTCTTTCTACTAGTGTCAAAAAAGATCTTTCTAGTATGCACACTCAATGCATCTCAGCTTCATTTTTGTCTCTCTTGGCTTGATTTTCTTACTGAAGTAATTGGATGCCTTCCAGTAAATCATTAAGTGAACCCACTGAAACCTGTCACATATTGTTCTGTCCATCCTTGCCTCATTCGTTGCTCATGGGAAAATATTTATGTAACTTGTTGATTCATGTAGTTATGAAAGGTAAGTAGCATCCAAAGCAGGGCACACAGGGTTTTGCCTTTCTTCAGAGAGTCTTTTGTGGACAGCAGGGTAGAGGTCAAAGTATAAGAAACACATTCCAAAATACAGAGTTGTCCAGATTTTTTAACATCTTCAAAACCAGAAAAGAGACTAAACCACATTAGCCATTTGATTGTTTTTCTGTTCTACCAGCATACAACAGGAAACAAAGAATATATAAGCAGAATTCATATTCTGTATTTCTGTACTGACACAAAATAGAGCAGAAAAAAAAACTTTAGAAAAGTATAGAGAAAAAACACATGCAGAAAATCACAAAACTGTTTTAGAGACAAGGCTAAAAAGGCTTACAGCGTATTCTGCCCTTAAGTTCAAGTGAGTTATCCTAGGGTACCCTGACAGAAAAATGAGGGAGCACTGTGCTTCTTGCCTGCTCATATGCTGTGTGTTCTGCTCAGCACAGAGGAAAAGGACAGACTGCTGCCCTTAATGGTTAGATATAGAGAGCAGTTCTAAAAACCACAAATAGCAGGGAGGTATCCGAAGAAGAATGACTTTCAGAAGAAACTATAGGTTTCATGGAAAGAAATCACTTGGGATCCCATCCAGCGAGGTTGACCTCAAGATTAACACTAGCCGACTGCTCTGCTTGGTTGGTGGGTGAGCTGTGGGGCTCACAAGAGATTCTAAAAGTGTGGGTATGTCTATTTAAAACATATATGTGTAGCAAAAGCTGACACACCAGCTTCAGGTTGGTAAACCTGCTCTCTACTTAGACCAAGGTGGGCATCTTCTGGTGAAGTTGAGACGATGCCTTAGGGAGTGTGAGGTTCAGCACCCTTTGGGTGCATGTATTACAGTCAACAAGATATGCTGACTTGCTGGGATTGTAGTTTTGGATACCTGCCAAGAGATTTAAGGCACAAACAAATAAAGATATTGTAAATAACCACTTAACTGCTTATTATAAGAAAGAAGGGGGGTGAAAAGAGAGAAGAAGAAAGGAGGTAGGGGAGAGCATGCAAAAGAATAGCAAGAGTCGCCACTGGGGTTCTGCAATGTGCCACCGATCTCACATTGTCCAGTCTTCTGGGTCTGTCTCGATAGGGGCTGGTGGGGGTGGTCTGATCCTCAAGACGGGTGGCAAGCTTCTGCAGATTCAGTGTCCTTTTATTCCATCTCTGCTGTGCGTGCCATCCAATCCACTCACAGGTTTAGTTAGGTGGCCTGATCTGGGGCCATCCAATCTGCTCCCCAATCGAGTTTAGAAAGTTCAGTCAGGGGATGGCACGTGCCTATCATGCACAGGCCATGAGCTAACAGTTCAGGCAGCCTCAATTGCTTAGCCTCTGAGTTAGAGCCTGGCAAACCACCGCTTTGTGCCCCAAGTCACCACAAGCAGAGCAGCCTTAGCAGTGCTTGGTATTATTTTCTCTTCAAGCATTCCCAAGCACAAAGTTTGAGGCAAACATAAAATCCAACAGTCACAGCATGGTCTAGAAAAGCACCATAACTGCTGGGGTGAAATGAAGCTTTAGAGAACATACTTCTACTGCTGAAGAGCTGCCTACATGGGCAACATAAACCAAACCAATGGGGTCAAATACAAGAGCACCGTAAGAGAAAGTGTGACTGCAGCATAATGGCATAGATTGTCTATGCATTTCATACAAAACATTTATTAGATTAAAAGAATAGAAATAACTAAAAAAAAAAATCTCCAGTTCTTTTGTTGTTGAGCTGACAAGTTCTTATCACTACTGATGCTTATTTTGGAATTTGACAAATGGAAAAAACCCACATTCTTAGACACGGAAAAATTCAAGTGAGAAGTTACAGGAAACTTTAATGGTCATAAAATGTGCAGTCTCTCAAATTTGGCTGACAAAATCACTTCAGCTGACAGTTTCCATTGTTAGGGATGTAATAGGTTTAAAAAGAGATAGGAAGCAAATTATAGGCTCTCTACAAATCAAACCCACCCAGCACATTTCTGCAGTACAGAGCAGTTGTTTCTGTAGGTCTCTGTTAGGCAGAGCCTGGGGAAGAAGTCCTGCTGCACCTGCAAGAGGCTGATGTGAGATGTTTGTGAGATGAATACACCAAATTGCCAGAAATACTTTAGAGGGATGTGGAATTCAAATTTCAAACATTTATCCTTGGTTCACAGTGTTTAAGAATTTTGGACTACATTGCCTGACACACATTTTTGAAAGACTATTCCATACCCTCCTTGGATAACATTCTGTGGTTTACCTTTCTTAACTAAGATAAATTTGACATGACCTCTTCACCTCACATCCCCTTTTTCTTTGAAAACCCCTCACTGGTAAAGAACACATTGCTGGGGAACCACTGGGAAGGAAACAGAAAACAGAGGCACTGGGGCAGAGTTGGAGCAGGAAGCAGAGGGGAGGCTGTAGCTGGTTTATTTTGTCCTTGTTCTTCTCCATCTCCAGGGTTGGAAGATATGTCAGCATCTGCTGCAACCTCTTTCTTCCACCTTCCAACCTCTTTCTCCACTTGGTAGTGGCAAAAAAGTTGTGACTGTCTTCATGGCAAGCATTCACCCTCACCGTCTGATTTAAAGCTGCTATTACAAATGGCATGCAGAACTCATTTCCAGGGCAGTTCTATTCAAAGTGGCACTTAACTGCGTTGAGTGAATGCTGATGAATGTTCTTTAATTAAAGTGCTATAATAAAAAAAAAAAAATCAAACCCAGAACATCTGTGCCAAGGTGCTAAATAATCTGTCTAAACAGATGTCTAATTTTAAGCTCAGTCATATTACAGAAATATTACATAAAATGTTCAAATAGGAAATAGAGCTGCTGCTTTTCATGTGTGCATTGTATTTCTCTTTAATCAGTGTCAATCTTCTCAGCCTTCATTTGGTTTTATTTGAAGTTCAGTGAGGTTTTTCCCCTCCTTTGGGCTTCTGGTTAAGCAACTGACATGCTTTGTTGGTAGAAGAGTAAAAAATCATAGAATCATAGCATCAATGTCCCTTTTATGGTGATTTAACATCTTAGAGTTTATCACATCTAAAATATGGAAACAAATAAATATACACATAGACTTGAACTTTATTGATAAATTTGGTTTGCAGAATATATTTGATACTACTTGTGCTGCAAGCAATATTCTTGAAAAAGACATTTACTTGAACAAACTGACCTTACTGAACAGCTCTGCAGTGTACCACGAATCTCTTTACAGTAGGGAGCCTGTGGGCTCCAGCATAGCCTGACCACTGACCTTGAACATATCAAATGAAACACAATCCTGAACCTTGCATCAGACAGGCAGCACTCTGAACTCTTCTAACACGTATCATCTGCAAAACACAGAGCAAGATTTGATCCTGTAAGAAATTAATTTCCAGGAATGATGAAGCTGATATTCCCCATCCAGATTCATGTATTGGCATCCCTTCATTCTGTTTATTTTATATCCTTGTCTTCAGCAGGAAGTTATGGATGAGTATACCTGCTGCTCCTTCTGTCACTAAAACCTTCCAAGCACCTACCAATCACTAAAAAATATGATCACACTTCCACCTTTAGATAAAGACTTCACTTTACCTTTAAGGTTCTCCCCTCTTTTGCTCCATCCTTGGTATCACAACTCATCTTGGGGCAAACTGCGGGATTTTACTGAAAGGTCAGAGCTCTGGAAATGACCAACAGCTGCCTGGGCACTGGGGGAATATGGGGTACTGAGGGCAGCAAGGTATGCTTGGTATGGTTTCAGTGAAAGGTTTCTAGGATAAAGCCTCCTGCTACAAAAAAGCTTCACTTTAGGTTCATCACATTCTCCTACAGTTTTCCAGAAACCCAAATAAATAAAATCTTGTTTTGATTGTGTTTCTCAAGATCTGAAGCTAAGGTTTGTCACTCATTACCCTGTAGGGAGAATAACATGAGGAATAGTATTTATTTAAAAAAACATAAGGAAAAAAGAAAAGGAAGAAGTTCTCTAAGCAGGGAAGCATCAGCCTCACTTGAAAATCTACACTATAATGAGATGCAGAGGTGCTAAAAGAGCTTTTGTCTGCCAGTTTTTATGTGAGGAGGGTAATTTTTTCCACAGTGGAAAGTGGAAATGACCCTGACACTCACCCTGAGCTAGCAGCCACTGGAGCCATAATCAGGTGGTGGGAAAATAAAGCTCCTTATATTCTGGGGAAAAGTGATTGGGGAAGGTGAGAGGGGGAAGGTAGGGGTTGTAAAGCGAGATGTAGTCTGTGTACAGTGGAAAATTCAGAAAATGTTCATTTCTCAGAAAGAATAGATATGGTATGTATGGATGACCACAGGGAGGAGGTGGAGGAGATGTATGCAGCATGGGCAGAACCCTGTGTAGGTCAAGAGAGTGAATATATGTATTTAAGAAGAGAGAAACAAGAGCAGCAGTGAGGAATGGGGTGGGGAATAAGAGGGGAAAGCAGGAGGAGACCAGTGGGATCAGGTAATTCATACAATGCTGGAAGATGGAAAGATTTTCACTCTCCCTATGTACTGAGTGATCCTTGAATCCTCTGGATGGCCTGACAGATTGTCTTCTTCTATACTACAGTTACTGTATTATTAGTTTATCTCAGATACCTTCTCTTCCTGCTTGAAAACTTTTCCTATGTGGATTTTAAACTTGTTCTTCTGTTTGTTCCTGACACACAGCAACCCAATCAGAGTAATTCCTCAGGTATTACAGCTCTGTGTGTATTCCAGATTCCAGGTATTCCAAATCCTGAGCAGCTCCACTACAGAGTGATTGCTGGCACTTACAGGAAGAAACAGCTGTGCTGTACATTATTTTTCTGCATGTAAGAGAAACCCAGGCTGTCGCTGGTCCGTCTGTATTCACAGTATGTGAACAGTGGGGGTCAGTATGAAGTTGTTGTGGAAGCACTGTACAGCTGTGCCAGGCAGTCTGCACAAAAGGACCTTCAAAAAAAGGTTGAGGTTTGCTTGTTTTAATAAGATCCTCCAAGTTTTTTTGTTGAGAAATGTAGAATTAACTCATACCTCTGGCTCTCAACCAAGTAGGCCCCCATCGCCTCCTGGGAAAGCATTACTGAGGTATGCAGCAAAAAGCAGTGCGTTCAATTTAATTCTTTTCTCCTCTGAATCTCCTAGGCAATTTTCTTATGCTGCCTGTACATCAGGATTGGTTATGCCTGTGCCCCATTTCCTGCCCTCTATATAGTCATGTTCTGTGACCTGCTGCGTAATACCAAAAAAAGAAACCCTTCCAAGGAAATAACTATTGCTCCAAGGAAACAACAACTGAACATTTACAGTTCTCTGCATGTGGTAGCAATAAAAGAGGGGGAGGCAGAGGCGAGGGGAACAGATGATCTGGCAGGATGGGAGGACAGAGCCTCTTAGTTTGCTGTATGGGACGTCCTGGAGGCCAGCTGGTTTGCTGTCCTGGCTGGGCTGTCCAAGCCCTGGAGCATGCGTTCAGAGTGTTAATAGCTGCCTCTGACTGATGTCTGCAGTAGCAAAAGTGTTGGGCAGCAAGGAGTAAGTGTTCCAGACTGAATGATTTCTAGAAGGCAAATGCCTTGATGGAATGAGAGGAGAGGAGAAGAGTTAGGAAAGCTGTCACTCAATTTTATCATGCCATTGACCCTGTCAGGATGTGGGGGTAGGCAACCTAATGTATTGTGTTATGGCTCTACAGAGAGCAACTTGAGCTTTCCACAGCACTCCATAATCAATCCAAGTGCAAGTGGAACTTGCCCAACTTCCTTGGGCTGTGGAGTTGCAAGGAGCTATACAAACAAGTAGCCATCTCTCTCCTTCTGTTAGCACATCCTAATGCTATGCACTTATGGGGCGTCTAGGCTTGAACAGACCTTATGTCTTTGTGAATGCTCATTATCTGGTCTTTAAGCTATGTTAGCCTGCATCATCTGAAGGGTAACCTTTGTCATCTTAAATTTATGGTTATTGCATGTGATTCTTGCAAATATACTTATTTTTTTGGTGCTTTCCGCAAACATTCATATAGCCTTCTTCAAATCTACCGCAAGATATACTTCCACTGTGACTCCTTACTACCAAATTGCAGCTTAGCTGCTAGTGAGCTGAGTCTATTCCTTGTTTTGCGTTGGACCAAAGCAAGGGAAGACATAGGAAATGCTGTAACAATCTAGTCTATTAGTAGTTTGCAACTTAGCATACATATTTCTCAGAATTACAGGTTTTCTACAGCAAGGATTTTCTTTTCATCCTTGTTTGTGTAATTTCTAACACAATGGAGTCCAAATCCTAGATGTGTTCTGTACTATAGACCAAAAACTAACTTTACTTTTTTGGTAGGAAAGAGCACAAATCAGACACTGCCTTTATTGCTAAAGACAGCGGAGATTAAATTACTCAGAGGAACATTCTGTGGTCCAGTGCACCTGAGTTTGCAGGTAGTATAAATGATCTCTTACAGGCTTCTTTGCCTTTATGCATACAATGCAGGACCAGTATCCAAGAAAAAGAAATGTATTGCATGGAAAAAGAAGTCTCAGGTCTTAACAAGAATACCCTTCAGAGTGCTGTAAGGATGTGTACTTGGGTCTCTGCCATTTCTACCTTATGTGAATAGATCCAGACAAATGTTCCAATATGAACCAGTTAAAATATTAAGACAACTGTTTTGAAAGCAGAATAAGCTATGTGTGTATTAACTGGAGAGAAGGAGATATCTGGAACAAATATCCATATTTCAGAAAATATTTTCTGGGAGTGTGATGTACTGGAGTACCAGAGAGGTAGTAGTTACCTTATTTAATTAGATAGCCTTTGTCTAGTCTATTATTTGTTCCCTTTCATACTACTTATTTATTTTAGAAAGTAATGAAGGATTTAACCAGAACAACATAGGGGAACAGTGACACTCACAGAAATCAAACGCTCATCATATTTGCATAAATGTGTGGGCACAAAGGATTCTGCTGAAATGTGTGTTGAGCATTTTGCAATATCTGTGCTTTTCTTCTTGTTTATTAAGAAGTTATAATTTAAACAGTAAAAAAGCGTATGACTAGTTACACGGAATTCTGCTGCCATTTTTTTAAGAGGAGGCAATTCACCATGTGGTTTGTGGTTTGTAGGAATGCAGTAAGAATTTATGTAGCTCAAAGACTTCCCTGGTAGCTGAAAGTGATGCTTGTTTAACTGACAAGTCATAACTCACTCATTTTTCATTCTTACTGGGTCCTGAGAATGTTTAATCAACAATGTAGTCTGTACAATTCTACAAAATTAATGTTCTTAATTAATAACTATTTTGGTTGCAAAGATTGAGATGTTTCCATTTAACATGAATAGAAGACAATTATGTAGCTTGAATGTTTTCCTATTTGATTCTATTTTAAATATATAAATACGTTATTAAAAATATTGGAAATAATAAATATTTTCTAGCTGATATTGTAGATAAATCCCATCAAGCCATTAATAATAAATAATCTTTTCAGGTTGAAGTTATTTCTTTTTGTAAACTGTTCACAAAATGTCTTTAAGTCATAGAAATGTCTGTGCAGGGACATGTAGCATGTACAACAGCCTAAGGCTTCTTCCCCTGCTTTGGTTGTTTGTTCCTCACTGTTGATAATGTGAGTTTTGTCAAGTCCTGTCCAATGGCATTGCTCCTCAACTGTGGTCATCTGAAATGTAGTAAGGAAGAAGGAATCTGGGTATCATTAACGACAGCTGAGTAAACAGGATAACTCATGTATGTTTTTGAAGTTAGCCGGTTAGCTGCTGAAATTCCTCAGTTACCAAACTTTGTGTAACTCTACTTCCAACACTGTTCATGGTTGGTTCTATAACCAATTTGACAACAGAGAACCATAGATTTTTACGAAGGTATTTTAGAAAGCAAATATACCTATGAGTGAGCAAATTCTGGGAAACTCAATTTGATAATAAATGTGGAAATGAAAAAAATCCTAAAATTGGCTAAAACGTATTTTTTTTCTTAGCTGTAACTTTCATAATGTTCTTGCTGCTACAAATGGCTTCTTTTTTACATATAATTAACCTAACTAGTTGATACTAAACCATGTTCTTGCTGTTATGTTACTTCATCATCCAACTCAGCCTGTCTTCATAATGCACTGATTTTTGTTGGTCTCATCTGCTAGTTACACACTGTCTGAGTGGTGCCTGCAGCTGGCTGGGTGCCTGTCTGTTGCCTTGCATAACATAGCTCTTGCTAGCTCTAGCCTTCTATGTACGCCACAAAATGAATAATTACAGCTACAGTGCTCTACTATGTGTGATCTGCTTGAAAATGAAAATTGTCATAGATCTGTGAATTTCAAATGAATTGCGAATCTCTGTACCATGTAGCAATTTAGGGCAACTGAGTATCTGCTCTTAATATTTGAAACAAGTCTTTGTTGGGAAGCAAACTGAGGATCCTTCTATTTGTACATCATCTATGCATGCTTGTATTTTTTTGTTGCACTCATGTATGCAGTGACTGCAACAATATTGCTTTATGCATTCAAAAGCTGATACCAGGCACTGATCCTAGAAGTAGGAACTTGCCTGCCACGGGGACATCTTGATAATTAAATAGCATCACTAGCTGTGGGCAGAGGTAGAGTTGGTGCTTGCTTAGTACCGCTGAAGGGTGACCACTGAAGTCTGCTACATAGCTACACCCCTCCTGCTTACATTGTCTGCAGAAAAATAAGAAAAACCACTGTTGGAAGCAGAGCTACTGCATGCGGATGAAGGCACAGTGGGCAGCCCAGTCCCAGGGGAGTGCCCAGTTCTTCTCTACAATAGCAGCAAACCCAGCAAATTTTATACCTTCACCAGCTTCTCATGGCAGTTCTGCCCAATTCTGTGGTTTTACCTTTGAGTGGTAAAATTCAATTTTATTAATGTATCTGAGGAGCCTTAAGCTGCCTGAAAATGAGAATTAACAAAAAGCTGATTAGATCGTTATAACTATTTATTTTAGCTGATTTGACATGTTTGTTCATTTCACCCTCCAACAGAGATTGTTAGACTGCATACACAATCACCTTTTCACTTACCTGTTAAGCCTAGTAGGGAAAAAATGTAATTAATTCATGTTTTCTTAATGACTCCATGACTCTTGGAAGTGGAAGACAGACTTGATATAAAATCCGAAGTCTAGATCTGTGACCCAAAACAGACAAGTGTAAAGGTCCATACTTACTCAGGGCCAACTCAAGGATTAAGTTGCTTTATAATTCCTTCTCAAAGGTCTGTTAGGCAAAGTAAATATAATCATCTTCAACACCTTATACTCTAGAGGTTATATGGAACAATTCACCATAACTTTTTAAACTTCCACATTCTTTTTTTAAAGGCATAACATCAAAAGAAGCCTGTAAGACAGCTTATTTAGTACCATTTTATCATTCAGTTTTGGAAAACATTTGCACAACTGAGTATTAGATGCTTCAGATTGTCCTGCTGAAATGTATGCAAACAACTTTCCATAATTACTGGAGTGCTTAAACATCTGAATAAGGGTAATCTGCTTTCTTACAAGATTCAAGCAGATGACAGAAGCAGAAACGTGCCTATGCTGTGTCTTCTTTTGATCCTTGTCATACTTTTGTGGAAAGGATTTTGGTATCTCTTTTCAGAAAGTAGTGACAAATTCTTCCTGGCCCTAAGGGTGTCAAGGCTTCAGTCAGCACAAGTGGCTGCTGCTGGCAGGACTGTCACCCAGCCAGGGCATGAAAGGGACAGCCCAGTGACTCCTTGGTAAGATGAAGAGAATTGAAGTACCTTTGAGAGAGTTGCAGGAGTTTATTGCTGTTGTTAACTGGGTGTTAGTTAAGTCAGTAATCATCTAGAAAATGATACCAAGCTTTTAAGACCCATCTGGAGGAAAAACATGTAAACAGAAAAGAGAGAAGCAGATTTAGCCTTAAAATTGTCACAAGTTTACTACCATCAATGTGGCATCTCATCTTCTTTATGGCTTTGCAGTCTAGGAAAAAAAAGTTGTTTGACTCTAATTAGGTGTATTTTTAATGTAACCTTGGTTGCTTAGCCCGTCAGGCCTAAAAAATATGAGAAAGCATGGTATAGAGTATAGTTATTTTCTGTGTCAATTGCAAATATTTGCTACCTATTTGAACTATTCTTTGAATTTACAATCTTGAAGTACTTATCCAAGCATATCTGGGATTTGTTAACAGGAAAGGGGCAGATATGGAAAGCTATAAATAATGCAGCACAAGCCCTGAGGGTATTTGGGTAGCTATTATAAAAACTTCCCTCTGGAAATGATGTGCTGTGGCAGTGCCGAGGGAAGATGACACGCAAAATGCTCTTTCCCTGGGGGGATCTTGGCTGCCAGGACTCTCCTAGAGCAAAGCAGGAGGACGGGAACAGCAACAGGAAATTTGGGAGAGTAGCTGCAGGTCTTGTGTGCGCAGTGGAAGAGAGCTTGGCAGAGTTGGTATCAGCTTAGTTTGAAGGGCTGAAGAAGGCAGATGTGATCTGGAAGGTCCAGATACACAGGACACAGCTTGAATGCCATTCAGATATCTCAGAGCCGTGTTCTTCCCTTCAGTAAATGAGGGCTTATAAAAGAGTCTGGAAACCATCCTTTAATCTGTTGTTCTCTGCCAGATCTCTGATTGCAATTCACTTCAGTATGACTTATTTCCCCAACTATCACCTGTGATGGGAAAGTCATGAATGTAAGGTTTTCGGTGTTGCAGATGAAGAGCTTGATGATAGTGATGATAGGGTTGAGTGCTTATGAATAAAAATCAGAGGAGCACCTAACAAGGCAAATATCATGGTGAGAGTCTACTATAGACTACAGCAGGAAGAAGAGGCCGATGAGTTATTATACAAGAAACTGGGAGAAGTCTCGTTATCACTAGCCATTGTCCTTGTGGGAGACTTCAAACTACTAGATGTCTGCTGGACATACAGTACAGCAGAGAGAGAACAGTCTAGGAGGTTCCTGGAGTGCATGGAAGAAAAATTCCTGACACAATTGGTAAGTGAGATGACTAGAGAAATTGCTCCACTGGACCTGCTCAACAATGCCAAGTGCTGAGTCCTGCACATCATAGAATAATACAATAGTTTGGGTTGGAAGGGATCTTAGAGATCATCCAGTTCCAACTCCCCTTCCATATCCCACTAGATCAGGCTGCCCAAGGCACCATTCAAACTGGCCTTGAACACCTCCAAGGACGGGACAGCCACAGCTTCCCTGGGCAACGTATTCCAGTGCTTCACCACCCTCATGGTGAAGAAATTCTTCCTTATGTCTAGTCTAACTCTGCCCCTCTCCAGTGTATTCCCGTTGTCCCCAGTACTATCACTACAAGGCTTCGTAAAAAGTCCCTCTCCAGCTTTCTTGTAGCCCCTTTCAGGTACTGGAAGGTTTCTATAAGGTCTCCTTGGAGCCTTCTCTTCTCCAGGCTGAACAACCCCAACTCTCTCAGCCTGTCCTCATATGGGAGGTGCTCCAGCCCTCTGATCATCCTTGTAGTCCTCCTCTGGACCCATTCCAACAGTTCTATATCCTTCTTACATTGAAGATTCCGGGACTGGACACAACACTCCAGATTAGGTCTCACAAGAGAGGAACAGAGCAGCAGAATCACCTCCCTCAACCTGCTAGCCGCTCTTCTTTTGTTACAGCCTAGGATATGATTTGCCTTCTGGGCTGTGGGCGCACACTGCTGGCTCACATTGAGTTTCTCATCAAACAGCACCCTCAAGTCCCTCTCTGCAGGGTAGTTCTCAATCAAATCATACTCCACCTCCAACCTGTAATGAAATCAGGGACTGCCCCAATGCAGGTTCAGGACTTTGCCCCTGGCCTTGTTGAACCTCATGATGTTCTCACAGGCCCACTTCTCCAGTCTGTCCAGGTCCCATCCTTCCACTGTGGCAATTGCACCACTCAGCTTGGTGTCATCTGCACTTGGGACACAACAACGTGTGCAGTGCTACAGGCTTGGGGAAGATTGGCTGGAAAGTTGACTGGCAGAAAAGGATCTGGGGTGTTGGCTGACAGCCAACTGAAGGTTAGCCAGCAGTGTGCTCAGGTGGCCAAGGCAGCTAATGACATCTTGGCTTGTATCAGAAACAGCGTGGCCAGTAGGTCCAGGGAAGTGATTCTGCCCCTGTACTCTGCACTGGTGAGGCTGCAGCTTGAACACTGTTCAGTTTTGGGCCCCTCGCTACAAGAAAGACATTGAGGCTCTGGAGTGAGTCCAGAGAAGGGCAACAAAGGTGGTGAAGGGACTGGAGAAAAAGTCTTATGAAGAACAGCTGAGGTAAGTAGGATTGTTTAGCCTAGAGAAGAGGAGGCTGAGTGGAGACCTTATCACTGCCTACAACTGCCTGAAAGGAGTTTATAGAGAGGTGGTTGTTGGTCTGTTTTCCCAAGTGACAGGTGATAAGATGAGAGGGGATAGCCTCTAGTTGCACCAGGTGTGGTTCAGACTGGACTTTAGGAAAAACTTCTTCACTGAAATGGTTATAAGGAACTCGAACAGGCTGCCCAGGGAAATGGTTGAGTCCCTATCCCTTGAGATATTTAAAAGATGAGTAGATGAAGAGCTTAGGGATATGATTTAGTAGTAGACAGGTATGGTTAGACTTAATGTTCTCAAAGATCTTTTCCAGTTTAGGGATTCTATTATTCTATGAAGATGTAACTGGTAGCCAGTAGCTCATGGTCAACAAAATTCGGTCTAGGAATTGAACTCAGAGGCTTACTTTGCTTCATTATTTCTTTGTTGTTGTTTGAATGATAAGGACAAACAGTTAAGCAATGAATGCTGTGGGCTTTTTCTACCATATTTATTACTTCTTAAATAAATGCAAACCATTTAAGTAGATCTATACACATTGTTAAGTGGTTGCTTATTCAAGGGTACTTTATAGCCTTGTCCATAAGGAATAAAGATTATGTCAGTGGTTCATTCTGGTCTTTTAATGTGAAAGATTTCCTTGCTACCTAATATAAAACCCTGGATGAATACGTATCAAACAAGAGTTTGATTTCCCACAGTGCCTATCCTCAGTCTGGTGGGAAGAAGGAGAGACAGGAAAAAGATATGCAAACAAATAGCATGTGAACTAAAAATAGGATGTGCATAATTATTTTCAACTGGTAGAGAAGAGGTTTGACAAATTCCCACAGAGTTAGGAAATAACATACATCAGTTCTCATAAGGTCAATAGTCATGGGGTGCTTCATCTTTACTTCTCCCTCCTGAAATCCACCCAAGCAAACAAAGCATATGGGGAAAATAATCTTAAACAGAAAATGTTCCTTGCTACATTGTGAGATTTGAAGTTGCTTCCAGGTCTTGAGCACTACTGTACAAAGGTGATCTTTTCCTTTCTGTGTGACCAGGAAATACACAGCTCAGTCCAAAATGACAACACAAACATAGTTAGGTTAACCTTTGTTCTGGTGGCATCTGGTGTGGTTCCAAAATGTCTTTGTACCTCACCTTATGACCTTAAACCTGTATCTTATGCTTGTGTAGATGGTTCATTTTCATTTTGCTATGGAGTACTCCTACCCTCTACCTATGGCACAACAATCCTGTTTTGAAATCTTGAAGCCTGTATAAATACTTCCACGGGAGTTTAAACGTGTGCTACCACAGTGCCCAGTCTCCAGTCACACTAGGATGCGGTTATGTAACAACAGTACAGAAACATGGGGAGAAACAATTCCTTTCCTACAGAGTAGCTGCTTAAGTAGCAAAGTGCTTTCCTTTCATCTCAGAAATGCAGGTATGGAACAGAAACTAAGTGAAATGGTAAAACCAAGAATTTACTCTAGATTTTCTAATTGTAAATCCAAGCTTTTCATTACATGGCAAAATGCCAAATCTCTCATCTAGTTTTTGGTTGTTCTTTGCTTAACAGAAAGTCTTTTCTTTATTAATCAAGCAGATAATTTGTGTAGTGGTTGCTGCAGAGAACCTAATAACCTACACTTCCTTCAATGTGATTGGTTTATTGGTGTGACTGGGGAAAGGGTGATTAAAAAAGCTTAATAATCATAACCATATGCAAAAGGACACGTAGAATACAAAAATTTATTTTAGACTTTTTCTTAAATTGCATATACATAACAGCATTCTGAAATCAGGACAGTTGATCTAATGATTTAATAACTCCAAGTTGTCATTAATGTAAGAGATTGGTGTGGGAGAAGTACTAATGTCCTTATTGGCAATTATGTAAAAAGATCACTTAGCATAGTTATAAACTGTTGCTTTGTGGGGTTTAAAAGCAGTTTGCAACTCTTAAGGACCATGCTATATAGCTAATCTTTTCTGTATGACTAGAAAACATGCTTCTATTGAAACGTATATAAAGTTGACACATCAGGTCAGTTCTAAGAAAGTAAAGGAAAAAGATTAGCAGTAACTAAATAGAATGAATTATGTACTTACTGATAAAGAACACTGGTATTTCCTAATCCCTTCTAAGGCTTTTTCTCTGTGTGCAAGATTATGGATATTTTTCCTGAATGTAAAAATATTTTTCCAATGGTCCCTAAGGCTGACACCTGAATCTTCTCTACTTTTAGGAAGAGGAATTATTTCTTTAAATTACAGTGCATTATTAACACTTTAAGACTGGTTCAGAAAGGGATTAGAAAGTTATACCTTACCAGAGGAAAGTCACAATTTCTGAGAACAAAACCTACCTTTCCATTTCATTAATTATTAATAAGTAATTAATACTGTTATTACTATTATTACTAATAAGTAACCTACATTAATTAATAAACCGATAATGAAAATAATTTTGAAACTGTAAACAATCTTTTATTTTGTCACAAATAAGTTTGTCCACACTGATACAACTTCATGAAAGTTAGCACACCAGTAATATAATGGTTTTTGCTTTAAAATAAAATACAATACAGAATCCTTGGATCATAGCATCTTTTAGGTTGGAAAAGACCCCAAAGGTCATGGAGTCCAGCCATAAATCTAACACTGTCAGAAGAGATGGCGAGCAAGAAATAGCCACGAGTGTTGTCAGGCCTTTAGAGCAGAAGCGCATAGCATTTGATATCCAGCGAGCTGCCAGCCTGAGAATAATCAACATGAGTGGCAAAACCAAGAAGGCATGAAAACAATAACAGTGGTCACAGGCAGCTTGGAAGGAGGAAAACACGCTGTGGAAATTTTTATTAAGGACTTGTGAGACCAGTGTTGACATTTTCGGTAAGGTATAAATACAAGCTTGTAACAATAAACATAGTCTTGAAATGAAAGCTGAGTCTGTGCATGTTAATATGCCACATAACACTGCCCAGTTCACCATTAAACCATGGCCCTAAGCATCACAATTACATATCTTTTAAATACCTTTGGGGTAGTGACTCAACCACTACTCTCACTACTCTAGGCAGCTTGTTCCAACAGTTGACAATGTTTTTGGTGAAACAATGTTTTCTAATATGTAGACTAAACCTGCCCTGGTGCAGCTTGAGGCCATTTCTTCTCATCCTATCTCTTGATACTTGGGAGAAAAGACTAACACTCACCTCACTACAACTTCCTATCAGGCAGTTGTAGAGAGAGATAAGGTCTCCTCTCAGACTTCTCTTTTCCAGACTAAATAACATCAGTTCCCTCAGCTACTCCATATAAGACTTGTGCTCCAGATGCTTCACCACTTTCATTGCCCTTCTCTGGACATTCTCCAGCAGCTCGATGTCTCTCTGCCCAAAACTGAACACAATATTCAAGGTGCAGCTTCACGATGATTCTAATAATATAATTCTAAGAATAACTCTCTGAAGTAGCCTGAGATTTGAAGTTGGTAAACCTTACGGAAATGTCAAGTACAGTTAAAATGCAAGTACCAGAAAACAGTTTCATAAAGAAAATGAACTTCATACTGCTAGAAAATACTGATAGTTTTTTTTCTGTTTATAAATTTATAAATGTTTTCTGTTTATAAGTTTTATTGATACAAAAAAAAAAAAAAAAGAACAACCCTGAATCAAGCCATAGAAAAGCCTGTCATCTTCTGTGAACAATTAATCTCTCTGGAATACTAAAACAATGCTATACTCAGGATTAGTTAATTCAGTAAAGCCTTCATCATCGTAAATATTTTGTTAATTAAAACAACAGATAATTTAATATACATTGATAATTCTTATGATAATACATAAACTAGTAGATAATTTAATATGCATGCTAGTAGATAATTATTGATTTCCCCAAACACTGTGTAATCAATAAAACAGAATTTTTCTTTTAAAATACTGCAGTTAACCTTTGGATTTCCACCAGTGCTGTACTTTATCATCAGACTGAAACACGAATCATTTATAAACCTGTGTGCAATCTCTTGGTTCAGAAAGTTCAGTAAGAGACCATTTTCTTCAAGAAGTGAGATTATACTTGCCCAACAATTTTTGTATTGCATAGATGATCATGTTTCAGCTTCATATCCTGAGGATTATACCTTAATGTTATTCCTAGGAACCCAAAGGATCTTTAATTTGGTATTTTGTGAGTGTAAATGACTCGGAAATAGCTTCCTTCCAGAACTAGAGGAAGGAAGGCAAACTGGTATGTTAGTCGAGGCAATCGGTGGCCTCTGACAAGAACAAGAGCTGTCTGGCTTGCTGGGGAAGCCTGACTTGATTGGGATTTACAGTCCTCTGTTCTGTAACAATTTCAGCAGCCCTAGCAAAGCACAGTTGGTAAAGTTCACACTTTATTTGTTTATATGATTTTTTTTCCAGATATGACTAAGAAAATAAGGAGACAGTATAATCTGCCTTCCTTTCGTAGCCACTTCTGCTCTGATAGAACAATAGAATTGTTTAGGCTGGAATAGAACCTTAAGATCATTGAGTTCACCCACAAACATAAGACTGACAAGTCCATAACTAAACTAGATCCCCAAGTGCCACACCTATAAATTATTTAAATACCTCCAGGGATGGTGACTAAACCACTTCCTTGGGTAGCCTGTTCCAATGTTTGACAACCCTTTTAGTGAAGAAATGTTTCTTAATACCTGATCTAAACATGCCCTGGTGCAACTTGAGTCTGTTTCCTTATTACTTCTCTTTTGGGAGAAGAGGCTGACACCAACCTCACTACAACCACCTCTGAAGTTCAGCAATAAGGTATTCCCTGAGCCTCCTTTTCTCCATACACAGTTCCACCAGCTGCTTCTCATAAGATTTATTCTCCTATACCCTTCACCAGACTTTTACTTTTCTTTGGACATGTTCCAGAACGAAGGGAGAAGTTTCTGTTCTGGGCTCCTCTCCCCATGGGGTGTGTGTGTATCCATCTTGCAGCAGTGGTCCCATTTGCCCCATGCCTTCCTATCATACAGACAGCCTCTGCCTGTCTTGGATACAAAAAGATTCCACGTCCCAAGCTGATAACTTTCCACTGGCCTTTTGAGTTTACTAAAAAGGGAGGATGTGCTTGAAGTCGTCCTATTCTAAGCATACCCCTGAATAATGGTCAGAAATGGCATTCATATCATACAGACAGAAAGAATGCTGCTGGACTGGAGAAAGGAACTTACAACCTTACACAGGTCAGTGTCAAGTAATATTTGCATCATTGACATTTACAAGCTTAGTTAAACATAAAGAGGCACATTTGCTATTGGCTTTTTCAAGTATCACGAGTTGCAAAAATTGTGCACTGTGGGCAGATCTATGTTGGGTTTTTTACATCAACCTGAGAGCCTCAGCTGAGGAGTTAAAATGAGCTTCAGATGCAAAGTATTTTGATGCCTCTGTTCAGTTGTTGGCTTTTGGTGAGTTTTCAGGGTAAGTAGAAAATTTTCTCTCTGATTATGTCACAGTAGGTCTACCTGCATTGTATAGGAAAAGCAGAGCAGGATTTGTAGGCAAACCTGTTCAGAAAACTTCCTTCCAGGAATGTGAATGTAAGGACTGTCTGTCATAAAGTTTTATTCTCTCTCTTATGTTTCTATGCATAGTAGAGGAATAACCAAAGTGTTATGTCTACTCAAAACACATCACCATAAAACTGTGATGATAACTTTTCAATGGTACTATTTCTTTTTCTTTTAAGAAAACTGTAAAAGGCCTTGTATTGAATACATCTGATCTAAATTAAAGTTTTTTGAACAGCGTTAAAACTTTTTCTGTGAAGTCAGTTCAACCTTTAATTGGTATGCATGGTTTGGTGGATCTGTGAAATTTTTTGTACCCTCCTTTCCTCTAAGGTCTGAGCTTCTTATTTGCTATACATCTCTGTCATGATGCATTATGGTGCATTGTCATGCACTGCAGGAAAGGCTGCCTAACTCCTAGGCAGGAAGTGGAGTTCTAGAATAAAAGGTCACACAAAGCACTTCAACATCACAGGTTGCTGCAACTTCATATGGCCTTCAATAAATCGTAATTTAACTCCTGTACTATTCTATTATTTCATATAGTTGAGTTTCTGAAGAAAATGTTTTGTTATTATTTTATTTTGGTGACCCAACTAGCTAGTTGAAAGAGTTGGCTAATGTTTATCACAACTTTTCACTGTGGGAAGCTGCTCAAATGGACCAATATTTAAGAAGTACTTTTTGGTTTCTTGGCTAATCACAGAAATGGAATCTTATTGCTCTTCTGCAAGCATATACAGATGTGGGTTCCCTTCTTAAGCACTGTTGAGCTCAGTGTCCTTGTGGGAATCGGCCCTCAGAGATAATTACACTCTATGAATATAAATGACTGATAAGAGTATATCTGCCGTAAGGAAAAGATGTTAAGTTAGCTCATCTGCTTTTAGACAGTATGTAATCCAAAGCAGAAGGATGATGCACAAGTAAGCTGGCCACAGAAGTTTCAGACGAGCTTGTATCTTTCTAGACAAGTAAAACGGAAGTGACTTACAAGCTGCAGAAACCAGGTATCATTCACTTTAGTGTTTGTAATGTTTTAAGATAAAATTTCTCTCCCCTTCTGCTGATGCTTCCATGGTGGTCATTCATTCAAAGAGGAAACTTCTGAACCTGAATTAAGGAGCTGACAGAGAAAAGTGTTTCAGTGAAATTTCTGAGTTCTAGCAGTTCTGCAAAGCCTCCAAGCCGCTTTGCAGCAGTCCTGACCAGGAAGCGTCAAGGGAAGAAAAGTAACTAAATATATATGATAATATAACCAATCTATTTCTCTCTACTCTATCATGTAGCTACCTCAATACATGATCAAAGGATACTCTGGTCTCTATTTATGCCAGAGTGTTATGCTTGCACCTGAGCTGCTACACAAAGGAGAGCTGATGATGGATAGGATGAGGTTTATGAACTCTGTTTTGTTCCCTTTTGGTTTTGGCATGCTGCTATCAAGTAGATCTTCTGGAGAAAAAGAAATCATAGAATCATAGAATCACCAGGTTGGAAGAGACCCTGGATCTTTGAGTCCAACCATTCCCACCAATCTCTAAACCATGCCCCTCAGTACCTCATCCACTCTCACCTTAAATACCTCCAGGGAAGGTGAGTCAACCACCTCCTTGGGCAGACCATTCCATTGCCTAATGATCTTTTCAGTGAAGAATTTTTTCCTTATGTCGAGCCTGAACCTCTCCTGGCAGAGCCTGAGGCCATTCCCTTTTGTCTATGAGACTGTAAGATATGTTTTCTAGTCAGACTGGTATTAAATTGAAAAAACTGAAATATCTGCATATAATAGTGTATGCAGTTAATACTCCATGTTGTTTTGATTTAAAACTTTGCTTTGTTTCAGAACTGGAATACATTTTAATGTATTTACTAATACAAAGACCAGGGAGAGGTTCTAGAAGGATCAAGATTCCTTCTTTAGCAACAATGCTATGCTATAAAAACTGTGCTACTTAAATTTGTACTTTCTGCAAAGAAAGGTGAAATAAAAAATTATGAAACAATGGGTGTTACTTAGTTAAATGTCATTTTGACTTTAACATAAATATTCAGCAGAAAACTTTTACATTAGATTTAGTCCTCTTTCTAAAAGTCATGATTCACCTAGCTTTTGGGGACTGTGGGAAGGAGGAAATTCATCCTAAAGAGAGATCAGTAGAGCTGATTTATACTCATCTTAGTCTGAAATCCACTAACTTTGAAACTTGGTCCCCATTTGTACTGTGAAGTGAACCTATTATCCATCCAAAGTAAACACTAAATCTGTGAGGAGTTCTGAATCAAAATTTGGATCCCATGGCTTATGTATAAATTCTAAACTTTTCCTTCCATACTTGGCAGTGTCTTAGATTTATCTCTATTATACTGCTGTCAGTGCTCATTGATTTTGCAGACTCCAGCTTGATGGACCATTTAATTAACATTAATCTGTTTTGAATATACAACCTGCACAGGTAAGATGTGTACACCGTAGTAACCAGTTTCTTGTTAAGTACTGTCTTTATACAATTAACTGTTGATAACCTATACCTCATTTACAGATAAGCTCCTTATATATTTCCTGTAGTGTGGCAATTTTTTTTTTGTTGTTGTGTTTTGTTTTTTTTTTTTAATGCAAGGTCATTGGCAAAGTTGTAGGTGTAATTTCTTACTGTAAAGGCAGACTTCAAACACCAGTCTGGTAACTAAACTATACAGCTGGTTCTTGAAGATAGGCCTTTGAATCATTTGCCATCTGGTGACTTGGAAGTTTACAGAAAATGAATTTGGTGTCACTCCCCAGATGTCCAGCCTCTTTTGCCATTTATGTTAATTGACCCAGTCTGCTGGCCAGCTCCAAAGAAGGGACAAAAAAGAGATCAAATTGTAGAGATCAAATTTCCCTGTCTCTCACAGAAACAATAGATTGGCAGGATGGAGCAGGAGAGCTGGTACTCTCATAATTTACTTTCCAAGAGGATTTCTTCTTGCAGTAGTTAAGGAATTTGTAGAAAATCTGAATGAGATATTTTTTTTGCTTTATTTAAAGAGGTTTCATTCCTAGAGGACATGGTGTCTACTAGAGCAGTTGAAATGTACATTCAAGGTGAATAACCAGTATTAGTCAAGATGAAAACTATTATAATGGATCAAGGAGGAGTAGCTAGGAATAATTTTATATATTCTTTTTGTCCTATAATCAAGGTCAAGAGGAAAGAACTAAAGATCTATTCCAATTTTTTCATGTACATCTGGAATAAAAAAATTGTTATGAAGGAAGAACAGGAAGAACTTTCTCAATGTAGGTATCAAACTATAGAACCGCATTAACTAATTTGAATCATTCTTTGGGAAGCAATGAGTGTAATGACTCAGAATTGTGGAAAGAGAACTAACTGACTGTGAAGAACATTAGTATTAGAAATATGAAAAGATTTGTGGTATGTCTACCTCTTATGAAAGCTAATCTCTCAAGTCACTATGGTGAAAAAATGGTACAAGTTTGCAATTTCTAGCTCTTTGCTTCTAAGATTAACAAGGGTCCAAGAATTTGACTAGACAAGAACTTCAGACATGGAAACTTCAGTGTTGCCGGGGTGCTTCTTGCACCACAGGTCTATCCAGATAATATCTTTACAGTGGTAGTCACAGGAAGCATATGTACTACCAGGACTCAATACAAGAGGGAACTGAATATCCCCCACATTGAAGCTAGAACTTCAGTTAAGCGAGTACACGGAGTAAATCATTAGGTTTGCCTGAGGAGCTGAGTTCTATTTTTTAAAAGGATTTACTAGGCAGACCTGTGATCCACATTTTAATCACTCCTTCTTAGAAGGATTGAGTATTAAATGCAGACCTGTGATCCATATGATAACCACTTCCAAAATTTTGGATCCTCTTCAAGGAAAAAGGTTTAATGTCATGTCTAGACCTTAAATCTCTTGCTATTTTACTGTCGTTTTTTCATTTATACAGGCAAAGACTCCACTGAGAGATGAAGTTAAAAAAGGGAAGAAAGAAAGCAGACGAGCAAGTGCTATGCTCCTTTATTCTGTTCTGGGAACTGGTAGCTGCCATGTCAGAAAAAATACTATTTTACTAATTTAAACAAGGCTGCAGACATCCATCTTTGTCCAAGCTGGGCTGTACTGACTGGAGATAATATTGTACCCAAGCTGCTCATTGTTTGACTGCCCCTGTCCACAGCCTTGCAGATGAAAATAATCATGCCCCCACTTCCGACCCATCTGAGTATACTTAAACCAAAGCACTGGATGGACTGTATGTGCTGACCATGCCAGCAGTAAGTGGAGAAGAGAAAGGTCCCTTTGCTTGCCTACTGGAAAAATGATGGCTGCAGCTCCCAGCAAAGAGTAGGCAGCAAAGAGCTGTGAAGACAATAGCACGCTTAACCTGCGGGGTTGATGTGTAAGAATGTCAAAAGCTTATTTTAGGATGGAGTGCTGCTATGGTTGTTCCTACATAAAAGGGAGGTTTATCTAGACAGTAGAGTGAAAGTGTATGTTCAAAAAGCCTGCATGTAATGAATATGCAAGACGTTGTGTAGACACATTTAACTTTGGCTGGTTTTGTACTCTCTATGTATTCTGAAGATAGCTTTTATATATATGTAACATATTTAAGATAATCCTATGGTTTTTTCTATATGAAACAACACAAAATATCTTGTCTTCCTGCAATGAAAAACTGAAAAAAAAAAGACCTCAGAACAAATGCATTTAAATTGACTGATATAAAATGGAGGCTTTTTCTAAAAGGCTTGAAGCAGTACAGACACTTTAATTCACGCTCTGTGCTTAACTAATGGCAGCTGTATTCACCAAAATTGTACACGTGGTCCTGTCCTCCCACATGCTCTATCAGCTAACCAACAACAGCTCTCAGGGGTTTAAAAATAATCCTAATGAGCTCAGGGCAAAGGAAGCTTTTACACTGATGATACGCTACAGGTCTTTTGTAAATCAGTTTATGAAACTCAAGAAAAAGCAGCAAATCTAGAGGTATTTTTTAACTCTAATTATGCTTATGATAATTATTAATAAACTGATGGACAGCAGTTCAGTGTTCATTAGGTACTGTTCTGCAAATGTCTCATTTATATTGCTTTCAACATTCAGATGTCAAAATAAATCATTAAAACAGCCATTGGCATTTTTAATTAGTAACAAATCTGAATTATTTTGATGCAATCTTATTTTCTGGAGAACAGATACTTCTCATCATCACTGATGCTAATTGATTTGGACCAGTGAGGTTTTACTAACCACAGAGTTAGGTTTAAGCAACCAGGATTGAAAATGGGGTGCCAAATTTAAGCATATTTTTTGAGTGTCTTGCCTAGGACAACATACTGCTCAAATGATAGGTGTTTTAAAATGTTACTAATGGTATAAATGATCATAACAAAAGGAGAGGAAGAAATCACTCCTATTTTTCCAGAGGAAGCATTTATGTAGAAATCGCATTTATGTAGAAATCACATTTATCAGCAGTACTTGCTGTGTAAAGACATGTGTATTGATACATGCTGACTTATGGTCATGGCACTAAAAAGTCCAAGAAACTAGCTTGCAATTCAACCAGAGAAAACATGCCTATAGCTAAAAAATACATACAACTTAATCTATTTTCCCAGCTCTTTTTTGGGTGGATGCATGGCATGGTCTCCAGCTATGCAGTAGCCCCTCATCTATTTCTTTATGTTCACTTTTGAGTGCTGTGACTGTGCAGGGCACACAGTGCTGTTTCAACCTGGAACATCCATTAAAACATTAGATCATGTTGACTAGTCTTTGACTGATGGTCTGCATTTAGCTTAAAAGGTGCTCAAGGGTTGTCCCTATACCAAGGCCATATCTTACATCTGGAAGCAGGATTGTTGCACTGCTGAAAACTGTTGGATAATTCAAATACTAGATTGAGGTCATCTTTGGGCCAGCAGTACACCCATTCCCAGTTTACAGCTGGACCATTGTTTTTCATCTCTTTGTTAATTACAGCATTCAACTCTTGGTCTTTTGGTCATGGGAAAAATTTAATAGACAGTCATTAGGATTATGCTCTATGCTGCTAATATGAAATAACCACTAAGAGAAGCATCAGCCCAATGTTATTTTGTGAAAACAAAGTACAGTATGGTTGACAATTGTATCATCAAAGGGCTCTCATATGTCAGAGGTTCACTCAGAAAGATGATGAAGGCTGGAAAAGAAGACAAGTTTGGGCAAGCCTCATACATACCACATAATCACAGAATCACAGAATCACCAGGTTGGAAAGGACCCACAGGATTATTGAGTCCAACCATTCCTATCATATGGTAGCCATGCTTACCATCACAGGTATCCTGATTTACCTCCTGATTATACTGTAATGCCGCAGTTTGTATTGTGTTATTGGAAATAATGTCAGTCACACTTTTAAGAGTCTTGTTGCCATACATGTCCTTCCTTCTGCACCCTGGCCTTGATTGGAAGAGCAGCTGAGAGGGGACTTCACCTCCACACAAGTAAGGGCATAATGCAGAACTAACTGCAGAGTTTCAACTCCTTTGGAGCCTTCCTTAGTCTGTAGTTTTAACCACTGTAAATATGGGACTTAAATTCCCTTCCCTACCGGTTTTGCTATTCTAGCAGCATGCCAATGAAATGCTGCTGGCTGATGAAATCAGGAGTTGTATTTAAAAACAAGAGTAGTCAATGATGAATATAACCGTTTTTTTTAACTGCAAGCAATCCCTAGAACTGAGCTGGTAAAAAGGAACATGAAAATAAGCGAGGAAAGAGGGGAAAGTAGATAGAAATTAACAGCAGGAAGCTAGAAATAGCAGAAGGAAGGAAAGAGCCTGGGAAAACTCGGAGGAAGAAGGATGGAAACAGAAGAATTATTGCTGGAAAAGAAAGATGCATCAGAAATTAAATCAGAGACACTGGCAGCACAGTTGGGTACAGAGAAATACAGAAAAAGAAGGGAATGAATAATATACTGCTCCTTTGCACTTCAGTTCTGAAGTGTATTTTGGAGTCATTACTGGAATCTGAAAGTTTTCCAACTAAATCAAGTCCTCACTTCATTCTTCACATCCTATTAGGTAGTTCTGTATCAAAAGTTATTTAGAGGTGTTCATAATCTCCCATCCTAACTATTGTTGCTTCACTGCATCTTGACCTTCTTGAGCCTTAAATGTCTTCCCTTTGGCAAAAACTAAACACAGTCACTTCTGCATCCATCTGAAGTTGGACTCCCTTTCCATCCTTTTGCTCTGAGTTTCCTTTTTCCTTCTTGAATCTTCCTAACAGTTTCTCTGTTTATCTTATGTCTTTCTGCATTGTCCCATTGACTGTGTTTACGAGGCAGGCTTCCACGTACAATGCCTGTCACATCTTATACCGCATTGCCCTTTACGTCTTGAATCTTTTCTGAATAGTATCATCAAAATGTGTTTTATGAAGTAGAAGCTGCATTTCAACAGAAAAAGAAAATTTTCCTGCCAAACTCAGTTACCAAGATGCAGCCTATTGTAAACTGCATTATTTCAAGTACTGTGTGTGAATTTTACGCTCTTTCAGATAACTTTTGCATTTTATCCTGTGGCTGGAAAATACTTACTACATGGTTACCAGAAAATAATTTCAGAAAGTGTTGAAGGGCTTCGTGAGTAATAGCCATGATAAACAAGTCTTGACTTGCAGCCTGGCATGCTAAGTTTTTGCTTTAGGCTGCTGAGTTTTCTGAATCTCTCCATGAAAAGGAAATGGAAGAGTAGCACAAAGGTCATCTGATTTACAACTGAATGAATTTTGAGACTGAGAAGAAACAGCTTGTCTGCCAACTTCTTTTCCATCTCTTGTCCACCTTTGACCCTTGCAGTGCACCTCTCCCTCCAGCACAGTAGGACTTAAATTGTTGCATATTTAATTATTTCATAGCTTGAGGTAAAGGAAAAACTTCAGTGCCTTCATCTACATGTGCTGTATAATGCAGGGAATTAGCAATAGGTGGTGGCACTGATATATCCTCTAGAAAGGACCACAAGCACAACAAATCACCATAGTAATTAGCAGATTACTGTGTCCTAATATCTTTAGTGAGCCAAAGCAGTCACACCCACAATTTGTCCCATCAGTCCTACATCTGTTCTCAGAGTGAAGGGCAAATCACGTCTGCCACTATCCTCACCAAGAGAGAAAGAGTCAATCATGCTCAGTGAGAAATTGAATTACAGTCACAGCAGAAGGTCTGCTCTAATTTCACTTGTTCCTCATTTCATTCTTAAAACTATTTTGTTGTTCGCCTAATAGTTATTGTTTGGATTCGGTGATTTAGCAGTCCAAAATATTTAAAATAGACATTTTAAATGTAATGATTGGGTAAAGATGATAACATGGGAAATATGGTTAACATGATTTCAGCCTTTAATACAGAAAAACTATGAGCTTTCCCGAGCTGTCTGTTTGTCCTCAAATCAAGTTTCATTGTTTTTAACGGAATTAATATTTTTAAGCTCACTAAAATAGTCTCATAAGCTGGTGCAGTTTGAGATCTTCATAAAATTGAAAACTTCCATTTGTGCTTTAGAAAATTGTCTTAGAACATTTTGATGACTAATGATTTCTTGTAAAATTGTTTTGTATGTCTTTATAAGATTCTGACATTAATGGAGTTGCAGTTAAAAACAGAACCATTAAAATACATGTGAGCAATTAACTGTTTCCTTTGCACCAGGAAAGGCTGAATCTCAGTGAAATTACCTGTTGTATCAGAGGAAATGTGATGTTATAAATGAAGCTACTATTCAACCTGTCCTTTTTCTATGTGTAAGAGGGACCAAAGGCGTCTGTGTGCACAGGAAGGGATGCTATTTAATATTTGTCCTCAATCTAGAAGCCTTACTGAGTCTGTATTCAGGCACTGCTGGAATCTCTATGTATACAGCCTGAAACTTAAGTACAAGAGAATGGGTTATATCTTTGGTGGTAAAACTAATTGCCTAGTTTTATCTTTCATCTTTGTTGCCCACTTATTTCTAATACCTCAGCTTTCTGTCCTGGTCATACCAGCTTGGACACACTGAGATGCTCTTGTGTGTCTGACATACATTGAAGCCTTGTAGGTCCACCTAGTACACACTTTCCCAGTTTTAGCTGCAACCCAGCCTAATCCACAGCCCACAGTCTCACCATCTGGCCCTTCACTACCCTATTAACAAGCTGCATGACCATGCTGCCTAGTGTTCCCACAGCTGAGAGCAACTAACATGAAACCTAGGACTGGAAGGCCATATGATGCCTGCTTCCGTCTCACCTAGACTTATATTTCCCTCAATATCGAAGGGAATTAGTGCAGGTTATCCCGTTTGGTAACCTTCTTCTGCTTACTTTACGCAGTCAGCAGCTCTGAGGAGCTGACTGTGAGTGGAACTGCCACTGAGTAAAGAGACACCACCAGTTGCTGCTAGGAATACCTACTCAACCAATACGTACTCAACCACTTACACCTCTACATCATCAACTATCCCTATGTATTAGCATTTAAGGCAGGGGGTGGGAATCTGACAGCAGAACTGAATGTCTACCATTAGACTCACAAAAGAGTGGTTTTCCCTCTGCATGTAAATGTCAGCACCTGTACCTTTTGCTATTGCTACAATTTTATTGGCTACTTAGCTCATGCAATGAATGGAGAAGTGCATATACATTCTGACTCATTTTACAGTTCTGCAAGCATGTACAGATTAAAGAAGTATTTGACCAAAACCTCCAGTCAAGGGCAGACCCACCTGTTCTCCTGTTCTTAGCAGGTTTAGAAAAGGGAAACCAAAATACATGAGTGAAACCACTTGTCCTGCCACATCTGACACAGCCCACGGCACACTCAAAACCTCAAGAGGAGTTTTTTTTGTTGTCTCCTTCTGCCAGGAGTTGACTCCCATACAAAACCAAAGAGCAGGTAATTTCAATTAAGCAAAAGAAGGTAACTCTGCCTAATAAGCAGGAAAAAAACAAAAACAAAACCAGAAAAAAACCACAAAAAGCCACCCTTCTGCCTTTCAAATCACAGATGAAATACATCTGTCCCTCTTAGGAGAATTGCCCTATCCACATGTGTGCTTTTTATCAGTTTTTTGTGAGGTACCTGTACCAGAAAGGCAAAAATCTCATTATCCTTCTCTCTCCTTCTTGCCCTGGAAATCTTTTTAAATATTCCCTCTGGAAATCAGGTCTGTAATTTCCAAACATATACTTAGTGTGTCCTGTTATTCTTTCAGATCTTAAAAGGCCCAGATGCTTTGTTCTTCCCCATCCTCTGAGTCCAAGTGCTCTTCCTGACAGAAACTGCTGCACAGGCATGGTGACTGGGTGCTCCAGAACCCATGAACACGCTGTAATGCACCTTCTCTGATTATGGGCAGTTTAACAGGAGCAGGCAAATTCAGGCACAGAACCTTGGTCCTGATATTCATAGTTTTTATGTCCCATATTTCATGGCCTTATCCTGCTGGTTTGAGCCTCTACTTGGAGCCACAAATAAGTCTTCCAGGAGCAAATTTTCACTCTCTGCTGTCTCCCAAGATGCTGGAAAAGAGGAGAGGGAAGATTCTAGTTTAGAAGTAAGGCTTCTGCCAGATCACTACTCACATTCTTTTGCCAAAGCCAGGTTCATTTCTTTACAGACCTTGTCCCAGAGAAATTACCTGGAGAAGATCTCTGGCCTGAGGTGGCAACACTCTGTTGTTTGGTAGACATAGCTGTCTCCTTAATGGCACCATGCTAATGGTACTATCCTGCTGTCTATCTGTGTGTCTTAGATGCTTGACTCACATCTATGTGAATAGATACACATGTCTCCTTCATATGTCCTTGGAAAGTAAAGCAGACATTTGAGATTAGTGGAGTGATGGCATGCTATGGTTACATTTCATCTGCTTAATGGCACATTGACCCACACTGGGCCAAAAGTGGTCTAACCTAGAGTGCTATAACTACTACAGGCTGTTAGGCTGCAACTATCAGGACTTGAAATTTGCCTATTTACATGGCTGATAGGTGGGGACTAGATTTGCAGTAGAGGTCTGGGGAGCTGTAACTGTGAATGGCATACTCCCTTTACTGTGACTGCTTTACTGCTGGGCAGATGCAGGCAGAATAGCAAAGACACAAATGTGAAGGAGACTAGGAGAGGAGGGAGTCAGTTGGAGAGCCTTCCTAGCCCCCAGCACTCAGATCTGCCCATGGGTTGGTGGTATGCCATCCGTAACCTGGGTTGTGAGCATGTGCTGAGCACATCCCTTCTAAAGATGTATGTCTTCTCTTCAGCCTTGATGTCCTTCCCAGCAGCATGCATAGCTACACCAGAACACTCACAGAGAAATGCCATGGCTGGCTGGGTTGGGCAGCTTAGCTTTGACTTGCCATGGAAGGGAGAAGTGTTGCTACCGTAGCTGCAGACTGGGCTTGGGAATAAATAGACAGGATGAGAGGTCTAGCTTGATCATAGCCACTTTGTAAAGGATCTTCTCCCATTTGCTGTAGAAAGGGTAAATCTGCTGAGCTGCTCCAGACTGAAGATTTTTTTCAAGGGAGCAAGTATGTTCCACATTGGAATTTATTTTGAGGTGAAATGTTTTCCTGGACTGTGTGTACCAGGTCTAGGGCAGATTCACTGCAACCAAACCATCACTTCTGGGAAATCGTTACGGCAGACATCAGAAGGCGAGACCTGCTTTGTCCAGCAGTGCATGTTACAGTACTGGACACAGTCAGGGTGCCTGTGCCTGGTGGCACAGAGCAAGGGAGGGGCTGGGTAACTTGGGGCCAACAGAAAGCCAACAGAAAGGCTAAGGACATCAAAAAAGACTTCAGGGCCCTTGGGAAGACGATGGAGGGCTCAGGGGCACAGGTGGTGTTCTGCTCCATCCCCAGGATACATGGAGCAGACCCGCAGAATACTAAGAAGGACTCAATTAATGCCTGGCTCCGAACCTGGTGCAAGGAAAAGGGCTTTGGGTTCTTTGACCACGGAGTGGTTCGTGCACCCCCTGACATGGGTGCAAAGGTTGGGACACGTGGGTCTCCTAGTGGGGCTAAGGCCCTTGCTAAAAACCTAGCTAAGCTCATAAATCGAGCTTTAAACTAGGTGTGAAGGGGGAGGGGATCCAGTCCAGGCTAGACAACTGTGTGCCTGGATGTAGGCCACTGGAGTTTAGGTGGGGGCGTGCTGCTGAGGACCACCAGTGCGTCACCATACAGGTAGTGGGGGAGATTGCAGCCTCGCTCAGCAAGGGAGATATAGATATTCTGGCATCAACTACTCCAGGAGGAGTAGTCCCCTCTAGGAGGGCTGAAGGCTCAGCTACTCAGCTGAAGTGCATTTACACCAATGCACTCAGCATGTGGAACAAGATGGAAGAGCTGGAAGCCGTTGTAGGGCAAGGTGCCTTTGATGTCGTTGCCATCACGGAAACGTGGTGGGATGACTCTTATAACTGGAGTTCAGGTATGGTGGGGTATAAACTCTACAGGAGGGATAGAAAGGGTAGGAGAGGGGGTGGAATAGCCCTCTTTGTAAGGGAGGACTTGGACACCTCTGAGATGGACTGTGGCGATGAGGAGATTGAGTGCCTGTGGGTTAAGATCAAGGGAGCCCATAACAAGGGAGACTTTGTGATGGGAGTCTGTTACAGGCCACCCAGCCAAGGAGAAGCAGCTGATGAGTTCTTCTACAAACAGCTGGGGTCAATCTCCAAGTCAGTGCCTCTTGTCCTTGTGGGAGACTTCAATCTCCCTGATATCTGCTGGAAGTACAACACAGCAGAAAGGAAGCAGTCTAGGAGGTTCCTGGAGCGCGTGGAAGACAACTTCCTTGCACAGCTGGTCAACGAACCTACGAGGGAAGGTGCCCTCCTGGACTTGCTGTTTGTCAACAGAGAAGGCCTTGTGGGGGATGTGGCAGTAGGAAGATGCCTGGGACTAAGTGATCACAAGATGATAGGGTTGATTCACCTTCCCTGGAGGTAGGTGTTTAAGACACGGGTGGATAAGGTATTGAGGGACTTGTTTTAGTGTTAGATAGGAATGGTTGGACTAGAAGATCCGATGGGTCCCTTCCAACCTGGTTGTTCTGTGATTTTGTGATTCTGTGATTCTGGGAGCAGCAACTGGGCAAACTGGAATCCAGCAATGTGCTGTGACTATCTGCACATGCTGTGAAACTGTCTGCCTGCCTGCAAGCTTCCTCACAGACATATCAACATGTAGGCAGTATGGATGACTGTGGACTGACTCTTGCAAGAAATTTAGACAAACTGTATAAACGCACCTTCTCAGTATATGCTGCCAATGTCGGTGTTAAGAGGACAAAAGTAATATTTTGTTTTTCAGGAGTCATGTGATAGATATCTGTAATTAGAAACTTAGTTACAAAGCATCAAGATGTTATGAAAAAGAACATATAAAAAATATCACAATTCCAATGTATGGGGGTTATACACTAAATATTGCAAGCTTTCTTCCTCAGTTGGGTGAAGTTCTATGAGCGAAAACTTTGCTGAAAGGAATCCCAATGGCTGTTACATCAACGATGCAGTGTAAGGGCATATGTTCCTGTCTGAATTGTGAAATGGAGAAAATGCAACGTGAGACAGCTGTGATGAGGTTAATAGTAAATTAACATTTTCCTATTGGAGTGTGAAGCGGGAGGTGAGAAGCATTTTTAATTCTCAATCTCCCTAAAAAGTCTTAAGAAAACTAGTCAGTTATCTTGAAATGTAACATTTTGCAATGCTGCTGCTTAACATTCAGCCACAGTAAGTGAAAGCCAGCACTGTCTACTGTGCTGTACTTATTAAAGCTAACAGAGCATTACAGAAAAAGATTCATGGTTACTAGAGGGGAGGGATTGTTGCCAACAAGAAGGAAAAGAAAATAATTCACAGTACAAATGTTACTTTTATTTAGATTGCATATACCTCAAACTCAAAATATAAATGTTTCTAAAGCCTAGGAACCCTTTCATTACTGAGATGTACGTTCATGTAAAGAAATAAACACACAGTAGAAATAAAGTTTTATATTATTGACCAATTGTCTCAAGACTGAAGACATTCACATATTTAAACAATATAAACTGCCCTAAGTTGTAGGGAGTAATTTCACTAGTTAGTACAGATATTGTACTCTTTTGACTGATGCATGACAGTCTGCCTAATCTCAAAATAATGCACAAAGAATCACGGGCTTGTTGAATAATGATATTTATTTAGTGAGGCATTCTAATTATAGGGCTTTATCAAAACATACATTTTGGCATATACACGTAAATGTACATGGCATCTTTTAAGTTCCCTAGTCTAATTATATATTGAGGTGTTACAGGGGACGAGTGTTATGCTTTTACGTAATGACATTAGGGATGGAAGGACAATTTGGGTGGTTTGTGAGCTGGAGGAATCAAGCTGATAGTAGGTCCAGACACTGCATAGCTGCAGTCTTTCCTGATTCTTCACCCTTCTGTGTCAACGTTGGACTTTAAATATCTTGCCTTTAAAAACAGTCAGGAGCAGTTTATGCCTTCCACACTGATGTGTCAATTGCCATCAATTTTCCGCTTGTTAGGGGGCATTTTCCCACATAATCTATATTTGAACTTTGCCTTGGAACTTGAACAGGCATGAAAGAAATCTGCTGTAGGAAGGCAGACTATCTCTAGTGTTTATGGTTTTTACATACTGGCAGTAAGAAAGAAACCTCTGAGAACGGTGGCAGTACGTGTTGGGGATAAGGCTGGAAAAGAAATAAATTGTGTAATGTTCCAGAATAGACTTGAAAAGATCCTTTTAGTAACCTTTCTACTAGACTCAAAGCTTTATCTTGTTGCTTTTTGGCTCAAGTGCTTAGGCAGTATTAAGAGCCGTGCCCAATTAGGGCTGGTAGGGGAAACTGATTTTTTACAAAAAGGTCTTTCTTAGGTGAAATTCAGTTTATTTACAAAAAAATCTACACAGTATTTTGTTCATGTGGACATACTAAGACCCAGTAGTTCACTTTCTCACATTTTCCAAGCTATCTTTTCCAGTGAGTTTAGCCTCACTGAAAGCTCAGCATGGTCCTTCCCCCAACAACTGCAAACACAGCTCCTTAGAGTGATGACTCCACGCTCCCTTCCCTGTTCCCTTTCGCCTTGGATCAACAGATTGCATCTGTTCTCATTCTGTTTGGTGGTCCATATGATTTAAGCATACTCTGGCCCTGCCATTCTACCTTCTGGCTTTTAGCTTCAGGCTCATCTGCTCCCTCACTTAGCAGGAACAAAGGCCACCCTGCCTGTCCATTGACACCATCCGTGTGCTCTGAGCATGACAAACTCTGGCTTCTCCCAGCACACCAAAACGAATGGCTTCCTTATAAAATTCTATAACTTCTGTATTGGAAATATTTGTTTATTTTTCTGTATATTATGGCTAGCATCTACAGAAAGTATAAGAAAAGTATGATACTGCCTGTTCCAGCTGATAAATTTGTTTAATTTCTTAATATATATCATTTTATGTTCACGTTACCTGATGTACTCCCAAAGAATGAAAAGGGACACCTTTTGCATATATGAATTAAGAAAGGAACATGAACACCAAGTCTGGGAAGAAGTGTGTGTGTCCCAGCACCCAAGCCATTATTTTGGTATAGACCACCACTACTAAGAGCACTTAATTCTCCAGAATACAAACAATAGCTGTGGGAGGCTATTTAATTTTACAGAAAATACTTATAGATCCAGATTCTTTAAAAGCACAATTGGATCACTTAAGAGAAAATATTGCAAACTTTAAAGCAAGTGTAAATGTGAAGTTTCCTTGGGGAGGGAAATAGATTTTGCTGATCAGAATACAGAAAAACTTCAACAGAAGGACTGATTTATATGCTTTACTTGGTAATAACATCGATGACCTGTACTTACAAACCTTTGATTTTATTATTTTTAAGCTGGTAGCATTTAACTTATTACTGTTTATAGAAGGAAGTTAAAGAACTGAAGCTAAAATCCTGGCTGTAGTGTAATTTTGATAGTATTTTACTTCCGAGAATGTTGCCATCATGTATTTTTAATGAATAGAAATTTTTGCAAGTGGAAGTACTATGCAAAGAAAATGCAACTGTTTATTACACAACTAAAATATCAACATTGAGTAGTAGTCAACGGACTGAGTTCTATCAGTGATGCTGTGGTTATTTATTAGATTAACATGGTAACTAGAATTTCTCTGTAGCTGTCAGTATGAAAAATGTTAACTTTTAAACTACGATGTATGAGTTGAGTGGCAGACAACCCCACTAGGTCCTTTACACTGAAAATCTTCACAATGACTTTCCCTAGATTTCCCACTGCTAAGGACACTATTGTTGTTTACATAATGCTGAACTTGTTTTTTCCTTCAGCAAGTGTATGACACAAGCTGAATGCTTCCATAATTGTAATAACAAAATATGATGGTATTTTCTTGAATTTGCAATGAGACTTTGTTGACTGTTTATGCTTGAACTCTCTTATAAAATGTTACCTGTTACAATCACATCTGCTTTCTTTGCATGCAGATCAATGGAGAGCAGCATTTGAAGAAATGCTGTATCAGATCTGTTATTGGTACTCTTCAAATTTATAAAGCATATGATAACCAATCTCTCATTTTTATGCTCTGCAGAGCTAGTGATATAATCTTTAAGTACACCATTTGAACTGAGTATTTACTAGAAAGACACAGGTTCAGAGCATTTAATTTGGATACTTCTAGAATCTCTCAAATTTAAGAAATTGGTCTTTTCTACTTTTATTTCCATAATTTTGTATCACCAGATTGTTGAAATTCTATCTTACGTATTATAACACTGAGCAGCTACAGCAGTATTTTGTATTTGTAGTTTTTTTAAGAATTCTAACAGTAGATCAAATGGTAAATGGGTTATCTAACAGATGTTTTACATATTTCAATTTACTAGTCTTTGATGATGTCTTGTTTTAAACAGCATTTTTCTGTGTGATCCCTTTGTACTTCTGCAACAGTTAACTTGACTTTTTAAATTTGTCAGTAATTACTCTTAAAGAACTGTTTGCTGAGCAAGCTAAATAAGTGTAGTCATTCCACCTGTGGTAAAACTCAAGAGGTCCTGTAGTACAATTGGAATAAGGTACATTAAAAATCTACAAAGAGGAAGACTCGTACAAATTAAGCTACTTTGGAGAGGATGAAATGTAGGTCAGATAACTAGGCAGATGAAAGACTGGCAGTGTTATACTATGAAAGTAAAATGTGATGAAATGTGATTGTAAATTCCCTTCTCCTTGCAGCTGCACATTGCTAGCACTGCTCAGACCTTGGGATAAGCGCATGGCATGCTGGTGAGAAGAACTACAGGGGTGGGCTCAGACCTATTTCCTGGCAGCGTTTGTACACCATCATCATTTTAAAGCTCCTTACAGTCACTGAATCCGTGTGGTAGCCACGTGGTATATGTGCTCAATTTCAGATATACTTCACCTCCTGCAACCACATGCATTACAACATTTTTCTGGTAAAGAAGCACTAAGTTACCTGGTGGGATCTTTCCATTTCACCTCTGGAGCAAAGTACACCACTGGAACACATTCACTTCTGCCCCACGGGAGTAACTGAGTAACCATATGTGACAGACAGTAGACCTCTTTCTAATCCTCTGCAAGATATACAGAGATGAGAGCAAGAAAAGCAGTATAAAAATGTATGTTGACTGAAATAGCATGAGTCTTTGTCTGCTACTACAGGAGTTCATGGATATCTTGGTTTTTGCTTTAAATTCCTGCCGAATTTCTCTGATTATGTTTTCTGGAAAATGTCTATTGATTTTTGGATATTTTTTTAACTGAGGGCTTTCTCCATATTTAACCAGGCAAACTTTGGATTTTGCTGTTCATCATTGTAACTTCTCACTGGAAAGGGATCTCAGACTCATGTTGCTGTTGACTATTGCTCCTCTCCCCATGATTTGTAAAGTCCTATGAGCTTTTAAAGCTGTATCTTCATAGCTATCTGATCAAATTCAGAACTAAAATATGAAGGCTGCATGTGCTTTTGCATCTACATCCTTTGCCTTGTTGTTATTATTCCTTACTGGTGTAAATACATATAGATTTTTTTACTTATTACCTTCATTAAGTTTACTATAGTTCAAAGTATCTTTAGCATATTACTAGTATTTCTCTATACATAACAAAAAAATAATGAGTCCATCTTTTCATTTCCAATTCCTTAGACATGATTCTGGCTCTCCCCTAGCTTACAAAATATAATTACAAGTCATTCAGTAATTTCATTAGTGAATTCCCTGAAGACTATGGGATGCATATCTTCTAGACTAGTTCATCACTATATATTCTGTTTCTTCATGTATTCCCTTACCTGCCAGATCACCAGATATAGAGATAAAATCTTCATTACTTAATTATAATTATTAGTCAGGGGGGTTCTACCCCAGATGTATAGCTTTTGAGCAGTCTGTTGAACAGATGAAAAACAGGTTTTAAAAAATGAACTGTTTGACACTGGGAATATCTTTTACTAGCTACCTAAGAAGAACAGTGGTAAAATAAATACTTATTTATTATTTGGAGAATGCTATTTAATGAACAGAGACAGAATGAAGGCTGTACGTGCATCCATCACTAAGATTTATTCACTTTCAAATACATTGCAGTTTAAAGTACTTTTTGTCTTAACATATAAATCATGAATGTATATTTGCGTATAAAAAAATGCTGGTATGATCCTTAAGTGGGCTGGGGCATTTCTTGGACAGAGGAAAATAAAAGAGGGGGGCAGAAAAGGAGCTTGAAATTCCAATGAATTCTAACTTGCAAGCAATTTGCACACACAGCTATAAATTTCTCTGAAAAGATTTCCAGGTGTTCCGTGCATATCTATAAATGGGGAGCATTTCCCAAGAAATGAAACTTAATGACTGCAGTGAAATGAATCAGAGGCCTTGTCTTTACTTCAAGGATGGCTCTCTTGCTTTTGCACTGTCCTTATTTTTTTGAAAAGAAGGCAGATGAATGGGCTTTCTACTAATGAATTACACTAAGAGCCTGCTGAATTACCAGACATGCATTTCACTAATGTATTTTTGTTTTATAAAGGCAGTTCTTTAATTTGGTTTACTATACACATTATAGCATACTTGAAATCAGAATCCTTGAGCTATGGGTACTGTGCATTCATGCAATGAGACATCCACCACAAAATCATCCCAGTTTAAATGGGAAAGATGGATCAAAGGGGCACTATCTCATTCTTTATCTTGGAAACTGAGACTCAGAAAGACTTTGGTTTTTTATCTCAGGGTCACTGAGGATAACTGTGGCAGAGTCAAAAAGTTATCTTGCTTGATTTGGTGCCAGTTTGTGCCAGCTCCCGTGGAAATCATGTCAGCAGCACTCCAATCTTTTATTATTCCTGACCTTAATATTTTCTTCTCTGGAAAAGTCTAAATGTCACAAATCGTCACAGAGCTTAGCTGGATTGTCCCCTGCAGAACTGTCTTCACTGAAAAGTGAGGCTTCAGTCTGGTTCATTCTGTTTAATAGGTAGTTGAAGTAGGCAGCAAACTGAAATATATGTGATACATATAAAAATGATACTTGTTGGAAGGGCAAGAAATACTAACTAATGAGCAGACCCTTAGAGTTCACAGAAACTTCCAGCACTATGTGAAGCTTTCTGTGACTTTTATTTTGACAAGGGCATTTTACATCTTAGAGCAAGAAGTGCCATGTCTGTGACAAGACTGGCCAGAAGAAGCCAGCATGTTCACTGCTAACAGCAGCTGAGTTAGAGGTTGTCTTGATGGCTTTCTTGATGTCCTAGTGTATTAGAACGAGTGTTTATAGTTCTGCCCCTATTTTCTGCAGGTTTTATCTCCTCCTACAGGAAGAAATTGCCAGACCAAGACAGGGATTTGTTCCTGCACTTTATGTCCACATTCAGGCTAGGAAGCTGAAGTCTTCCAGGGAAGCAACCAAGTGAGATTTATCTTCTCAGTGTCTACAGCAGCTTCTCCAGAAAGTTTTATCTGTTTAGAGGATTTAGAGATTAACAGCATGGCCAGAGTGTATACTGCCTCTGGACACACAGATTAAGTGTGAGAAAATATTGGCTTCCGCTCAGTTTTCATCCTTCCAGCTCTAGATCTGTGATGAATAAGGAGAGTAGGAGGGAGAGGGTGCACAGGGGAGTGAAATGAGACGGGTTCTGCAGTGTCAGCTAGCTGGGTATCTGACACAGAGCAGTCATCAGAGACTGGATTCCAGAGAGTGATGGGGGATTTGTTACTGACAGAACCTCTGTCTTTATCCTTCTGCCCTGGACAGCTGTGAATAAACAGGTAAAATGTGAACATCATGAAAAATAACAAATGCCTTTCTGAATTTTAAGAGCCTCATGTGCTAGTTCAAAAGAAAATTATTCCAGCTAGTAGCATTTCCAGGAGTCCCAGATATCTCCTACAATGCAATTATGCAGGATCAGTAGAAAACTATTCTGCACATTTGGAGCTAAAGGACAATATAATAAATGACTGCAGTGAACTACACTGCTATTGCATCAGATTACATCTGACTCCACTACTCGTGGGTTTTCTGGTGCTGGAAATCTGCCCTTCAGGATCTCATTGTCCTCTTGTTTGTTTGCTTACATCCTCCTTTATACTGCAATACCAGTGCTAGTCCAAGGCAGATGAGAAGCAGCCGGTTTGTAGCAAATAAACAAAAGCCTTTGTCTGTTAGCTGTTATCACTTTTTTCCGGGGGGGGGGGGAGGAAAAGCCAGCTGCCTGTTTGCAGACAAGCAAAACTTTATCAAATAGTTGAACTTTTTATAAAAGGAAAATTTGGAGCTTGATCCAAGAGTGATTTCAGGAAAACCCAATATTAGTGCAGCATCATTTACTTTGTGGAACAATCCTAACTCCAAGTTTTAGAGCTACAATTTGTAGCACTAAAATCTCTGAATATTGCCGTGAAAATATTTCAGTGTTATTGTGCTGTTCACTTGGAGTGTGTTAAAGATTTCTACAAGCCTGACAGGAATATATTGAAAACATCACTTCAATAAATAAGTAATATAACACAGTAGGACTACAGCTTGAAAGTGAAAAATAAAGTGCAGAACTGTCTGGCACAGAGGAAAACTAAAATGTAAAACAACTGAATCTAGTCCTACAGGCATGTTTTAGTATACTGAAGTGCTTCTCCAAATGATTGTGCTAATTCTAACTCGCCTGTCTCTGCTGCTGCAGGGGAACTGGGAATACAACGTGGTCTCTTCTGCTGTAGATCTCCTACTCTCACTCACAACAGACACTCTGAAAGATGTAAATCGGATTGAGACACCCAGGATTTAATTCACTCCTGTAGCTCTAATGACTAGATGTAACATGTACTGTTAGCATGTTATCTGAAGAATAGGTGACAGAATGGGAATGTCATAACCTTAATCTTCCTTTCACATTTTATTGCATTTTAATGAAAAGATAGAGAAATGCTAAAAAAGATAAAAAGTATGACATCTCTGTTCACTACCAGATATCACTCTATCACAAGGTCAAATTAAAATATTAAGTTAATAAACTCAAGAAATTTTATTTTAATTTATATTGCTCAACATTGTTCTTGAATATATCAACACAAATCTTTAGGAATACACACTTACTCTATTTGACTTTACAGAAGTTTGACTTTACAAATAAGGATAAGTCTGTTTATTAGGTTTCAAATAAAGGTAGTTTTATCGGAGTAGACTAGAATGGTCTATAAAATACCTTTATACATGGAAACAAAGTAAAAAAAATTGACTGCTTTGAGTTTGAATTTAAATGTGTATTTTGTATACACTTCACAACTAAAAAGTTCATGTTTGTCCTGGGGATTTTCAGAGTTTTGCAGATCCCTGGTATTCATAATACGTTACCACATGGTTTTTGACTTAGCTTGAGTGGGTAAGCATATGGTGGTATTGCCAAGTTTCATGACTCAAGTCATATGCAAAGTCTTATTGAGAGTCTTATAATTTTTTTTTAATAACCATGTGATTTGAGGCAAGAGAAAGCAAGACCTGGAATGACTCCTAGACTGCTTGGAAAAGGTACTAGTGGGATTAAGGTACCTAGGTGAGAGTGGAAGGTTTAATGGTGTATATGAATGGAATACATATATATACAGACACAAGCATGGGTGCGTGTCTAGTATAATTTTGGATTGTTGACAGCATAACTGTCATGTTCCGAAGTTTAGGCAGGAAAAGTGTAGTACTGCTTGGAACACTTTCATTCAAGTCAGAAACTCTCAGATACCGCATTTCGCATCCTGAGAGAAGCTCTTAGAAACTCTCTCCTCTAAATTTAGCTAACCTGTGGGTTATGTTAAGGTCTTACTACAGTTAGTTAGATGATGTGACTCTCAGTTCTCATGAACCTTTACACAAGACAAATGATTGCTTTCTGATTTAAGACTGGAGTTTCTTTTACCTGGTCCAGTTCAGTCATACGTTAAGAGTCACATTATGACTTTGAAGGTTAGTTTCCAATGGATGGGACTATGGAAAGGAAGAGTAACAGTGCAGTGATGTAACCCCTCTCTGAACATCTAGCTTCTGTGAGGTTTTCTCCCTTTGAAGGTAGCAGTTATGCTACAGAGTTGTCATGCCCACCTCTACAAGTTTACACCCTAAAGTTTTCTTCAAACTGCAGCTCAGTCAGACCTTCCTGGCACAATCTACCATCTTTCAGCATTTTGCAGTGGAGTTAACGTAGGGCAATCTAGACTTGAGGTAGCTCTTGTCTAGTATTAAAATTAAAATAGAATAAAAATCTTCTTTCTTAGCACCTTTTAGAAAACTGCTATGCAAAGAACTGTTTGTTAAAAAAAATCATTGAATAGATGGAAATAATTTTATGTTCCAGTCTTCATATGCTGTACTGCAAAACAAATGCAAGGCTGGGAGAGAAACCTACATTCTTAGTTGCCTACTTTCTTATGCTTTAAATTAAAAAAAAGATTTTGAAAAACTGATATTACAAAATAATAATATTTGAATTCTACTGATGTCCTTTTTATGATGAAGTACTTGAGTTCTGCAAAAAAAACCAGGTGAAGTAAATTAAGATATGTCTCACCAAAAATGAAACACTGGTACTGAATATAGGATCATTTCTTATGATCTCACCTGGAGAGAGGTTATAGGACAAAAAATAATCAGATTGGTAAAGGAAAACTACTGATACTTCATTTAACTGAGATCTAGTCAACATATCAAATTGTCCCCATTCTTATTGTGTACTATAATAGTGCCATGAGGTCCCAACCAGGAGTTGGCATTAAAGGACATACTGTAAGATTGTCTCTGCAATTTTACAATCAGAGCAGGAACAGAGAGAAAGGAAAGAACTGGGGAGAAGCTTTACAATGGGTCATAAAATTGCTGTTAAATCTGAGGTTGGCATTTGTTAACAGCACAGTCTGAAGTAATAAAAAGGAGAACTGATGAGGAAGTTGTATGAAAAGAAAACAAAGAAGAGCAAGGATTATGAGAAGGAAGCGCATGTGGTAGCTGTGAAGTGAAGCTGATGTGTCTGCAAACAACCTATTGTTAAAAAGATGTTGAAAATAAAACTGGGGGGAGGGGAAAATTATATGCTAATATCATCAGTAGATGCCTGATGATTCTTGCTGAAATTGCTTCAGCAACTTCATGTACCAACCTTGAGGTTCAGACAGAAGAATGACTGCCTATTACAACAATCTTGGTTTGGTTCAAGGTGAACCATATGTGAACTTCCACGATATTTTATCTTCACTTGCTTTCAAATACGGAAGAAAGATGGTATTGACTTATGTGCCAGCTTAAAATGGTTCCTATTGATAAACTTTTATTAGTCACCTTCAGAGGAAAAACAAGCAAACCAACAAAAACTGCAGTCATGTTTGAAATTCCATGTATATAAAGTTATGTCTATGATTTACTGTGTACTTTTCAGGCACAGGAGTAATGATATTCTTCTCCACAAACATCAAAGAGATTAAGACAGACAGCTGGCAAAGTCTAACAAAAGGAGCAGCAAAAAAAAAAAGTGAGTAGACTTTGTACTCAGGTAACCTTGCTAGGGAAGAAGTCTGCTTGAATCCTTTGAAGTTCCTAGATTTGGTGAATTTACTAAGAGGGTGCTATATGAGAAGATGTCGCTTGACATCCTGAGTGTGTAATCTGGACTACTAACATACTATCTTCACTGGACTTGCAAGATCCACCTCCTCTCGTATGCATACAAACTGCTCCTGTAGATCTTTTTGCTCTAGATCATTACTTCAGTATCTCACCTATTGCTTACCAAGCTCATTTAGCGCTGAGGCAAAACTGTCTTGCATATCTTCTTTTGCTCTGCATCTTTGAAACCAATGTTGAAATTAAGCCCCTGATGTCAGCAGTTGATGCTTTGCTCCCTGCTGCCATGAATGATCAGCCTGGGTATATGGTAAAGGGAAGCCACTTGCTTGTTCAAGTGATTGAAAGCAGTTTTGCCAACAAAGATGTTTGGGTTGTTTGAAATACCATTTAATCTGAAAAGATAATTACTGTTGTCTCCTTTGTTGTGCAACTAAGATCTATGGAGAGAGAATCATATCACATCTCTCAATAGCATCAGATGGGTGGTAGAAACTGGGTTGAACTAGACAGACAAAAATAACTTTGGGAGGAGTAGAGGAAGGATCATGTGTTGATTTGTGCAATGTTGACCTATCTTTATGGCAGAGAGTTTAACAGGTTCCAGCAAGGACTTGAATCCAGGACATAGAGCTGTAATTATTGTGGGAGGGTTAGAAGTCCCTGTGTGTTCATAGGCTCTGTGTGGTGTCTGCTCATAAAAGTAGCAATGTTTCTCTCAATAGCTGCAAATCAGACTTCCTGAGCACTCTTTCAGTGCTCCATTAATAATTAACGGCAAAACCAGGAATGGGATACACTGTGGAAAACAGCACATCTGATGTTAGCAAGCAGAAAAAAACCAAAAAGACTGTTGGCTAAGATGTTATGAATGCTTTAGTTATTTGCATAAACATATAAACAAAGATTGTGTTTTCCTCTCTCTTAAAGCATCAATTTTGTATGCATACTCATGGATTCTGAGAGGCGAATGGTCACATCCCTTATATGTTCAAACTGTGACCAGAAAAATTTACTGAAGACTAATCCATTCAGAGATGTTAAACTCAATTATACCATCTCTAATACCAGGCGTTCCTGGGCCACAACTTCTCAGGGAGTTGAGGGCATTCATGCTTGCCTGGTTTACCTTTGTTCTTTGGTGACTATTATTACTGCTACATCTTCATTCAGATGCCTACCCTTAAATACATTTAGTTTCCTCCCACAAGAAGCATTCCCTCAATATTCCTTCCTTCCTAAATAGATGGGGATTGGGAAATAAATGTGGGAGAAATCAGAGAACAACAAACGAAAGGAAATGGCTTCAAGTTGCACTAGAGGAGGTTTAGATTGGATATTAGGAAAAAATTCTTCATCAAAAGGGTTGTCAAGCACTGGAATAGGCTGTCCAGGGAAATGCTTGAGTTACAATTCCTGAAGGTATTTAAAAGACATGGAGATGTGGCACTTTGGGGCATGGTTTACTGGTGGACTTGGCAATGTGAAGTTTACGCTTAGAGTTGGTGATATTAATGATTGTGTGAGGAGAGGGATGAGGAGAAATAGCATACAGCACTCCCTGTATCAATCACCATTCATAGAGCAAGATCTCTGATCTGATCCAACACATCTGTTCTCAAGGTGTAACTACAAAGCCCTACTAATGTAACTTAACTTTCGTTTTTCTCAGGAATGATAATACTTTGTTTTTCCGAGTAGAGCAGCTGATCTAGTAGAAAAGAGGCAATAAACACTTGTCCCATTCAGCAATTGGCTCTGCAGAATTGAAGCCAAGTACAGAATTCCCGCTGTGAATCCCACTTGCTTTTGACACTCAGTTAAACGGTTGAGTGTGAGAGGTAACTGCAACAGGAAAATGGTGCCATTAAAGGGCAAAAGATGAGCAACCATAATGGAACAGAATGTGTCACAAGATGTGTCTGTGGGGTCCATAATTGTGGATGCTGCACATCTATAGTTATGCTTGTTACTCTCGCAGTTGTTTGCTTGAAGAACAGATCTGGACATCAGAAACATGCACCAGCATGTCTCTGAGCTTTATAGATCAGGGTTCATTTCACACACAGGTTCTTCAGGACAGAGAGTCATGGCATCCCAATGCTGCTCTGGTTATTTTGCATATAAAACAGGGATCCAGGCAGCTTGGGCATCGTGGTGTCCAGTGGGTTCACTTTTCCTCCCCGCCCTTCTCCCTCCTCCCTTCTCCCTGGCATCTTGGCTTGTATCAGAAACGGCGAGGCCAGCAGGTCCCGGGAGGTTATTCTCCCCCTGTACTCGGCACTGGTGAGACCGCTCCTTGAATCCTGTGTTCAGTTCTGGGCCCCTCACCACAAGAAGGATGTTGAGGCTCTGGAGTGTGTCCAGAGAAGAGCAAGAAGCTGGTTGAAGGGGTCAGAGAACAAGTCTTAGGAGGAACAGCTGAGAGCCGGGATTGTTTAGCCTGAAGCAGGCTGAGGGGAGACCTCATTGCTCTCTGTAACTACCTGAAAGGAGGTTGTAGAGAGGAGGGTGCTGGGCTCTTCTCCCAAGTGACAGGGGACAGGACGAGCGGGAATGGCCTCAAGCTCTGCCAGGGGATGTTTAGACTGAACATCAGGAAAAACTTTTTAACAGAAAGGGTCATCATGCACTGGAAGATCGGCCCAGGGAGGTGTTTGAGGTATTAAAAGATGGATAGACGATGCGCTCGGGGACATGGTTTAGTGGCAGACAGGCACGACCTCGATGATACAAGCGCTCTTTTCCACGCCGGTGATCTGCCTGGCCCCTTCCCCGCGTCCTGCCCGGGTCGGATGTCACCCCGGGGCGGGCGGGAGGCGGGTGTCGGGGCGGCTCCCTCCCTCCCTCTGCCGCCGCTCGGCTCCGCCCCGGCTGGCCGCACGCGCCCGGGCCGGCAGCGCGCAGGCGCAGGGGCGGCGGAAGCGGCGCGGGGAGGAGGCCGAGGCCGGCGGGGGCTCATGGCTCCGCGGGAGGGCGGGTGAGGGGTGGGCGTGCGGGCCGCTGGCGCTCCCCGGGGCGGCTCCGGCTTCTCGTCGCCTCCCTGCGGGCCGGTGTTATGGCCCCTTGGGGGAGCGCAGAAGGCTCCCCGGCTTGGAGGTCAGCGCAGCTCCTGCTCCTCGTCGTCTCCTGTTGGGGTAGGTACCGGGGCGGCCCTCCGACCCTCCCCCCCGGCGGCGGGGAACAAAGCGACCGGGACCCCCCGCAGCGCGGTTCTCCCCCGGGACCGCCGAGGGACGGCGCCGGCAGCCCAGCGGCCGCGCGAACAAACGGGACCGGCCTCCGAGTCGGGAACGGTCGCTGCCCGTGGGTGACGGGGCTGAGGCTCCCGGCGCGAGTTTGTGGCACGTCGGCGCAGGCCTGGGAGCCCTTCCAGGACCTCCGCTTCTCCCCGCGCCGCCTCCCGTCCGCGCCCGAGCGGCGCTTCGTTTGTGGTCGCAAACGCGTGTTTAAATAGAACCGTAAGTGAAAATTGAGTGCGTAAAAGCGTCGGGTCTTACGGCATGTAAGTGGCCCTGCGCCCTGGCGGATGGAAACGCAGGTACTCGGCGGCGACAGTCGTCGCCTGTTTTCTCAGAGACTTGTGTTTATGAACTCGAGCGCAGGTCGTGCCCGTGGGCCCCGATTGCAGGAAGCAGCCTTTGGCACGGAGCTGGGCATGTGCCTTGCACTGAAAGGGACGATAACAGCGGCCCTGATTTAGCATTTTTTTAAGGGCTTTGCTTCAAACACGTGATAGAGCATATGAAATATTTCTGGTTTGTCAGTGTAGAGGGCTTTGTCCAGCCCATGCCTGCACGGCAAAGATTAGTGCAAACTCTTAAGTGTAGATGTACCATGGATGTTTCATATTTACGTGAGTAGAAGTAAGGTGGGCTACTCCAAACAAAACTGTAGTTACACCAGTGACTGAATAGTTATGCTGGTCTAAGTTAATTTTTGAAGGGGCCTATTCACATGAACCGAGGTACTGCACAATCTTTTAAATGCATAAAGAGTCAAGGACAAGGGTTTTAACATCTGTAGGATGTTAAAAATGTGTGAGGGAGTTGCAAAGCTGGAACAGGTAGGGAACAATCCCAAGTTTAGATATATCAAGCTGTCCTTACTTTAGCGTAATTAATGTACTTGAGGAATTTAATTTCTGTGCAAAGTTTTTTAACAAATTGTATTTGCTTGTTATGTTCATGACAGAATTGAAAAGTTATAACTGTTGTGCTATGCTTCATCTGCCTGCCTTCAGCTCATGGATTCAGATTATGATGCTGTGACTTAAGCAGTATTGTCAGCATTTCCACTGTAAAAACTTAAACCACAACTGCAATCTTTAGTTAGAGGAAAAAAGCAACCAAACAAAATTCTTGCTGAGTAATGTTGTTCATAGACCTTTGATCAAGGCTTTCCAAAGTTTATCCAAGAATATAAGTTTATTTTGCCTTGCTGAGAAATGCAACGCCATTCCTTATTGCCAATGCTGGGAAGAAGAAGCTGCTTCTGATCTCAGTGTGCTGTCTCATCCACATGAGGGATTAGTTTCTCCTAACATTTTTTATTACAAATGTCAGGTTCTGCTCCAAGGAAAAGAACTTTATCGTCCTCAGGTTAGAAGGAAAAACAAAAAAAGTATTCGCTGTGTAGCGTGACCATATTTCAAGCTCTTATTTTGGTTTCTCCTGTTTCCTTCTTTTGGGAGAAGGAAGTGGGAGTGGGAACTACTCCCCATTAAAGTATTCTACCTTCCTGTACACCTACTTTTAGCTCTTCTGAACTAACCTAATTTAATATCAGCATGAATTTGATCAAGGCACTGCTGATAGCAGAGCTCTGGACTGTGATTTTGATCCTGAGCAGAGCCTTGTAGATATCACTACGTTACTGCATGTGAAGGCTTCGAATACAGTAGGTTGAACACCAAGGAAATACACACTTGGAAAAGCAGTAGAGCATCACTTTTGATTGCCTTCCATTATGCAGTTAGAACTATGATATCTAGAATTTTCCACTAATTAAATTACTAAATTCATCTAGGTTGATATGTGGGCATTGATCTCTCTGGAGGATGTTTCTTTGTTTCCCTGTAGTTAGTGATTTTTTCAAACCTTCCTTCTGATGATGACTATAATTATAAAAATTTGAGAAGGAGGAATACTGATGAGTGAAATACTGGAAAAGCACCGACTAACAAGAATTCTAGCTTGGTAGGGTGTTGGGCAATGGTATTTGATTTTAATGTGTGGCCTTCCTGTTGGTTTGAGAGTTTTATGTACAACATATATTTGATTGTATGTTTGTCTACAGTTCTGACGTGGCTTTAACTGGGACAAATATGAAGACAATTCTCCATATGTTAAGGCCTTAATAGTTATCCGAGTTTAAAACTAAATGTGGTGCACAGTAGTTTCTTTAGGGGAAAAATGCTGTTAGAGAAATTGTTCCTGTTCTTGAGGACAGTGTTTTTCAAACCCAAGTTTGATGATTGATCAACTGGAAATCAAATTAATCTTATTAGTTTTCCAGTTAAGACACAAACTTAGATTAGAAAACCGAATTCTTAATGTTACCATTTTGTTTGATTTTTATTTACTCCTTGGAAGGATGATGGTTTATATTTTACTGTGAGGGACTGGTGTTTCAGAGCAGAGGTTGAGTTAAGAAAGGTGGCACGGTGCAAAAGCTAGGACATGCCTTCCTTTGGAACAGAAATGTGGGTACTTGGCTTCTTAAGATTTCTGGAAAATTGACTTTATTAATAGTCTTAACTATACTTGTCACTCTGATTGTATTAATTTGGATTTCCGTCCCACTGAACAGAAGACTGCCGTGAACTTTCAGTGTTCTGCACAGCTTGTAGTATTAATGCTGTGGCCCAGTATATAAATACTTCTGCTTCTAGCTTCACCAGCTGTAATGAGTACCAAAGAACAATATTTACAGCAGCAGAACACTTGAGACTAAAACTGTTCAAAGGTAGAAGTGGGGGCAGATAGAGATCAGTCTTAAATCTTCTGATTCCTAGGGTGGATTTGGCTTTAGTGAGTACTTCTTGAAGCAACAGTGACTGAGAAACATTACCAAAGGTCAGATAATGATTACCCCCAAAATTATTGTTGAACCTAATGTAGTATGTTACTAGTGAGACTGTAATGCTATTGACATTCTGGCCCATTAAAGAAAGGCATATTATGCTTACATAAGCTTTAAAACACTTTGTTCTGGGTTAGAACTATTGCAGGCTTCTGTGGTACAAATGTTACTTGAGATCACAATGAGACTATGTGTATTATTCATTGTTGGCTTTAACATTAGGCTGATAGAATAGTTGTAAAAGTCCAGGACCCAAATTTTACTTACGTATCAGTTTACTAGTGATGGTATGAGGAAGAATAAATAATTCTTCAGGTTCATTCACCTTGTTTGAAAGAACAGACTGAATAATGTAAGGAAATAAAGTCTGCCAGCTGGTTTAATTTTCTAAAGAAGTTGAACTGTAAAGCCAGAACAGACTGTCCTAAAGGAATGGCTTTGCTTAAGAAATTATTGTGCCTTGAACTCTTGATTGTCACTCTTTAGTGATATTTTAGTGGTATACTGAACAGAGATATTTTGCTAAGCTGTGAATCTTACTATTGTCAAAACTGCTGCATTTAATTTATTAGAATGATTTTCTAGTCCCTGAGGTGAAAAATGTCCTGATTTTAATGCCATAGAAATTTATATTGTCTTGTATGTTGATCACATGTAAAGTTGTGCAAGTACACACATACTCAGCTGGCTGTTCAGAACCATGGTTTAGGTCATCTCTAAGGTCTCATAGACAGTATTTAAAACAGTGCTTGTTTGAGGGAAGAAGAAACCCCCCCATGCCTTAGACAAGCTCACAGCAAAAGGAGTTTGAAAATTTAATCTAGAATAGTGATGTGATTGCTGTAATGCTTTAAATGAAAGCTTTGTCAGTTGGAGGAAGAATCTGTTCTCTGGTTACAAGGTACTCATAGCCAGAATCGGGACAGATGCCACCTGAATCGTTTCCTGTCATCAGAGCACAGCATATAATTAGTATGGCTTTTTTGACTGTTTGTGTCATTGTTGACTGTTTCTGTCATTGCTAGGAGGGGAAAAGCCCTGGGTTAGTGTTGGAAGGGCCCTACAGGTGAATCTGTTTGACTCCTTTACTTTAGACAGTCCTATTTTAGTATCAAGTATATGTAATCTATATGGGCATTATTTTCAGTTAAGCACAAGTGTATTGTTTTATACGTCTCCTGGCTAAAACTTGCAATTATGATCAGCCTTCAGACCTTAAATTATTAAGCTTGGTGGTTTTGATATATTAGGTACATACCTCTGGGCATCATTTGCCCCTTCCAGTGTGCCTCAGTTTCCCAAGCTGTAAACATTATTTTTGAACTTGTTGGGTGTAATTCCCCAACTTCCTTACAGTACTCACGAGATTTTTTTAAAAGTTGTATACAATGTGTAAATAGTGTAATTTTCCTTTCCTACATGTCTTTGCATTTTCCATTTTTAGTGTTCTGTTTATGTTGTCCCAGATAGGTAATAATGTCATGAAACACTGAAACAGCTGAGCTCTAATAGACATTAATTGAAAGAGTGTGATTTGTCAACAACCTGTGATTTTCTTGGCTTGTAAGTATTTCAGAATTACTAGCTATAACATTTTGCAGTACTGATCTTGCTGAGGTGTCAGTTGGTTGATGAGACCTCCTTCATTTACATGATTGTAGGAAAACACTGGGTACCAGAGCATTTGATAGTATGGAATTTGGTTGTGTATCCAAGTTTCTTTGTTCATTTCCACAGTAGAAGTAAATGCTTGAAGTGGTTTATAGCATGCAATATGATACAATACTCTGAAGAATTGTGGGGTTCTGACTAATTTTTATTTTGTTTTGTACAGTTGATTTTTTGCTGCAGTTGTTACTTTACCAATGCTTTATTACATGAGGATTTACAGTTGCATAAAAATACATAGTATAGATTCTTGTATCTAAGTTTAAACCACTAAATTTTGCATAATTGGCAGAGGAGTGCACATATTTTCAAAAGCACTATTCTAAATTGAGATTCTGACTGGTTTCTTGGAAGCATACTTTAAACTTGAGTATACTGTAAGTTTTGCTACGTTGTTGACACATCAATGCTGTCTTTTTAGCGAGGCAAGCATATTCAGTAGCTGTCTGCTAATTTTTTTTTCCTACTGTTGGACTCTGTTGAATTCTAGTTTGAGGGAGTTCCTGTATAACTCTTGCCTGTTAACTGAGGAACAATTTTCTGACAAGGAAGAAAGTTAGAATTTTTTTTTCCTCTCTTTGACTAACTTTCTTTTGATCCAGTAACAAGTTAGCAAGCAAGAATGAGAGCCCAAATTAAAAAAAAAAAAAAAAAAAACAAACCCAAATTTAAAAAAAAGTAGAGCATATTTTGAAGGGGAAGATAAAAACAAACCCTCACATGTAAACATTAGGTTTACTAGTTGCAGTTGTCATAAAATGGTCTTTTCATTTAAGCATCTTGGGTCTTCTTGGTACTTTCCCAGATACCTTCAGTTGGTTGTGGTATTTTTTCACGTGCAAGGAAGCTGAACTTGGTTGCTCTTAGTGAACTGTAAACTTTCTGTAAAGCAAGGAAAGTGAAGATTTGTTTCTCTGTAAGTGGAAAGTACACTTGAACCGTATATTATGATGTGAACTGCGTGTTTCCTCCCATCTGATTGTGTGCCTGTAGCTCATGACTACCCTTCCCTTAACCTTTGAGATGTTTCCTCTGCTAAGTGGAAGCCCCTGGGACTGACTGTGGATATTCTCAGCAGACTTTAAGTTGTCTGCAGGCAGAAAACAGTGAACTGAGCCTCTAATGAGCAATGTGAGCACAATTTGGCATTTGGTGGAAGCCTTTAATGAAGTTGCTTATGTTTAAAAGTTAGGGGAAAATGACTGTGCTAGGAGCTTCTGTAACTTGCGTTTATTACTTCAGTTTGTCGTAACCTACTGGTAGATCCCTCTGAAAGTACAGATTGTGAGAAGACTTCTTTCATGGAAAAAAAAAGGATTTCTTTTTTCCTCTAGTTTATACAGCATTGTTAGTAATAGGCTTGTTCTAATCAATACTGTCTCCTAAAAATGTAGTGATCTTAATAATTTAAGGAACTGCTTATTTAGAAAGAACTTTCTGTAACTGAATGTGAGCAGTTTAGAACAGAAAATGGGAGTCTTGTTGATGCATCTTGTAGGGGGGAGGCATGTGCTTACATTCATGTGCTCTGGCTTCTAGACTCTAACTGTATAAATTTTCATAAGACTTTGCTTAGAACCTTTTTTTCCCCCTACATTTTACAAAGTGCATTAGGGTCCAGTGAATTAGCATGCCCTGGTAGGGTGTTTTCCTTCTATGAAATTGTATTTTTAGTATCTTAAGTGAAAGTTTCAATTAGGAATATTGTACTAACTGGTGCTGAGACAGATAACGAGTAGGTCAAATGCAGTAAACAAATCCATATGTATGTGTTTCTCTTATCACATAGTTTTAAGTGGAGGCTTTAACCCTCCCCTCCTTTTTTTCCTGCACATAAAGCTCAATAGAATAATTTCCAAAGAGAGGGTGATTCTAAAGTACTAATTAATATGCTGTTTTACTTGTAACATTGTTGTTTTTCCTCCAGTATGCTCTTCATACTACTAGAACAATTAATTTTTCCATTTACTTTCTCCTGAAGAATTGCATAGAGAGAGCACACGGGGTTTTAATTCAAAATGCCTGTCTAAAATACAGAGACAGAACACTTCTTTCCATTATGTGAACATCATTTTAAATATTCTGAAAGACATTCCTATTGGCGAGTCAGGAAATTGAATGATAAAATGGTCAGTCATGTGTCTCTTGATCACATCAGTGTGCAGCTAGAAGTTCTGCCTGGGACGGGCTTGGGTGGTTGTGTAATTAGTGGAAATGGCTTCCCTTATCAGAGCATCTTCCATCATTCACGTTTCCCGTCTAAAGGTACTGAAAGAGCAGCCAGTTCCATGGCTAAAGTTACGCTGGTGTCTATGGTTAAGAGATGTTCATGAAGACTGGAGAGCTGGGATGGCAAAGGAGCCAAAGGCTGGGACACCTTGGCGTATTCACAGCTAAAGGTGGTGAAACTATCTTCAGTGTGGAAGAGGAAGACAGACTGTCTGAGAGAGCAGCTATTGTTTAAGAGGCCATGCAGGTGGATGGAAGGAAATGAACAAGCCCTTTTATTGTAAGGGGTGTTACAGTGACTGAGTGAGCATCTAATCAGTCTAAAAAGTTACTCTTAGAAATTCTCACCAAGCAAGTAAAGGGGCTGGAGTGCAGGAGTAGCTCAGGAATCACATGAGGTTTCGCTTTTAGGCAAGGATATGTTACAGAAACATTAGATTCTTGCATTTTACCTGTGCTTTAGAGAATAAGTATGTGAGCAAACAGATTTTTAAGTTTTTTGTAACTCAGGGTATGGCTTTTATCCTGCTTGCCTGATCATACTGCACATTTGAGAGTCAGAAAGTACTCAGTGCTTAATATGAAATAAGCGTGCCCAGTTTCTCAGGTGTATGTTATTCAAGTAAAGTGATCACATTAAACAGTAGTTTTTTTCAAGGAAGATGAGATGATGTGATTGGAAGGTCTGAACTGACTTTTACCTTGTGAATTGTTGAGCATAGTTTATATGTTATTTGTATGAACCTAATGATCAAGTTCATCAGATTCTTATTAAGAAACTCCTTCATGCCTGTTCTGAAATACTGTGTAATTTATGTATTTTTTAAGTCTTTCAAGATATTTTTATTTATTTAGATGTGTAATAGGAATTTGTGTGTTACAGTTTATGGAGTCCCATTGTTCGGAGTCTACTTTTCTCACGATATGTGGAAATCTGCTATTAAACAGGAAGGATATGTACTTAAACAAGTGATAGACTTCATCATATAAAAGCAGATAAATAGAAATCTGAATACGTAGGCATTATGTCTGACATTGATCTTGTACTTGTCACCATGTTATGTCACATTTTTTTTCTATTTTAAAATTCAGTGCCTCCCTTTAAAAAGGGTGTAGGAGCAAGTGCTGAATTTTTTTAGCAGGTTGGCTTTTAATAGAGTGGAATATCTGCCTGTACATGTAATTTTTTTAGTCTTTATTTTACCCTGAATTAGTGCAGTGAAGCCTAGTTTACCCATGTTCCTCTTCAAACTACATTCCTTAAAAGAAAACCCATAGATACTTGAACCTTAGAACCCTTCTGGAGCAGTGTCCCCTGTTGTAGTGTGACCATGACTATTTAAAAAAAAAAAAAAAAATACTACCAGGTATTATACTCTTTAAGCTTCTCAAGAGAAAGGTTTGATGTGTTTGTGTAGGGCAGACTAAGGACTCCTGTCATTAATCCACAGCTTTGTTTTCTAACCCAAGATCAACTTGCTGTGTTCTGAAGTCTGTTTCCTGTTGGGTTTTTTATTCACTGTTGCCGTGGCCCTTCCTTAACAAAGCTGGTCTTTGACTTCATCCATAATTCTGTGTTCACAGAAGTTCACAAAATCAAGGTAAACCTTTGATTTTTCCAATGTGCATATGGTTTTGTGTAAGTACTAAGTCCTGTGGTTGCGTTGAACATGTGTATATGTATTTGGAACGGGGGAGGGTGTGCAATTTTAATCCGTGTTCAGTCTTGACTTTGCTGTGTTTTGTTGTGGTCAGTTTAAATTTTACTGCTGGCATCAGTAAGGTCAAAATTGAATAAAAATTAAATTTTTAAAAAATGTATTAGAATTGTTACCTACACTTTGATAATTGTAAGCAATTAAATTAACTTCAGACTTCAGAAATTTTCAGTGACATGCTTATCAATTCAAAATTACCTTTATAGAAAAGCCATATTTGAAAATTTTACCCACTCAGAATTATTGTAGGCCACATCTCTGTTGTAGGTCGTCCACATTAGAAACCTATACAGTTTCTTTTGCTTTGAGAGGGCAAAGGCCAGAAGGACTGCCAGCTGTACCATCACTTTTAGCTGTTGGGCTTGCTGCAGCTGACTTCTGGGGATTGAACCAGCTGGAATACTTCAAGAATGAATATGTAGATCTTTTGAGAAAGCACTTTGTCTTGGTGCTCTAATGCTGGTAATGACTGAATCCATGTAAAAGTTGTCTTATAATGTCAATGCTGAGCTTCTTAGTACATCTGCAGATGATCCACAAAAGAAGATTAAGTAGTGATGAAGTGTAGATAGTGTAAGAATTTGCAAATATCCTGTCTTTACAGTTTGTACTTTATCAAAAATAATCCTTGCTTTTCAGTTTTGTAAGATATATCAACTTGAAAGTACTTCCTAATTTTACAAAGTAGTATATATATATATTCTGGCAATAAAAGATGAGGCATGGAAAACTCAGATGCCATGAGGTATTCCAGACTTCCTTTATACTGCTCTCCCAGAACTGTTCCTCTTGTAGTGATAACCTCTTCCTTTTTGAATAGCAAACACACAGCGAAACCAATGCCCTTAAACTGTGGGTTATTATTATTCATTAGGAAGAGTTGCCAGTAAGGAATTGTAAGGGATGTAATCTGCTTTCATCAATGCACAAGTGTAACAATGTCTTTTTATGAAATTGAAAAGAAGCTACATCCAGAAGAATACGACTTCCTGTCAAGTTTGGTATATGGCATTAATATAAAATAGTAGTATCTTCGCATAGCTATTTTTCCAAAGCATTCTTCATCCCTTTCTTCAAAAAGTCATTTTGTTTCATTCATCATGCACAGGTTGAATCTGAGTCTCTCAACAAATAGATGCTGTTTGAGTTTTCCCTAGTTAGCTGTTGCTTAGTATGTGGCATGTCTTTGTAAAAGAATACTTGTGTGTGAAGTGGTAACTTGCTGGTACTTGGCTTTCTTCTTAAAAATAGGATTCTACCAAAAGAATACTTTAAACATAGCTCATATCTAAATTTAGCATGCTTTACTGATGTGACGTGCTTGAAAACAAGCCTCCAGTGAATATTTTTCTTTTGAAATATTATTTGTATAGTTGCTTAAAAGATCTTTATTATCTGAGATTTAAGTGTTAAGGTAGACTAATAACCCCTCACGCTAGCAATGTTAGTGTAAAATATTGTTATTTGCAGGGTAGAAGCTGAAGCAAGCACAGAAAGTAAATAGCTGTTCCATGGTTTTGCATGAACGGTTTGTTACTCCATGTTTCTGGTCCTATAGTGATTTTCTGTGGGAGTGTTAAGTGGTTTGCCTTAACTTAAAACAGAGTCAGTATGGGGGAAAGGCAGGCTTATTAAAGGGATAAGAGGCAGCTGGAATGTTACTTAGGGGAACTGAACGGCTTTTCAGAGACGCCTGAGTTCTCTGTGCAGGCAAGCTCCCCTCAGAGGGAAGACAAAGGATGAGAAGTGGTCCTAAGTATTGAAAGGCAAACAGCACCCTTCTGGGAAGGATGTGGTTGCTGAGTTTTCATTTTGGGACTGGAAATGGGCTAATCTGAGAGCAGTGTCTTTTCTTCTACTATATTTAAAACTCCAAATCCTATCACTGGCTTTTTTTACAAATGTAGCTATCAACTGATTTCGCACATCCCCAAAATGACAGTCCTCTTTTGCTCATAAGAAACATGTTGTTTCTTAAAGCAGTCTGCATCCGTTCACTCAGAAGCTTTGGTGATGGTCTGCTGCTGCCATTTAGAAAGCATAGAACATTTTTTCTCATTAATTGCTGTATTCTATGTGGAATCTCTTGTATTTAGTGACAAGAAGTTTCACAATGAAGCCTTTATGTTGGAACACAAACAGAAATGTATCTTTTATTTTTTATGGAATGCTTATAAACTGGAAGGTTTTTTTGACTGTTAACTCTTTTGCCAAATGTGGCAGCAGTAGTCCAAATGATTTGGAAGATGTAGGGAATGTACAGATGTGCACAACTACTTTTATGCTGTGTGATCCATGGGAAATTAGGCTCAAGTTGACATTCAGTTCACCAGATAACAATGAGTATGTGCAAACTAAACAGCAGATGTGGCTTTTGGAATAACAGGTTGTGAACTGGATGGACAAAGGAGTGGGTGGTAATTATGTAACTTGACCTTCAGTCATCTAGTGTTTATTTGAATGATTTAGGGCAGGGGTTTTCTCAGAAGAGTTGAAACAGGTTGGTACAGTATCCTGTATACTAAATAAAATGGGTTTTTTAGGGAACTAGAGTGCAGGAAAGGTACGTTGTTAAAACTCTTCTCAGGAAGGAAATGACTCATGTAAAAGCATAGTAAGAATGATTTTTGGTCAAGAAAGTAATAGATGAGAAGAGCTAGAAGAGCTTGTGTCAAGGCAGAAGTGGGTATAAGGTATACTAGGTGTAGGTATAGGATACAGGAAGGTAATTATAAATGTGAGTATCAGGGTAAATATTGGTAAGGATTTTGGAAATACCTGTTAGTTCACATTTTCTTCTCCAAGGTGTTCATTCCTCTCATTATGTTTAAGCCTCTCTTCCTCTGTCCTTGAGAGAGAGCATGTGTGTGTATACTCTCACTGACGGCTACCTGCTTTTCCCTCCCTGAGGGATCTGAGTGTTTGGTGAGGTTTTTCAATGTATTGCAGTGTGAGTTGCTCTGTGTTTTCCTGGTGGACGTCCCAGGACCTGGGAGGGACTGGGGAGTGTGAACCTTCTTTCCGAGTTCTGCCTGTGGGGCTGGTACATGGGTGAGTCTGAGAACAGGGATATTGGAAATTAGTAGCCTCACACTCATTGAAATGAAGCGGAGAGAGATGGTACAGCCCCAAGTACCATCAGTGAAAGGAGGTGTCTTACTACTTTGTTAGTTTGTCTCCATAAGGTTTTTTCATTAAGGTGGTAACATTGGTTGGAAGAGAATGGGCTAGTTCAGGCCTCAGTAAATGTGCCTGTTTCAGCTATCTAACTTCTTGGAAAACTGTTTGCTCTTCTGAATTGCTGTGAGCTTGGATCTAAAACATGAAGGTTCAGAGTGCAGTGAGGCACCATATTTGGGGTTGTTTGACTCTGAGACAAATGAATAAAGCATATTTTGTGAATTTTATAGACATTTCTGATTTCTTGTAAAGTGCTCCAATTGAAATGATGATTCTGCTGCACTGGGGTACATGTCTGTGGTGGACAGGGCCAGGGGGAGTGCCTGTGCAGGCTTGACAAGGAAAACAGGATGTAGTTCCTTGTTTAAAAAAAAAGTGAGGTAAGGCTGAAGGGTGCAGGACTTCTCTTGCATACTTAGAGCTACTGTAATGTAATAAAACACGTTTAAAGCTTTCCAGTGGTAATTCATGTGTTTCAGGGATGTAGTTTGACATCAGGAAAATTATATACTTCTATGTTTTGAAACCAATTTTGTTCTACTTTCTTTGGCTAATGTTATGTATGCTATGACTGTCTTGAAAGCGTGCTGTAGTCTGCTGAGTTGTAGCTGCCTAAACTGGCTGTCAAGTCAAATACTTATTCAGCTCTACAGAAATGATTTCTTTGCTTAATTTTGTAATTGTGGAGTCACCGGACTATCCAACACTCTTGTTTCTAGTTTCTGATGGTAGAAGATTGTGTTTATCTTTTTGAGCTACTGGGAATCCTCATGACAAGAGGCTCCAGTACCCCTGCAATGCTATGCAATGTGAAAAGAAGTATTTTGACTGACAGATATGCTTTGTTTTCATTGCATATAAAAGTGGCAGTGTTAACGGTCTTTATATTGCAATTACTGTTTTACAACTGTTTTCACATAAGCTCTCCAGTCTCTATAGAGCTACCTCCAGGACAGTTAATGTAATTTAGACTTTCCCGTATGCTTCCTGAAGTTTCTGTTTTGAGAAAGGGACAAGCCTGTACATTTGGTGTTTAGAATTTTGACCTTTATTCTGGATGATTTAGAGGAGCCAGAAGGTGAGGCACAGTGAGGAGTGTTAGCACAGGTTAGCTGTAAGTCCAGGTTATGTTTCACTTGTTTTTTCTATCCTGTTATTTACTGTGATTCATTAGTATTGATAGTTGTATCACTTACTAACATTACTCAAGTTTATCCCATCTTTCCTTTATGCTTCCCACAACTTTGGTAGATCTGTCTGTAGGAAACACAAAGCAATCATATTTGCTATTTTCAAGTACTCTTGACTCTGCTGTGGTTCCTAGGAAGCACTCCCATCTGATCATGTGTTGGCACCTAGTAGGCTGGGATTTTCAGTTCTTTTGTGTTGTGCTTTTTATTTTTATTGCACTTCTTCAGGTAAAGGAAAACACATACAGTTTTCACAAGAGATGAGCTCTGTGGAGCTAGAGTTGTTTTTCTTGTTTGTACAGTTGCTGATACAATAAAGCTATAATAAATACCTACTTCATAGAATCATAGAATCACCAGGTTGGAAGAGCCCCACCGGATCATCGAGTCCAACCATTCCTGTCAAACACTAAACCATGTCCCTCAGGACCTCGTTTACCTGTGCCTTAAACACCTCCAGGGAAGGTGAATCAACCACATCCCCAGGCAGCCTGTTCCAATGCCCAGTGACCCTTTCCGTGAAAAACTTCCTCCTGATGTCCAGCCTAAATCTCCCCTGGCGGAGCTTGAGGCCATTCCCTCTTGTCCTGTCCCCTGTCACTTGGGAGAAGAGACCAGCTCCCTCCTCTCCACAACCTCCTTTCAGGTAGTTGTAGAGAGCAATGAGGTCTCCTCTCAGCCTCCTTTTCTCCAGGCTAAACAGCCCCAGCTCTCTCAGCTGTTCCTCGTAAGGCCTGTCTTCCAGCCCCTTCACCAGCTTTGTCGCTCTTCTCTGGACTTGCACCAGAGCCTCAACATCCTTCTTGTGGTGAGGAGCCCACAGCTGAACACAGTAGTCAAGGAGTGGTCTCACCAGTGCAGAGTACAGAGGGAGAATAACCTCCCTGGACCTGCTGGTCACACCATTTCTGATACAAGCCAGGATGCCATTGGCCTTCTTGGCCACCTGGGCACACTGCTGGCTCATGTTCAGTCGGCTGTCAGCCAACACCCCCAGGTCCCTCTCCTCCTGGCAGCTTTCTAGACAGACTTCTCCTCGTCTGTAGGTCTGCATAGGGTTGCTGTGCCCCAAGTGCAGGACCCGGCATTTGGCCGTGTTAAACCTCATGCCATTAGACTCAGCCCAGCGGTCCAGCCTGTTTAGATCCCTCTGCAGAGTCTCCCTACCCTCCAGCAGATCAACACTTCCACCCAGCTTAGCGTCATCTGCAAACTTGCTAAGGGTACACTCGATGCCTTCATCCAGGTCATTGATGAAGACATCAGCTACTTAATTCTCAGCACAGTAGATGTAGCAGAGTTTTCTTGAAGTATACATAGGTATTTGCACTGAAGAGAAAATAAGTTTTGCTGAATTATAAATTTTACTGGTTGGTTCTCTTTATCATTTGTTTGCTTTGATGAAACTAATTTGAACAAAAGAACATAAAGTAACAAAGCTGCCATGTACACAGTTCTTGGGTGCAGAAGATACTCATGCAAGTATGTGCACATATGTTCATACCAAGAGTATGCCTTGGCTATTTTAAGAACCTATTCTTAATTAAAGGTATTAATTTGAGTAAAATCAATTTCATATCTTGCATGGAATCTGCCTTCTATTAATATCTGTCTTTGTTTTGAGTAATGCAGTATCTTATGACCTGCAAGTTACAGCAAGTTCATATCTTTTTCTTCCTGAGTCCTGAGGATATTTAATAAAGAGCATAGTTTAGGCAAGTCTAGAAAATTAGTGTACCTAATTAACAGCATACACTGTCATAGTGATTGAGATTTTTAAACTAACAAATAACAGTCGAGACAGATCTATGTGGATTGAATGTCTTTTGAATAGTGAGAATGGAAGCTTCTGTATGATATGGTTCCCTTGAAACTGTGACATCTCCACTTCTGTCTGCTATAACTAGAGCAGATCAAATTATTCATAGTAAATAATGAAATTAATTTTACAGGTGCATGTTTGCTTGAGATTAACAAAAAGCTTTGTTACACAGATATTGAAGGCACGGGCAAGAAGTGCATTGCCTTAGTTCTTCCCTTTTTTACCTTTTGCTTTGTTGTCATAGTCCATGTGAATGGTAGTGTGCTGAGTTATGCTGTGCAAGGTTACTTCTACGCTTTAATGAGTTCAGTGAGGCATTGCTAAGGGACAGAGACTTTGTCCTATGTTACTGGAAGATAGCTGGGCAGACTGCATGGCATTTTGTGTTAGTTCAGTTTCAGTGTGAATAGGTGCTGGAGGTCTAAAAACTCTGGTTGCCAGACTTTGCATAAAGAAGTCTGTGCAAGTATTTGCAAGATGTGGGTTTTTTTGTGAACTTCTTTTGTAAATTAAAGAAGCTTTCTTGAGAATTCTGCAGTGTTTTTTAATTCTATCAGAAAGAAACCAAAGCAAAGAGTAAAAAGTTGTCAAAATCACCATTTTATTACTAGTAATAAGCACCAAGAAGAGAAGAAAACAGTTTTATCTTTCAAATGGGAGCATTTTTCCTAGATGCAATAAACATGCTGTTTGATGTATGTGCAAAATGTGCATGTAAATATACTGCTGCTTCACCACCCTTCCTAGTAAATGGCTTGCATTCAATTCAGTTATGTTATTACAACAAATGCAGCTGAGATGTTTTGCAGTTAATTCTAATTTATTGTTGTTACTTTCATGTAGGCAGATTTGAAGTTCACTGGGTATATACTTTTGGCTCCAGTATTCCCTAGTTTGCACAGATCAATGTTCCAGAATTTCCTCTTTGATTTCTGCCTGAATTGTAGCATCTTAGCCCATCTGTTGAATGAAAGCTTAAAATTAATAGGTTTTTAAATGTAATTTTAGGAATCCAATGAGTTTTCTGGATTTTGAGATGGTTATTCTCTGGATGGATCTTATGGGGTTTTTTTTTTTCCTTTCCAACTTGACTAATGTTTTTCTTCTGTTTTGGGTTGTTGGTCACATGAGATGCAGGCTCCTTTATAAAGATATGATGACAGAGTACTGTTTTCCTTTTCCAAACTCCTCATGGTTCTCCCCCACTCCCAGTATCAAATACTCAACTACTTAAGTCGTCTTCAGAAAAAAAAACAAAGGAGTTTTAAGTCTGAGTCATGCTGTCATCTGGAACTAGAAGTTTGGGATTTTTGAGGATTCCTGGTAGAGATTCATGGAGTAATAGCAGATATTTTTATTTCTGTGAGCTTATAATAGATCTATGATGACTGCTGTTATTATTTTATGAATCATGATTTTGTTTCTTCTGTTAGCAGTTTTTGGAGATGGAATGGAATCAAATCATTTGAAGAAAACAGGATAACCGGCAGTATTATCTTCTTAAGATATATGATCTGAAGCCCTGATTTTGCCATCTAACTTTTCATAGAGGTCTAAAATTTTCTGGATGACTACAGTTTTTTTTTGTTGAGGGTTTTTTCGGTTTGTTTGGTTTCTGGTTTTGTTTTTTTATATAATATACACCTGTATATAGATTGTTGCTCACTGCCATTTGTTCCTGTAGTTATAAGGAATTAAGATGGAAATCAATCTAAACCTGCACAGAGCAGAACCAAAATTAGATTTTTAACTGCAACAACAACTTAAAAACACTGTGGTAGATAAAGTATGAAGTATGTGGAGAGTATGAATGAAATCTGAAACACTTTTTCCCTTACTTTATAAGCACTGTGCAGCCCACACATTGAAATTTTCTCAGTCTGGCACTTCTCAAATGTGAAACACTTCCAGTATCTGAAATAGAATTTCAGAAGAGAATAGTTACTGCAGTTGAACATGTACAAGGCTCTCAGTGGTCCTTTGTTAAAATAATTGTTTTGTTATTTTAAACATTACTCTTTAAAGTAGCTAGGAACCTTGGTTTTTTCTAGGTTTATAAGTAATGCAAGGGAATGTTTTCAAATAGGAGGGCAGATATTGATTCAAATTCATTAAAGGATCTAATCAGTAAAGAATAGGCACCTAATTAAGGAGATAGTTCACTTAGGGATGGATGTGCATTATGGTCTCTTGGCATTTTTTCCCCTTCCCTAGTTTCTGGTCTACTCACATTTACTCTGATTTCCATACTTTTTTTTTTTTTAAGGTTACTTGAGATTTAGCTGTAATTTAGAAGACAGTATTCACTGTTTGAACTGTTTAATTGGTTTTGGTAATCTGTTTTTTTTTTAACTCTGTTTGTCTAATCTGTAATGCTGCACTACTCTGCCACCTGAGAACATGTACAACTTGCAGGCAGTGGTCAGTCAAGTAACCACTTTCATACTTGACTGGGCAGAAATATAAAGTTTGACATGAATAGAACTACTTATGTGTTTAAAATCAGGAATCTTGCTGAAACTGGGCCAGTGTCTCTGCTAGATTTCCAATTTCCACTGCTTGCTGCCAAGTGTATTAGAGCTGTCTCTAAGTAGTTTGTGGAATTTTTGAGTGAGAATAAAAAAAGGGCAGGTCTGTCCCCACCTTTTCTAACTACAATTGAGTAGTTTAAACCTTTTTGCTGGAACTGTCACACAAAAATCCTTCTCTTAAGTCAAGTTGGTTTAGTTATTAATTTATCTTCTGTGTTTTAATGGCAGTGTACTCAATTAAAAATTGTTATGTGGGATTCATAGGTGTTACCTTTTTTTCTCCCTGCAGCATTAAATCACAATTGGTCCTCTAGCTTCTCTTTTGCAAGTTTGAGGTTATTGTGCTGATTTGATGTGCAGAGATTGCTTTGAAAGGTGCTTCCTGTTCTCTTTCTTGAGAAAATCTCGTGCTGTACAGCCAGAAAAAAAAAGCTTGTGCTGTATTGAACATGGCCAAGTACAGAAATGCTGTTTGTATTGTAATTTTGATGAGCAAAAAGGGAGAGCAACCTTCCCTATTGAAGGGAGAAGGAAGAGTGGAAAGTGGCTGAGGAGTCACACCTGTGGAGCTCACATTGTAGACGGCAGCATCTTCCAAATGTTTACTTGGTGCAACCCTGTAATGCTGAGGGCTATGTTTGGGTATTCCGGCATAATCTGGCTGTCAGTATGTGTGTGTCAAATTTGCATTATACTAGCGTCTTGTTGTGGTTTATATAGAGTTGTATACATTTTCTGTTGTGTTGTGACAGCATTCATAATTGGTAATATTAATGAATGTATGCAATACTTAATGAATGGTGAACTTGCATTGCTCACGGTGAATGACTGCAGACTCAGGAGCTTGTGCCCAAAGTTGAAGTGGAGCCTCCCTGGTGGTGCTGGAGCTGTGGTGAGCAGAGACTGCACTTGGGTGTTTGGGCAGCTAAGTGTCTCTGCGTTGGCCCATCCCACAACCTGGCAGGAGAGCACTTGTGGAGCAAAACAAGTTATGCCATAGTTTGAAAGTTTGTGCTGTGTACATTTCTGAAGGGTTTTCCTTGGACTAGCTCTGGTGTGACCCAGAGAACTGAGTACCCATTACTACTATGAACATGTCATGTAAAAGGAATGCTGTTTGATGGTTCCAAGGCCACAGCATAATGTGAACCAAAGCACAGGAAGTGGAATAGATTGGGAGATTCAGAAGCATGCTCCTCATCTGAAATAATAGTCAAGCATTCTGCTTGGAAACACAGCATTCTGCTACGGAAACTGTCAGCCTCTGGCCTGGACAGGCGCACACTCTCCTGCGTAAAAAACTGGTTGGATGGCTGGGCCCAGAGAGTGGTAGTAAATGGTGTTAAATCCATCTGGAGGCGAGTTACAAGTGGGGTTCCCCAGGGCTCAGTGCTGGGTCCAGCCGTGTTCAATGTATTCATCAATGACCTGGATGAAGGCATCGAGTGTACCCTTAGAAAGTTTGCAGATGACACTAAGCTGGGTGGAAGTGTTGATCTGCTGGAGGGTAGGGAGACTCTGCAGAGGGATCTAAACAGGCTGGACCGCTGGGCTGAGTCTAATGGCATGAGGTTTAACACGGCCAAATGCCGGGTCCTGCACTTGGGGCACAGCAACCCTATGCAGAGCTACAGACGAGGAGAAGTCTGTCTAGAAAGCTGCCAGGAGGAGAGGGACCTGGGGGTGTTGGTTGACAGCCGACTGAACATGAGCCAGCAGTGTGCCCAGGTGGCCAAGAAGGCCAATGGCATCCTGGCTTGTATCAGAAATGGTGTGACCAGCAGGTCCAGGGAGGTTATTCTCCCTCTGTACTCTGCACTGGTGAGACCGCTCCTTGACTACTGTGTTCAGCTGTGGGCCCCTCACCACAAGAAGGATGTTGAGGCTCTGGTGCAAGTCCAGAGAAGAGCGACAAAGCTGGTGAAGGGGCTGGAAGACAGGCCTTACGAGGAACAGCTGAGAGAGCTGGGGCTGTTTAGCCTGGAGAAAAGGAGGCTGAGAGGAGACCTCATTGCTCTCTACAACTACCTGAAAGGAGGTTGTGGAGAGGAGGGAGCTGGTCTCTTCTCCCAAGTGACAGGGGACAGGACAAGAGGGAATGGCCTCAAGCTCTGCCAGGGGAGATTTAGGTTGGACATCAGGAGGAAGTTTTTCACGGAAAGGGTCACTGGGCATTGGAACAGGCTGCCCGGGGATGTGGTTGATTCACCTTCCCAGGAGGTGTTTAAGGCACAGGTAAACGAGGTCCTGAGGGACATGGTTTAGTGTTTGACAGGAATGGTTGGACTCGATGATCCAGTGGGTCTCTTCCAACCTGGTGATTCTATCATTCTGTGACTATACTAACATAGACAAATCCAGATATGTGCTGTAGGAATAAAGGTATGTAGTGTTGTTCACTCAAGTACTCACTAATGTTGCATTTATGTTCCATGTAGTGAATGTAGATTTGGAAACTTCCTGGTTGTGTTTCTTGACTAAAGACCTGTTTTCCAAAGTATCATGCAGGTAAATGTCATTTAAAGTCCCACTCTGAGGGGGTGATACAGAAATGTAGAAGTAGACAACAGGTTTTAAGTATGTAGGGCAGACTGTCAACAGTTCTGTAACGATTGTTTCATACCCAAGGAATAGTTTTCGAATGGAAGATGTTCATTGTTGTAAAAAGGGAAAATCAGAATCTAAAACTTAGATAAAACCATTCCATTGCGGAATTGATTCTATAGTTCTTATATTTCTAAAGAAAGCTACGTCACAGTCGGTCTAAAATAAAAATGATAGTACATAAAATAACAACACTGAGTATTGTATACAAATGCTGTGCTTTATTTGTTTCTACAGTGAAATTTTATGGGCTTATTTCTTGCTTTTGTATCATAAACACGTTTTATTAGCCACTATTTCAGTATAGTTTCATCTGTTAGTAATTTTTATTCTTTCCTTAATTAAAGAAATTAATTATGCTGTTGTAGTGTTCAAGTATACAACACTTTCTCATTCTGTGTAAACATTTGCTTTCACTGTTTGAAATTTTAGATATATTTACTGTGTCATCTTTGTAGCAGGTATTCTTCTATTACAGTGATTCAGGATATATCTTGTCACTCTGCTCAACTTGCCTTTAGTAGAGAATTCTGGCTGATGACTGCACAGTACTAGCACTTTGTCTCAGTGTTTGTCTATTGCTGTGTAAGTTTGTATTGAAATAAATGGTCATTTAATCCTTCCCTTATCTGAAGGATAATTTATGTCTTGCTGCACAGTTTAATGCTGTTTTACAAATGACCACCTGGAATTCCTATGAGTCCAGTACTTACCCCTAAGGAAATATGGAAAAGAACTGAACCTAAGTAGCGAAGCCCAGACTGTTGATTTAAAAATAAATAATACAGAATTTGACAGTAACTGGCAGATTCTTCAACTAAACTGGAGATTAACTGATGTTAATGCCTAAAAGTCAATACTGGTAATTCTCGTGCTGCTTTTTAAATTGATTTTTGTCATGAAATATATGCAATCATGCAAGAATGTGTATTGCCTTATGTCAAGGAAGTATTTAGCAGTTGGGTATAGAGGAAAAACTTTTGGTCAAAGATGCAGTGCACTATATAAAAAAGAACAATGAAGACATGAAAATTAGATTGTGGATCATGAATCTTATCTTGAGCAGTTAATCCAAATATGTATTGGTATACAAACATGTTAATTTGATTTTAATGCATATCTCTAATCAAAAGGTTGTAGTGATTGCCAACTAAGCCACCGGAAGACAGGAAATAATAAATGGTGTCACCTATTAAGGCTGTGGGTGGTTTCTGTAGGAATCTGGGAATGACATTGATGTTTCCTTTTGTTACTCAATATAGAGGTACAACAAATATTGCCTGGCTTCAGTCGACTGTGTACTCTTACCTCTGCCACACCTTAATTTGAAGCATTCTGTGTAGTAATAATACTGTTTACTTCCTGAACTGTTCTGGGAGGTTGTTTCAACTGCTAAAGTGGCTTTGCCCCCCCCATTCCCCCCCCCGCCCCCTTCCCACTTTCTTTGTTTGTTTCACTTTCACTGAAGTTGAAGTTGCACATATTCCTTTATTAGGAGGAAGGCAAAGTCTGCATTTCTGTAATAACAGTTTAGCAATGGTAGAAGAACATGTTTTGTGCAGAGAGAAGGTGCAAGAGAAACCATATTCTTAGAGGCTTTTCTAGGGTATAAAAGATGAAAAGCAAAGTCTAGTCTCTTTTGTAACCTCACATTCATTTTGGATTATACTTTTTTTTCATCCTTAGTTTACTGTCTAGTACTCCATCTGCAGGAGAATCTGACTGCAGTATGACCATATACCTATGGATATCTGAATCTTTGCTGTTATAGCGTTAAATCCCTGTAGCTAATGCATTTAACTCTAAATGCACAGTAGTTTAACAAATATAGATGCAAGATGTTCAGGAGATGAGGAGACTGTAAATTATGAGACTGAGGAGGATCATACCCTTAGGATTATTTTTTGGTTCATTGACTGTGTGACCTACATGTAAATAATTAAGTATAGTTGTTGGTTACATACTGAACAAATGTTTTTATCATAGAATAGTTTGAGTTGCCAGGGACCTTTAGAGATCACTGAGTTTATCTGGAGGAGGATGACATTTTAAACTTAGAGTAACTGTAGATATGATAAGTAGGTAGTTAGCCTTTGCACTTTTCTCCCACGGACTCAGTAGATGAGTGTGACTTCAGTTCAGCCTAACAGATAGTGTTTTCAGTAAGAGCTTATTTCTGCACGATTGTGCTTAGATGTTTGCAGGAGGTGGGAGTGGGATAGCTGCTGCCTGGGATTGTCAGAATATGGGCTAGCAAAAGAAGTATTTTCCGAGAAGGAAGCTGGAATATTACAGCTGAGAAGAGGAAGTGTTAACAAGTTAAGCTTGCTCTTTGTAAGGTAGAGTGGAAAGGAATTTTGGGAGTAGGATGAAGAAAGGAAGTTTGGTCATTAAGTATGTCGTCTGAAGTAAAGCAAGTTGAACATGTATCTTTGGAAATCCATGCTGTGCAGGAAGTGTTGTTGATATCTTGTCTCTGATAATTGTGGTTCAAGAGAAATATTCTGTCCTGCTTGCTTTTGTGGCATTCATAATGCACTGCAGTACCTTTTAACTCAAGGTAGTTTAGGAAAAGCTCTCTTTTTGTAGCTGTTGAGTTACAGTGGTTCCTCAATTTGTGTAGTTCTGTTTATAGGTGGGTTGTAATTTGGCTGTTAAAGCTAATGGCAGAGGATTAATCTTGATATAGAAGATTTTACCTTCACTAGACCTGTGTGCGTGATTTTATTTTTTCATAGGCAGTGACTATGAGTCCAAAGATGCATGATGTTCTTCCAAACTGAAGTTATAAAATTTAATTTTTACATTCATGGTGGAAAAAAGTGGCATGTACTAAATTTTTGACGTGTGTTTTTACAGTATTCATTACTAGTTTTAGTCAAATTCAATTTAAAACAGACTTCTCATTTGAATCATTATTTCCTATCACAAAATATCAGTGTTCAGATAAACATCTTGGGTTTTGCCTGAAACATACACGTTCACACTTCATTCTAAAATGCAGAAGATAGTCTTGTTTAGTCTGACTGTTATGTCTAAGAGGACTTGGTTCTTGCAGTGGGGGGTGTCTGTTTGAGTATGTTTTTTGAAAACTGTAGGACTTTGAATTAAAGGAGAAGCTCATGTCAGGACTCTAGGCTTGGTTTTATGCTATGAGGTTATATGCAGATAATCCATTGAGACTTATACTGATCCTCTTTTCAATGTGAGCTGTGCTGAATAGGCTCTGAGGAAAGAGGGGTGTAGGGGTATAACATCCTAAATGAAGGTGCTGTGTGGTGGCTGGCCTCTGCAATAGTCTGAACATCACTGCTGTTGTCTGGGTTTCAGGTATATGGAAGTCAGCAGATACTTTTTGCAAACGTCATGTTTTTCAAGTATGAAAACATTGGGGTTTTTTTTCACAGAACCATTTCAGTTGGAAAAGGCCTTTTAAGTGCATCAAGTGCAAACATAACCCTAACACTTCCAACTCCACCGCTAAACCATATTCCTAAGCACCACATCCACATGTCTTCTAAATACCTCAAGGATGGTGACTCAATCATTTCCTTGGGCAGCCTGTTCTAGTGCTTGACAGTCCTTTCAGTGAAGAAACTTTTCTTAATATGCAGTCTATACCGGTGCAACTTGAGGTCATTTCCTCTCATACACTTGCTTGTTACCTGGGAAAAGAGACCAACATCCACTTCTCTACAACCTCCTTTCAGGTAGTTGTAAAGAGTGATAAGGTCTCCCCTCAGCCTCTTCTTCTCAAGACTAAACAACTCCAGTTCCCTCAGCTGCACCTTGTAAGTCTTGTGTTCCAGACCCTCCACCAGCTTCATTGTTCTTCTTTGCACACACTTTACCCCTGCAGTTTTCCTCTGCAGTTCGGTTGCAGTGTTTGCTGCTCTGACATTTTCCTTGTTGCCAGCCCTGCTTCTCTGGCCTATATATTCCTATTTGTGATGAAACTCAGAAGATGTTTTTGAGTCAAACGCTATCCAAGGCTGTGGTTTTTATCTTCTGCCTAGTTTTGTTCTGCTGTCTGGTCTCTATATATAGCACTTTAGGGTTCATGGCTGTTTACCAGGACAGTTGGAAGTGACCTTGTGGGGGTGTTTGGTTTTTCAGGGTGGGTTAGAGAATGTTTTAACATAGTTTCTGCTTCTGTGGTCAATCAGCTATGAGACACAAATCAAAAGGAAGTAACTCGTGTTCATGGAATTACTTGTTGTCTGTTTCTGCCTGCTGCTAAGGCAAGACAGCATTTCAGCTGGGACAATTTGAGTGGGATAGAAAAATTGTCAGAGGTGTAAAAGACCAACTTGGTGCCTTTATGGATGAGTGTATTGAAATCAGTAACCAACTTTGACCATAACCATACCTTTAACATTTAAGTGATATTTAAAGTATTCAAGACAGAAATGCACCTCAGAAACTGGAGATTGTTCCATGCTGTAAACACACTGTATAAAGACTAACTCATTTAATGACCAATAATTTGATTTTTTTTTTTTTTATTTTCAGTCAAAGACTCTGTAGAGATATTGCCTGAAATGGTGGCAACAAACTCATGAGCACTTAGAGCTATTACAAGTACTTTCCATGATTTTGTTTAACCTACAGGTTAGCAGAGGTTTAACACATCTCATTTTATTTATGAAAGATTCTGGGTTTTTTTTTTTAGAAAGAAGTGTAGTAAGTGTTTGTTTTTATCTTTAGTCTTAGCCAATTGATTGTTTTACTTAATTGTGGTTACTCCATCCTAATCTGTAGGACAGAAATTGACATACATTTCGGTTTAATACCACTTAACTAGGACTATACCCTACTCCTTATTTTATACAAGTGATTTTTTTTGTTTCGCTAACTTCTTAAAAAAAAATTTGATGGAAGATGTCAGTTTTTGAAAAACATACTTTCCTATGGGTTTATGTAGGAGCTTGTTGGTGTGTCTTTCAGCACCATGCTGTCAGGTGTGTTTAACCGGCTCCTGTAACTGATAGAGAATCATAGAATAACCAGGTTGGAAGAGACCCACTGGATCATCGAGTCTAACCATTCCTATCAAACACTAAACCATGCCCCTTAGCACCTCGTCCACCCGTGCCTTAAACACCTCCAGGGAAGGTGAATCAACCACCTCCCTGGGTAGCCTGTTTCAGTGTCCAATGACCCTTTCTGTGAAAATTTTTTTCCTAATATCCAGATATGGGCAAATTTTGTGTAAAGATTTGTTAGATGACACCTGTTCAGCTTTAAATCTTAACGTTCAAATGGTAATAAGTGGTCAATAGTTCTTGAAATCATCAAGAAATATCAAAGATTACTGGTGACCTAAGAATTTTTTTTATATGCTCGTACTCTGCTGCATCAAATCGATGGACTAACAGGAATTTCAAAGGTAATTACATCCCCATATCTTAATTGAAATTACTAACCTTTTATCTGATGTATTGATATTCTAGTGGGCTCAGTAATTGATAATATAAGGATCGTTGCCTAAAGGTTTCATAAGGGTGTCAACAGCTAGTAATGCTTAAATATCATCTGAACACACTGTTTCAATGAGTTTTCAGTTAAAAGGCAAGTAAGAAAAGGTGAACCTCAAAAACATTTCAAATTATGTAATGAAGGATTATTCAGAAGAAAGTAATTTAAAATAAAACAACTTATTTTGATATTATTATACTTGGATTCGAGTTGAGCCTTCTTCATCACAGATAAGTGCTTCTTTTGACTAATCACTGAAGATAGTGTGACAATAAATCTGACCTCACTTTGTCAAGATTTAATTTTTAGCTCAGAAGGTATATATTAAAATGGAAAATATTAGTGTGCTTTCTTTCAGATATTGATTGAAATTTTCTTCTTAATTTGCATAATTACTTCCAAGGAAGTTGTTGGGATTTGGATGCAAGTTCCCATTTTATTGTGCTTCTTGCTAATATGCATTTATAGGTTTTGTCAATTTTTTTATTTATACATTGCTTTTTTTCAATCACTTCAGTGTTTTGTCAGTATTTTCATGTTTTATTATTGTATTTTTATCAGAAATGCTGGATTTTTTGTTTTTCTGGCCCTTATGTATAGAGAGATTGTCTGTAATTCAGATTCTCGGGCTCAATAGAGTGCCAATATACCAACTGTCTTGAACACAATTACTTCAGGATTTTTCATATTTATAAATATTTGTGAATTCCTTTTGATTTTGTCATACTGCTAATTTTCAGTGTTCAGTAACAACTGCAGCTAGAGTTGTATGTGTAAATAACCCCAAAACAATGAATAATCTCTACTATTATTTGAAAGATGAAGTAGCAGTAAGCATGATTTAGTTTAAAGCAAGAGGTCTTGAAATGTGCTAATGTTTTCCTTATGTTGATGGAAATAACAAACAATTGGAAATACACTTCTGTGGAATCAGTTACAGGCAAAATCACTTTAAAGCCAAGATGGTGTTTACTTTGTAAATGTAGAGCTAAGTGCTACTGAAGGCATGAAATTGGAGTAGCAAATGTTCTTAGCATGTCATATTATATGCAAAATGGAGAAATTATGTGGTCAATAACTTTTTAAATCTTACAAGTGTCTTATTTTTGAAAAGTTTAGTTGGAAGATTTTTGCTAATACAGTTTTTGAAATATGTTTTGCTTTAGAATACATGGCTTTTTAACGTTGAGGGCAGTTGTTACACTGTAGAAGTGGATTTTTTTAATTGAAGCAAAGCACATTGGTATGTAAATAGCTGCAGTGAAGTTAGTGCATTTAGAGAGGGGGATTGCATCACTTTTAAGACCCCAGGAATTTAGTTTATTTTTTAAAAAAAATTAGGCTTGGTAATTTTCTGTAAATTCTGATCATCAAGTTTCTAAGCATACTGTGTTTTTAGAAAGTCTTCTAAAATAATGTCTTTGTGCATTTGATGTCAACTCTGTGAGCAATTGCTGAAATATTTTATATGTAACCACTGCAATGGATGGGCACTGAGATGCTTGTGTAGGTATTTATGGTCCAGGTCAACTCTTAACAGTCTCTAAGTTTGATATAAAAGGAATTTGAGTTATCTTCATGAATGTAAGGTTCTTGTTATCCAAACATGTTACAATTTCATTGCAGTACCTGTAGAGCAACTGATTTAATGTGTATGAAGATCTGTGTGACATAGCAAATCTTCAGTATTACAAAACTGAGGCTTTAAGAGGGTTTATAATTTGCTTAGTGATACTGCTAGATTTTAGATTCATTGGCTGTGTTTGAAGCAGCTTATTTGTGCAATTAGCGCTCTCCTCCTAAAATGACTGGGAGATTTTATTAAAAATTTGTTGTAAATGTTAAAAGAAAAGATGTTGAGTAAAGGAGAGGAGAATGAGAGCTCTTCTGTAGGAGCCATCTGTACAAATGCAACTTGATCTGTCACATTGTGTAACAGGGCTACCACCAGTCAGTAAATGTTTTTGCTTTAGCAGATGACACTTTGCAGGAGTACAAAGTAGTATGAGATTCAGAGGAGTAACTTCCTTGTCTGTAACTCTTGAACAGAGATCTATGTGGTCATTATCTTTGCAAGTATACTTAGTTTTAACAAACATTGAGGAGTTACTTATGAAAACAAATGGTTCCTGGCTGTATCTGAGACACCTTTCTGGATAAAGGGTATAGGCTGCAGTTCAGTGTGAAAACAGATGGGTGTCTTCCCCCAGGTGTCTGTACTTGTATAGCATTTACTTACACATATTGATCTAGGAGGAGTTAGGAAATATATGTTGACATAAACCTTCCTTGGAAAGAAAATACCTTTCGGTGAAAATCCTGCAGAATCTACCTTCTACAGTGCTTGAAGTTTCTCAAAGTTCTTTGCTAGTATCAGTCTCACATTCCTTAACTTTCTAGTATATTTAATTGTCCCTAGTACACTAATGATGCTGGGGTTTTGTTTTCATTCTATATAACTTTCTATTTTTTTCTCTTAAATTTTATCATAGAATGAATGCAGGACATCTAATGTTTAATATTAATTAAAGTTACCTTAGGTTTGTTCTTTCTGTTCTGTAAAAGGGTATCTGACAAATTTTTACAAATTTTATCTTGGAAATTAGCTTATTCATTATGTTTAATTTTAGGAAATGGTGCTCTTGCAGAACATTCTGAAAATGTGCATATTTCAGGAGTGTCAACGGGTAAGTCATTTTTTGTAATGTTTAAATTTCATGCATGACTTAAATAGTAAATATTGAAAGCCACCTGGTATCTTATGAAGAGATATTTGGCTATAAAAATTATTACTGCCTTTTGCAGCATGTAATAAGGAATGAAGCAACTGGAACATGGAAAAATTCTCATAAGATAAAATTGATACCTGCATGCTCATGAACAGATTATGCCTTTCTAAGTGGACTGCTTAATTATTTCTCCATACAAACATTGAACTAAGAGAAAAGTTGGTTTAAGTTGAATTGATATTTTCTTTCCATGGTAAAGTTCTTGTGAAATGAAATTTATTGAAATGTAATGTGGACACTGCTACTATCAAATAATATAAATCTAGGAGTTGTTTCACCTGATTAGATTGAAGCAGTAACTGAAACTACTGTATGCTTGACTGCACGGTTTCCTTAAGACAAGAAATAAAAAGAACTTCAGAACTCATAAAACTGAGAAACTGATGAGATGCTAGGAGATTATTTGGTATAAAAGCAGTTCACGCTACTTAAAGGTCACTGCATTCTCTTCCAGTAAGTCAGTCTTAGGCCTCTTCTGGGCAGCAGCTGCAGTTGACTGTTCTGTGCCAGCGATATGACTGTACGTCCATTAAAGCATTATGCAAGACCTGTTATAGTCTCTGTTCTTCAGATGTTAGGCAGTGTCAACTAAGCTGCTGATCCTGTTTATGATACAGATACTTGGAATGTGTGCAGATGGGGAGATAAACTTTCTTCCTCAGTGGGTAGAAGAATACAAACTTGATTGTTTCCATGATCCCTGGAAATCAGAGTGATTTTCACATCCTTCTAAAATAAGAGTTAAAATGCAAACTCGTTCTTTTTTTGACAACAGCTTGCACATCTTGCTCTAGTTATCCTTGCAGTATTGCTTCAAACATTACATTGCTACTTTTGTACATGGTTAAGTTTTTGGATAAATGGATGGTCAGTGCATGATCTCTGTTGCCTTATAGTATCATCTTCTCTATCATTGTTTGCCACTCTAACATTGTAAAAAGTCTGTTATAGAAGAACTTTGCTATCCATTCTTATGCTGCATCATGAAGAATATAGCACATCTGTGGCACACTAAACAAACAGCAGCACAGGTACTTACCGGTATTGAACAGTTTTTGCTGGAATTGGATTGTACAAGGTACACATCCTAATATCAAGCTATGCAGTTTTCAGGATATGTTTTAACAACCCTTCACCTTTTGTTTACTGCAACAGTCATGTCAGAGGTCGCAGTACAGACAGAAAAGCATCTGCTTGGTGCGAGGTGAATGGAATTTCTGACTCTGCTTTCAGTACTGTGGCCAGCGTGCTTTAATAGGCAGCGCCAAGAAGAGAAGAACACAATGTACTTCCTAGGCAACATAAAAGCAGCTGGTAGACAGACCTTTAACTACTGAGATAAAAGATGAAGCAAGGGCTTCTATTTCAAAATAAATTAATATACATATATATATATATGCGCGCATGTAATTCTAGTGATCCTGTGTTCTAAAATAGCTTTCCAGCTGGGGAAAAATACCATGCTCTTGAAGTTTCTACCTTAATATAAAATGAAAATTCTTCACTGGAGAATTTTTGAATAATTGCCATGGGGGTGGTCTGTTAACAAAATCCTGAAGGAAGTGCATAGGCAATTTCTGTAGTTCTTTGTATGTACATCTTAAATGTTACATATTTGCCTCAAGTGTAAAGGATAGGGTTGAGTTTAAATTAGTTTTGTGTTCCTTTAAAACAGTCTGTCTCCCAAACATGTTTTTGAACTTACAGATTATATATTTAACCAAACATACCTGTACAATTTAAATCAATTTCTGTAAAATAGAGCCAAAGACATCAGGCCTTTAGTCTTTCTAAACCCAGCTTTAACTTGGTGTTGAGACCAAGCAAGCGATTTTCTTGGACAGTTGCTACTGAGAAGGGATTTCAAATGAAATGATTGTCTTGATGGTAGATTTCCTGTCATGTTGCTGTTGTAAGACTGCATGACCTACCTTACTAAATTATGTTTTAATAGCACAGACCTGTGTGGCATTTGTTATATCTGCCAAGTTGCAGGTACACCTCTAATACGTGGGCATGCTTTCTGTACCAGCAGCAATAATGGAATGTTCTCTTGTGTATAAGCTATCACTAAAGAAGTGTTTATGCCTTTAAAATATTAAAGATTGAGGAATATTTCCACATCTGTCTTTGGGATTTATAGCGCCATAATTGTCACAACTGGAAAGCCAGTCATCATTCCCCTCATCTGTCCATTGTGAAGAGCTTCTACATTTGTGAAAACACTTTTTCAAATCAGTTAAAATATATAACATTCCTTTTCACCAAGTGTATCTCTACTGCAGAGCAAAGGGCATTTTAAATTGGAGCTTTACAGCTTGACCTGGAGGCAAAGATTCCTATGCATTCTTCCCTGGTAGTTCTCCAAATAAGACTCTCAGCGGCTCCTGCGAGTTACAAATGCAATAATTATTCTCCCTATTCATGGTTTAGACTTTATCGCAACATTATTCTCTTTTTACTCTAAGCTGTTTTAAACACCTTCAGATCATTTATCCAGCTGCATTCATGTCCTTACCATGTCCAATATAATGCATACCTTATCATCTTGTGGTTCACATTGAAAGCTAATTCTTTTATCTTTTCAACTAATCTCCTGGCATTACTGTGAAGATAAATCCCTAATCTTCCTCTTCCTGCTTTTCTGAAGTGACTTTTTCCTTGACATGTTGTTCACTGTTGCTACAGGTACTTTACTTCTCTAGATCCTGCTACAGAATTATTGCATTGTGTTTCCCTATTATTTTCTTGTTTTAACTTGCAAGTTGAATTTTGTACTGTAAAGATTTTCTTAGTTCTCGTCTGTTTACCAGGTCAACATCCTGTAGTTAGATTATGGTCATATTCCATAATGTGGGCAGTGAAGAACTTTCAGGAAGAAGCCAATAAGGCAACTGTTGTATGTAGTTTTAAGAAGTCTCCAAGAAAATCTATATGCACCAGAAAACCGTGTGCACAGCTTATCCTCTCTGCAGAAATATTTTCAGTCCTAATTACAGTATTACAATCTACTGAATAGACTTACAGCAACATAACAAACAAAATTGCAAATAGATTGTTAATAAAATAGACTCTCAAAGGAAAGATTTTAAATTTGGTAGGAGATGACTGAGTAGAATTGTATCAAACAAATACAGGGGAACTGAGAGGATTATAGGTAGAAACAAAACCCTTGTAGAAATGGTTTGCTTGGAGGGAATTGTTTCCACACAAGAATCTTATCACCAGTTTGAGATTTGAAACGTCTCAGGCATGCATGACAATGTATCTGTGCTTCTCCAAGATGCAGCCTTCTGTTTGTTCTTCTATCTCCATTACAAACTTATCGTGGGTTTTTTTCTGACTTTAATTTTCGTTGTGCTGTTTTCTTAATTTTTTAAAATATATTAAATAAGGTATTCCAGGCATACTCAGTTTTCCTGTAATTTTAATTTCCTAGAGACACAATGGACTTGTATGTCAAATGCCTGCAGGGCCATTAGCAGCTGAAATTAGAAGTGCAAATTCTCCCCAATTTAGTGAGACTTAGTTTTCCTCTAATCATACATGGGTTTTTTAAGTGGTGTCAGTTGATTTGTTTTTTGATTCTTACGCCCTACTTGATGTTGCTCACATTCTACATGTTTAGAAGCACATAAATAGTCTGTTCCATTATATTCTCAAAAGATTTAGAAGGAACATCCTGGTTAGGCAGAGGGTCGGGAATGGATTTTTAAAGGCTTGCTATTGTCTTTATGATGTAGATTCCTTTTAGATCTGTTCTATTTCAAAAGGTTATCCTTGATTTCAAAAAAAAATCTGAGAAATTATTCTTTCCCAAGATGATAGCACTTCTGAAATGCAGCTTCTACACAGTTGATCTTTATACACTTTTTAAACAAATAGGGGATTTCTTTTGTCTCCTGAGTTAAGTAAGGTTTTAGTACCTGAATGTATACCAAATATGCAAGTACATTTAGTTTATCTTGCTAACCTTCAGTTAAGGAAACTAAAATTCTCTTTGCAAGTCCATTCCTTTTTATTTTTTGAACCCCCACTTTGTCATATGCACTCTTTATTCAGTTTAATTTTTCTGTCTTGTACAGCCATAGCACAGCACTGTTCACTCCATGCCGTAACTTAGTGTTTCTGATCATTCTTACTTCCTCATACCCTCTTTAGTCTGCTTCTCTCTTCCCATATTGGGTGGTGCTGGAAATGGTCCTACTTTGCTTTCAGCTCTTTAGTGTTAGCTTCAGCAGAAACAGAAAAAGCAGTATGAAGAAAAGGATATAGGTAGCCTAAGGGTATGATAGGTACAGCAAATAAAGGCTAAAAACCTGAATTTGAGTAAAACTGGAAGTTTTCATGGTGCTTTGAAAACACCACATTGGTTATGCTTTCAGTGCGGAATTTCTTCCATTTAGGCTCGCGTAAAAAGTAAAAGTCACTGCTTGTACTGCTGCAGGGATTGGATTGAGTAGATTATACTTGTTGGGGTGTTCTGTGCCAGCACTGTGAATTGCAAAGCTAATCATATAGTAATACAGAGTTACTAACAGTGTTTGGAGGTTCCTATTCAACAGATAGGAAGCTTAAGTTTTTGGAGAGAAACTTTGTTAAATGGAATGAACATGTGTTGAACAGATTATTTTTATTTTCTAAGGTAAGATTTTTGTTAGGCAGATTTCTTCATGACAAAATATTGTGTATCAATTTGTAAATATAGAAAAAATAGGTTTATGTTTTAATAGTATAAATTTCATGTGTAGAAAACCTACTTTAAGCTGAATGCTATTTCAGTAGTAATTGAGTAGTGCATGGTATTGCTTGCTGACATCTGCAAGCTTGGTACGAAGTGTTTTACGCATTCTTGTTTTTGCAGACTTTGTTTCAGACTCGCTAAACTACTATTTTATTTTCAACATTTAATTATGAATAACTAGTTTTTGTTTCCAGTCCTTCAGGAGCAGTGTTCCAAAATATCACGATGTTAGAGCACCACCTATAGGTTTTGCTCAGAATAAAGCCACTAAAGTTTCCAGAGGATAGTGGATTGGATATTCAGACAAAATATCTTTCTGTATTTGAGACTTTTCTTTTTGTCCTTAGATATTACAGCAGATCCTACAGTCTACAGCCAAAGTATGTTAATACTTAACTGCGCAGCGTGAATAAGAAACGTGAAAAATACTATTCACTGCACCAGTTCTGATTTGTTATTTTAACTAAATACATATTCAGAATTTAAAAAAATTCTACAAGCTTTTGATCATCAAACAATGAAAATGCCTCCTTATTTGTAATAGTTCTTATGTTTAAACTACTGTGTGTAACTGTGCTACTAGTAAATATTCAGAGACTGCAAGTAGTGAGGAAATTGTAAAATAAAAGGACAAAGAGCAATTTTTTTGTTTTCCTTTTCTGACCCCTGGAACTTCATTGTATTTTCAGGCTCTGTAGTGAGAGTATTCTGGCCTTTCTATTTATGTGAAGCTTGTGAATATCCAGTATGACAGATGTTGAATATAAGGCTGCTAAGGTGAAAAAAAACTCAACTAAGCAAAACCACAAAACTAGTTAAGTACATTGCTTGAAATAAAATCAACAGAACTGAGAACATTCCAGTGAAAGGAACAAGCAACTGAGTTAAGACCAATACAGAAAGTTACATTTATAATAAAGTAAGAATATAAATGTCTGAGTTATTTCAGTTGCATAGAATTAGTCCTTTGAATACAAGCTTTCTATTCCATTGTAAGCAATGTAGTTATTCAAGTCCCTCTTAAGAATAATCTCTTGTAAACCTCACTTGTAATATCTATAAATGAAGTGTGCAGCAGTAAGGACTCTTTGCCTTCCAAGCATTGGAATCATGCATATGAAGATCATTTCCTTTCCAAGGACTGGAAGAGGGTGTTTAAAGGATGGTCAGGGGTCTTCCTAACTCAGGAAATTTCAACTACTTAATTATTTTGCTTTATTTTTCACCTTCTAATGCATTTTTCAGTATAAGGTGTAAAGGCATAGTTAAATTGAACTGAGTCTTTGTTAAGGCTAGAAAAAATAAAACTAGGAAATCCAAAATCTTTCACATTACTAGTAAAGTTATCTGTATAAAATAATCTTTTTTTTTTTTCTTTTTAATCTGCAGTACTAATTGACATTAGTGTAAACGTCTGTACTGCTAACACTGGAAAACATCCTTTGGCTGACGTGTTGTGACCTGTGTCACAACATTATTAACTCCTTTAGACATTTTCACTGCTACCTAATCTAACTAAATAGGAGATCTCTGATAAATGTTGATTGATTTTAGTCCTACTAGCTTTTTAAAAAATGGCATTAATCTAATTGCTTTCAATATACATGTGTTTTCTAGCTTGTGGAGATATACCAGAACAAATTCAGTCACCAAGTGGGATCATCACAAGTCCAGGGTGGCCCTCTGAGTATCCTGCCCGAATGAACTGTAGCTGGTACATCCATGCAAACCCAGGGGAGATCATTACTATAAGGTAACAGTACTCGTGTATTAACTACATGGAAACTACATGGATTAAAGAAGTACTGGTTATATGTGTACCAATTTCCTCTTCCTTCCTGTAAATGTAGGAGTTCTGTTTTGTTTGTTTTCTGCCTTTTCTTTTATCTGATTTGCTGTTCAGCCATGTAGTGTTGGAGAGTTATTTTCAGCTTTGAGAGTTGGTGACTAGAAAAAATTTTTATGTACCCATTTATTTGATTTCTTATTAGTATATCTGTGAAATATAAGAATTTTGCATTAAGAATGTGTAGGGGAAATTCTGTAATGCTTAGTTGCTGGGAAGTCTCATGATGTGCTTAAAATTAGTAAATCAGCAGATATGGTTGAAATTTTAGAAATGGTGTCTTTTGGTGCACAGAACTCTTCCCTGTTTCATGAACCTTATAATTTCTTTTTTATAGAAGTCATGTAAAAGAGTTGTGCCACAAGGGAAAACTAGGCTTGTTTTACCATCAAGATACAAATTAGTACTGCTTTACAGGGTGATCATGAAACAGTATTAGCTGCAGATTTACCTCCGTTTGCACTACAGACCTGCTGACCTAAGACACAGCTCTTCATAATGAAGTATTTGCTTTGATATTGGTTACTCTTTTAAACAGTTTTTCTGCTAAATATTAGACTGGCATAAATGCAATGTAAAGTAGATAGAGCTCTTCATCTGCTAGAATACTTTCTAAACTTTTTCACACAGTTTAGTTTTATGAGAATTCAATTCTTTCTCTCACATTGTTTCCTTAAATCCATCTGATGAAATTTGGGTTAAGTAAAACCACTTAGTAGCATGTAAAAGTCATCGAGTGAGAATCATAAAGACAATTTCATTAACATATTTATTTATAATTTTTTTTAAAGGAAGGCTTAATGTTTTTATAGTAAAATTGAAATGCTTTAGGTGATGAATGCAATATTTTGGTTAAAGAATGGATTCTTGCTGTCCTAATGAAAGTATCATCACTACGAAGTTAAATCCTGTTCTTACAGGGTAGAGAAACCACTCTCTATTTCAGTCCAGAGAAAAACTTAGAGCAAATTTTCATGTATGGCAGTTCATCAGCTTCATTGTGTAATACCCAGTTCAGTAGCAATTTTGACCTTTTCTTTTTTTTTTTTTACTTTTTTCTTCTCCCCACCCCCAGCTTTCAAGATTTTGATGTTCAGGGATCACGACGATGCAGCTCAGATTGGTTAACAATCGGAAGCTACAAGAATATTGAAGGCTACAGAGCATGTGGCTCCTCCATTCCTTCACCATACATCTCTACACAGGATCACGTTTGGATCAAGTTTCATTCAGATGATAGCATATCCAGAAAAGGCTTCAGATTAACCTACTTCGCTGGTATGTCTCAAATGATACCTAGTTTCATTTTTTTTTCTGTTCCAGGAACTACTTCCTTGTAGCAGGGTACAGCATAGGTATTTTCTGTAGTCGATTCAAGGCTTATTGTAAGTATATGTTGTGTAGATTATTTTGAACCCACGCACAACTTAACTAGCAGGAATTAATGTTCACAGTAATAATCAGAGTGAACGAATTGCAGGGAGGCTGACTGTTAATACTAGGCAGCTTGGAAAGTTTTTCCAATATGACTTAAAATTTATATTTTTTTCGTCATAATAAAATTAACTGTTAAAACAGTTGGGTAGACTTCTGCATAGCATAAACAGGGCAAAAGAAGAAAGAAATGGCAGGATTTTTTTTTTTTGTTTGTATCATTTTTTCCAATCTCGTGAAGGCATACTGTCTTTTTAAAGAAACTTCGCGATTTAAAAACCTGTGAATATGATACATTACTCTAGCCAAGAATAGGCATGGGTTTTCTACATGCGAAATTTTTCTTGGATAATTCAATTATGCAATATAAGGCTATTTACCACTAGAAACAGTTTGAGACTGTGGGTCAGTCTTGCTCTAATAGCTGTTGCCAAGAGGGAGTCATGAGTAAAACCAGCTCCAAACTTTTTACTGGCATTAAGTAATACTAGGACTTTCTATAACAGCATGATCATGATTTTCTGTGTCCTGATCATCAAAAATACTTAATTTCATTCCTCATCATTTTCTTATTGCTTTCACATTCTCTTGCTTCCTCGGTAAATGCCTGTACTCCACCATCTGACCTGTTCCAAATCTCCAAGTGCTAGGTTTTAACTCCTCTCCTCTGTAAAACAGTTGGTGCTCTTACACCTATTCAGTGTCATTCATCTTCAAAACTACTCCTCCAAGATTCAGTAGAGTGAGCCCTTATCTCCTCTAGTCTAAGCAAACCATGTTTGCTTCTGTTCTGTTTTGCACTCTTTTTGCCTAATAGCTTCCTCCACCCTGTCAGTCTTCTACAAACTTAATGTTTCCAGGCAGACATGTCCCTTTCTATAGCCTGTTTTCAAGCCTACAAAAAAGTTCTCCCTATCCTTCAGCTCCTTGAAACTTAGCAAGTCTGAGGAGAAGTAATGCTTCGTTGCATTTGATGCTGGTTCAGCTTTCAGGGCAATGTCATAGAATCATAGAACAACCAGGTTGGAAGGGACCCATCGGATCATCTAGTCCAACCATTCCTATCAAACACTAAACCAAGTCCCTTAAGACCTCATCCACCCGTGCCTTAAACACCTCCAGGGAAGGTGAATCAACCACCTCCCTGGGCAGCCTATTCTAAGGAGTATGTTCTACCAGAGTTTTGCTTACAATCTCACCACAAAAACACCAGGCAGAGGGGAAGTCGCTGTGTAATGACTCACCCTCTACCACTGTTTCTGATAACTGCATACTCACATGCTATTATCCTTTGTGAGGCATTGGCTTCTGCCCTGCTTTTCTCCGTGCCCTCTAGGTACAGAGGGAAGGCAGCAGTGTTCCTACTTGATGGACTTTGAGAAGGAAGGACATTTTGGATAAGGGTGTGGAATGGGCAGAGGAGGCAAGTCACAGGCTCAGAAGATCTTTTGTGAAAATCCTTTCCTCTCTTTTCCTCCAATCTTGAAACAGTTTCAGTATGTAACCCCTTGTGGAAGAAACTGTAACATATTCAATCATAAGCCATTTTTACTGTTATGCGATTTTTTTTTTTTGTTAGCATCATGCAGTGATACAGGGTTTAGAATACTTAAGACTTTGATGTCTTCTTTTGGTGGGGTGGGTGAGGTTTTTTGTATGGTTATAGGTTTGTTGTTTTTTGAACAAACCTTGCTGAAACTTTTCTTTCACTGTGAAAAGCAAACTCCAGAAATACTAACAAGATTTTTACTGTGCATTCAGCTGTGCCATTTTGGTTTTTTTTGTTTCTTCTCATTGGCATCATACAGTAGAGCTCATTTTAATTCCTTGATAGACTATTTGATGTTCTTATGGCTACTCTAAAAAGTGGCATGTGGTCTTAGAAAAATGGAGAAAATAATAATACTTCATGGATGCAAATGAGGCCTACTTATGCTGGAATGATAACAATATAGATTATACGTTTATAAGGAACGGCTAGGGAGCCACGTGTTTAAAATCTGATGTGGAAGATATGCCATGTGAATTGTTTAAATTCATCCTGTTGAAAGTAAAATATATCTTACTGGTAAATACTTGCATTTCATTTTAAACAAACGAACCAACAAAATCACAGTTAAGAAGGATACTTGGCTAGAAGGTAAACTTTCTACCACTTGTCTTTCCTCTGTCTTCCTTCCACTCCTTTTAATTAACCTCTTTACTTATGGATGTTGAATTAGGTTGGAGTTTACTAATGGTCATGTGGAATGGAAAATGAAATTAAGAATACGTACAAAGGTTTAAGTTCACTCTAAATGCTTGGAAGGCTTGGGTTAGTCCTTTGGCTGCAGCTGCCCATGGGTTCTGCTGATTAATCCTGGACTAGTCTTTTGTAGTACAGCTTGCATAGAATTTTATTTTGTACATCTCATTATTTTATGATCTAATTTTTGATTCATATGTGAACTTTCATGATGTAATGATTTCAGGTTTGGTAATTAAAAATGTTAAATCAGGATCAAGTAGACAGCTCTTTTCTCAGATGTTTAAAAGCCTGCAGAAGGAAGAGCTTAGGTTGAAATCATATCCTGTTTTGTTACTACAGTTGATGCTATTAATATTTACGGCTCAGTGTTATAGCTTTCTATTCAACCTTTTTCCAGGTTCTGTGAGGTAGAAGCATTGAGCTAGAGTATAATAGGTACCTGAGTGAGTTCAATGATCTCCTTATGCTTATTCCACTATATTGCCTGCCACCTATGGGGCACAGTCATTCAATTTAGGCAGGACGGGTCTAGTAGTTAACTTTTACAAGTTTCAAATTCAAGGCCAAGGTCCATACTAATATTATACAGACATATACATAATGTATATACAGACATATACATTTACCTGTTTAACAGAATCATGGAATCATAGAATCACCAGGTTGGAAGAGGCCCATCAGATCATTGCGTCCAACCACTCCTGTCAAACACTAAACCATGTCCCTCAGGACCTCGTCTGCCCATGCCTTAAACACCTCCAGGGAAGGTGAATCAACCACCTCCGTGGGCAGCCTGTTCCAATGTCCAGTGACCCTTTCCGTGAAAAACTTCCTCCTGATGTTCAGCCTAAATCTCCCTTGGCGGAGCTTGAGGCCATTCCCTCTTGTCCTGTCCCCTGTCACTTGGGAGAAGAGCCCAGCTCCCTCCTCTCTACAACCTCCTTTCAGGTAGTTGTAGAGAGCAATGAGGTCTCCTCTCAGCCTCCGCTTCTCTGGGTTAAACAACCCCAGCTCTCTCAGCCATTCCTCATAAGGCCTGTTCTCCAGCCCCTTCACCAGCCTCGTCGCTCTTCTCTGGACTTGCTCCAGAGCCTCAACATCCTTCTTGTGGTGAGGGGCCCAGAACTGAACACAGGATTCAAGGAGCGGCCTCACCAGTGCAGAGGGAGAATCACCTCCCTGGACCTGCTGGTCACACCGTTTCTGATACAAGCCAGGATACCATTGGCCTTCTTGGCCACCTGGGCACACTGCTGGCTCATGTTCAGTCGGCTGTCAACCAACACCCCCAGGTCCTTCTCCATGCACCTTTCTAGACAGACTTCTCGTCTGTAGCTCTGCATAGGGTTGTTGTGCCCCAAGTGCAGGACCCGGTATTTGGCCGTGTTAAACTTCATGCTGTTTTACTCTGCCCAGCGGTCCAGCCTGTTCAGATCCCTTTGCAGAGTCTCCCTACCCTCCAGCAGATCAACGCTTCCACCCAGCTTAGTGTCATCTGCAAACTTGCTAAGGGTACACTCAATGCCTTCATCCAGGTCATTGATGAATTCATTGAACCTGGCTGGACCCAGCACTGAGCCCTGGGGAACCTCACTAGTGACTGACCTCCAGATGGATTTAACACCATTCTCCACCACTCTGGGCCTGGCCATCCAACCAGTTTTTCACCCAGGAGAGTGTGCGCCTGTCCAGGCCAGAGGCTGACAGATTCTGTAGCAGGATGCTGTGAGAAACTGTGCCAAAGGCTTTGCTGAAGTCCAGGAAGACCACATCCACAGCCTTTCCCTCATCCAGCTGCCGAGTCACTTTGTCATAGAAGGCGATCAGGTTAGTTTGGCAAGATCTGCCTTTTGTGAACCCATATTGACTGGGCCTGATCACCCGGTTCTCTTGCATGTGCTTCATGATAGCACTCAAGATCACCTGTTCCATGACTTTCCCTGGCACTGAGGTCAGGCTGACAGGCCTGTAGTTCCCTGGATCCTCCTTGTGACCCTTCTTGTAGATGGGCACAACATCAGTCAGCCTCCAGTCCAGTGGAACTTCCCCAGCCTTCCAGGACTGTTGGAAGATGATGGAAAGGGGTTTGGCCAGTACATCCACCAGCTCCCTCAATACCCTAGGGTGAATCCCGTCTGGCCCCATAGACTTGTGGGTGTCTAGTTGAGCAAGCAAGGCTCTGACCACCTCCTCTTGGACCATGAGAGCCTCGTTTTGCCCCTTTAGCTACTGGGTTTGTACACAGGGGGAACAACTTTCTTTACAATTAAAGACTGAGGCAAAGAAGGCATTAAGTACCTCAGCCTTCTCCTCATCCCCTGTCACTGTTATTCCTTCTGTGTCCAAAAGGGACTGTATGGTCTCCCTAGTCCTCCTTTTGTTATTTATATATTTATAGAAAGATTTTTTTTTTCCACAGTCTTAGCCAATCTGATTTCTAGTTGAGCCTTAGCCCTTCTGATTTTTTCCCTACACAACCTCTCTTGCTTCCTGTATTCCACCCAAGAGGCCTGTCCCTTCTTCCGGAGCCCATAAACATTCCTCTTCTTCTTGAGCCCATAAACATTCCTCCTCTTCTTGATGTCACTCAAGATCTCTCTGTTCAACCAAGCTGGTTTTATCCTGTGCCGGCTTTTTTTCTGGAACATGGGGATGGCTTTCTCCTGAGCTGCTAGGATCTCCTTTTTGAAGATCTCTCAGCCCTCATGGGCTCCCTTACCCTTAAGTACTGTCTCCCAGGAGACTTTGCCAACCAGCCTTCTGAAGAGTTCAGATTGTGCCCTCTGGAGGTTTAATGCTACTGTCCTGCTAACCATCCGCTTCACTTCACCTAGAACAGAAAACCCTATCATCTCATGATCACTCAGTCCTAGGCATCCTCCTACTGCCACATCCCCCACTTCCTGCAGATATCAGGGAGTTTGAAGTCTCCCACAAGAACAAGTGGCATTGATTTGGAGATTAACCCCAGCTATTTATAGAAGAACTCATCAGCTGCTTCTCCTGGCTGAGTGGCCTGTAACAGACTCCCATCACAAAATCTACCTTCTTATGGGCTCCTCTGATTTTAACCCACAGGCACTCAATCTCCTCATCACTACAATCCATCTCAATGTTGTCCAAGTCCTCCCTTACAAAGAGGGCTACTCCGCCTCCTCTGTCCTACCCTTCCTATCCTGCCTGAAGAGTTCGTACCCCACCATACCTGTACTCCAGTTACATGAGTCATCCCACCACGTTTATGTGATGGCGGCAACAACATTATAGGCTCCTTGCCTTATGACAGCTTCCAGCTCTTCCTTCTTATTTCCCATGCTGTGTGCTTTGGTGTAAATGCACTTCAGCTGAGCTGCCGAGCCTTCAGCCCTGTTAGAGGCAACAGTGTTTGTTCCTAATTGCCTGGTAACTGGAGTAGCTTGCACCAGAGTGCCTGTATCTCCTTTACTGCTCTGAGGTGCACTCTCCCACACTTTCTGTGCGATGATGTGCTGCTGGTGGTCCTCACTAGCACACTCTCTCCAAATCTCGCTCTTGCCTAGCCTGGTCTCAATCCCCTCCCCCTCCACATCTAGTTTAAACCTCGATTTGTGGGCTTAGCTAAGTTTTTAGCAAGGGCCTTAGCCCCGCTAGGAGGCCCACGTGTTCCAACCTTAGCAACAATGTCAGGGGATGCGTGAACCACCCCATGATCAAAGGAACCAAAGCCCCTTTCCTCACACCAGGCTCGGAGCCAGGCATTAATTGAGTTCTTTGTAACTTCTGGGCCCACTCTATTTAGCCTTGGGATGGAGCAGAACACTACCTGTTCCCCAGAGCCCTCCGTTGTTTTCCCAATGACCCTGAAGTCTAACTTAGTTGCAGCCAGGGAATTTCAAGCTAGATATCAGGAGTTGGTGTGGTTAAGCACTGGAACTTTGAAAATACCCGATGAGGCAAGGCCTCAAATGATCCAATCAGACTTCAGTTAGCCTTGCTTTGAGCAGATGGTTTGGTTAGGTGACATTCAGAGATGCTTTCCGATCTGAGTTGTTCTATTGCAAAACAAAACAAGCTCAAACCTGCTGCTTCTGGGGAAGTTTATTAGCAAGTTCAACATGCTACCTTTCCTGTTTCATTTTTAAAACCCGAAGTCCAGTGTATATTTATCTATTAGTTCCGGAATTACTGCCGTGTAGGACCATCTGCGTTACAGATCTTTTTGGAGGACTGACTATGGCTGTTTATTTTATTGCAGATTTTACACTCTGTACTGTAGTTCTTAAAGTTGCAGTGATTTAAAATGATACAGTGGTATTTGACTCAGTTAAGTTGTTGCGGAGGTGAGATTTCCAGTTATGCTTCACTGTTTAACATGGCTGGAACTTTAAATGAATATGTTAGGCCACATTTTCTTGAATAAAGTGGTCTCTTGATTTTATTTCCCAGAAGTTCAAACAAAAACAACAACAACAACAAAAACTCCAAACAGCAAAAACTCCTACTGCCCATATTTCCATGTTTTCCAGACCAATAGTTGGATCCGTATCTTTTAAAGCCTAATTTGGGGGGTTTTTTGTAAGTTTTAAGAATGTGTTCCTGCATTTGCTGCACTCTCCTCCTAGTTACTGGAGGGAAAGGCAGGTGTAAACAGTGGGAATAGGTGAGAAGTTTCTCTCTTCAGTTGGTGGTAATAGGCAATTTTTAACTGTCAGCTTCTTTCTCGCCATAAGATCCTTTGGTACAAAGTAGGAACCTATGAAGACAGGAGAGAGATCTGACTGCTTTTACAAGAAAGAATTTGAAGAGGTAACTGGTGCTGCAGGACAAAATCTTTCTGTATTTCAAGTGACATAGAGGAGATAAACAGTGTGTTTCTGACTTATTTTTAGCACCTTAAAAGCCAGATTTTTCAGTTGCTGTCAATAAGCATTTTTTTCTTGCTTAGGTTAAAGTTATTGGACAGAAAACAGCTAAGGATGATGCTCATACTGATACGTTGACAGGATTTTGACTTGAGAAATCTGTTTTATCTCAAAGTTGTGATGAGTTACAGCGAATTTTTAATAGTTGTTTTGCCATTCTGAACTACCTGGTGCAGCAGATTAATGTGACACAAACCATAAAACTGCTAAATTCTAAAAGGATATTTTCATAATTTTTTTTTCTTTCAGGGAAATCTGATGAACCAAACTGTGACTGTGACCAGTTTCATTGCGCCAATGGGAAGTGTATTCCAGAAAGCTGGAAATGTAATAATATGGACGAATGTGGAGACAACTCAGATGAAGAAGTCTGCACCAAAGCAAATCCTCCAACAGATTCTTCCTTTCAACCTTGTGCTTGTAATCAGTTTCGGTGTCTTTCTCCATTCACTAAGCTTTACACTTGCCTTCCAGAATCTTTAAAATGTGATGGTAACATTGATTGTCTTGATCTAACAGATGAAATAGGCTGTGGTGTGCCAACATGTGGGCAACCATTAAAATACTTTTATGGTACTTTCAATTCTCCCAACTATCCTGACTTCTATCCACCTGGAAGCAACTGCACCTGGCTGATAGACACTGGTGACCACCGCAAAGTAATTTTGCGATTCACTGATTTTAAACTTGATGGTACAGGATATGGAGACTATGTCAAAATATATGATGGACTGGAGGAGAATCCCCAGAGGCTGTTGCGCATGCTAACAGCGTTTGACTCTCATGCTCCCCTCACCGTTGTTTCATCCTCAGGACAGATAAGAGTGCATTTTTGTGCTGACAAAGTGAATGCTGCAAGAGGATTCAATGCCACCTATCAAGTTGATGGTTTCTGTTTGCCATGGGAAATTCCATGCGGAGGAAATTGGGGTTGCTATACAGAGCAACAACGCTGCGATGGCTACTGGCATTGTCCAAATGGAAGGGATGAAACCAACTGCACCATGTGCCAGAGAGATGAGTTTCCTTGCTCCCGAAATGGTGTTTGCTACCCTCGTTCAGATCGCTGCAACTACCAGAATCATTGCCCTAATGGTTCGGATGAAAAAAATTGTTTCTTCTGTCAGCCAGGAAATTTTCATTGTAAAAATAACCGCTGTGTGTTTGAGAGCTGGGTTTGTGATTCTCAAGATGACTGTGGTGATGGCAGTGATGAAGAGAATTGCCCAGTCATTGTGCCCACTAGAGTAATAACTGCAGCTGTCATTGGGAGTCTTATTTGTGGATTGCTGCTTGTCATTGCACTGGGATGTACTTGTAAATTGTACTCACTCAGGATGTTTGAGCGAAGGTAAGTAGAACACATCACCTCAAGAATTCAGATTTTTCAAGTATTTTCATATCTTCCATTCTTATATTTGAAACATTTTTATTGACCTATTGTTTTTCTTGCATATTTTTCTAAAGGCATTGTTCCTTCTTGGACAGTTAGGTAAAAAGGTATAGAAGTATTTTAATCACTTAACTATGGAGAATTAAGCTTTCAGATGTTGTTACCAAAAAGTATGTAAAATCTGTGGTTTTGCAATTCAGTATCCATTCTGTATTTAACAGCATGTTTCATCTATTGGAGACTATCTCATGCTAGACTTAGACGTTCTGCAGTTTTATAAGATATCAGCCTCTCTCATGGTGCCTTTTATATTTAGCCTGTGCTTCTTTGGGCATTTTTTAGGAATTTGTTGTTGGAATGGTTTTGTTGTTTTGTCTCAGGTAGACCCACTGGAATAACTGCAAGGACTTACTCTATAGTCTTTGTTAATTAAATTTCAATTAAGTTAATAAAATTTTCTGATGAAATTTATTGTTTTAGATTATAACAGTCTGATCTAGTTTTACTTTAAGTGTATGTTATAGTCTTATGAATTTCTCTTCTTTTTGAAAGATCTTTTGAAACTCATTTGTCAAGGGTTGAGGCTGAATTGTTAAGAAGAGAAGCTCCTCCATCCTATGGACAATTAATTGCCCAGGGTTTAATTCCACCAGTTGAAGATTTTCCTGTTTGTTCACCAAATCAGGTAAGGTTCAAAAAGAGCAGGCAGACCACTTAAATTTTAGGGAAACTGAAATAAAACTACTTATCTTTCCTCTGCATTTTTTTTTTTGTTCCACAACATTTTCCCTTTTCAGGACTATGTTAATATACTAAGGATTAGATATTGAATGAAATCATGTTATGATAGCACAACACTGTTTTCTTTGCAAACTGTTTTTTCTTGTTACTGAATGACAGTAGCAGACACTATAGAATAGTGCAGTAGTTTTGAACTACTAAAGTGTTAATTAATTCCCATTGTGAAGACCAGCATTTTAGATAAGATGTCTTTCATACCTGCTTTATTTTTAAAATAGCCTATTGCTGCTGGTACCAGATCTCAATATTAAAGTAAGATTTTTTAAAAATATTTACTCTATAAAAACTCTATATTTAACTTTGACTATATGCCATTTTCTGTAATAGTTGTCATACTACTTTGTTTAGAACAGTGCAGATGTACTTGATTGTTGCTTGTCTTCTCATTTAGGCTTCAGTTCTGGAAAACCTGAGGCTGGCAGTACGATCTCAGCTAGGATTTACCTCAATCAGACTTCCTATTGCGGGCAGATCAAGTAACATTTGGAATCGAATTTTCAATTTTGCAAGGTCGCGTCATTCCGGATCGTTGGCATTGGTCTCAGCAGATGGAGATGATGCCAACCAAAGTACTAACAGAGAAACTGAAAGAAATAATACTCATAGAAGTCTGTTTTCAATTGAATCTGATGATACAGACACAGAAAATGAAAGAAGAGACACAGCAGGAGCAGTTGGTGGTGTTGCTGCCACCTTGCCACAGAAAGTCCCACCTGCAACAGCAATAGAAGCAACAGTCGGAGCATGTGGGAGTTCCTCTGCTCAGAGCGGCAGTAGTGGTAACATGGATAGTGGAAGAGAAGTGACAAGTGTAGAGCCCCCAAGCACGAGTCCCGCACGTCACCAGCTTACTAGTGCGCTAAGTCGTATGACTCAAGGCTTGCGCTGGGTGCGCTTTACATTAGGGAGATCAAGCTCAGTGAATCAGAACCAAAGTCCTTTGAGACAGCTTGATAATGGGGTAAATGGAAGAGAAGAGGATGATGATGTTGAAATGTTAATTCCGGTCTCTGATGTAGCATCAGACTTTGACATGAATGACTGTTCAAGACCTCTACTTGATCTCAGCTCAGATCAAGGACCAGGGCTTAGACAGCCTTACAGTGCAACACATCACGGTGTAAGGTCGTGCAGTCGAGATGGCCCCTGTGAGAGCTGTGGCATCGTACACACTGCCCAGATACCTGACACTTGCTTAGAAGCAACAGTGAAAAATGAAACTAGTGATGACGAGGCATTATTACTCTGCTAGGTACGGATTGTTTAGGAAAGATTGTGTACAAGTTGGAGCAATATCTGTCATTGTTTTGTACTTCACAGTTAAAACTAGTTTTTAGTTTAAAAAAATCCAGGACAATGTTATGTTAAAACTATTTTAGCCTGTGTGGTTGATTAAACATTTCTTATACTGGATGATGTTATGGAACTGTTAGAGCGAACATTTTAATGGCTCTGAATCTGAATATTCAATGTGTGTATCCAGTATAATCTGATTACTCTTTAAACTGAAGTTATCCCAGATAGTTTCAAATTTAGTTTATCCTGGTACTGTAGTTCAAACCAGAAGCATGGCAGCTCAAGACTTACGTGGCTGCCTGTTTAACCCCATATTAACAGGTGAATTTGTACAGAATTATTTTCCTTTAGGAATTGACTCTTGTATTATTGCCAACATGCTTGTAACTTAATATACTAAATGCTGATAAGGATTGTTAATGTAAAATATGTACTTTTCTTTGAGTTTATACAACACTTTGTCTAAATATTCTTGAATTTCATCATAATGTGAACTTACTTAAAGGGAGGAGAATCTTTCTTCAGGAGCATTCTTTTTAATTCAGAAGTACAAAATGTTATGATTTATGGAATTTACATGCAATAGATAAACTGGCAAAAGCTTTTATAGCACTGACTTTACTAAACTGCCATCTACAGTCAAATAGTTTGTGAAATCCCCAGTCATTAGTAGTTTGGATTGAAGTAAAGAAGGGCCGAAGATATTACAATATGTGTTAGTTCTTTAAATATCCAATATGTACAAATACACTACAGAATAAGTTCCAACTGGTAATAGATTTTTCCTAATACTGTAGGGTATAAAGCTTGTTTGGACTCAAGGGATTTGCACTAAAATCATTTAAAGGTCTCTAATGAGCTTAGTGCACAAGCACTATCACTTTAAGTACTATTATTGTCTAATATTGCAATGGCTATATATTTCCATGGCTCTTTTCTTGGGGTGTTGCATTTTTGTTGCAATTGAAATTGCTTTACTAATTCCCCTATTTATTCCTTGTATTTAAAAACTGGTTTACTTGGTTGCAGACTGGTTGTTTTTTAAAAAAGAAAAATAAGAAATCCCTTTTAGTGTATTTTTTTAATCACATTACATGTTGGAGCGAAACAGATCAGTGGGGAAAAAAGCTCATAATATCCAATTTTGTGATAAGCAGGTTAATATGTGGCTACACACGTGACAACAGGAATCTACACCTTTTAAAAACAAAAATGTCAACTACTGTTTTATTTATTCTTTGCCAGTCTGTTTTTAGTAGGCTTAAAAGATCCAGTATGAAATGTATTTGTGTGTGATTGTATGCTATTTATTAAATTTTAAATACTTTGTTGAATGTCATTTTAAAGCATGTTTAAAGTCTTGTGCATTTCTGTAGTGTTATGCTGTCTGGCAGAACTGACTAAAATGTTTTAATATGTATCAAAATTAAATCGAGTTTTTGTTATGTTTTTAAGGTACTTTTAAAGATAAATCCAAGGTCTGTCTGGCTTTTTATTTTATTTTTTAAAAATCCTCATCTCTGAAGTACAAATCACATGCAGAAGAAATAATTGAATGGATTCCAAAGTGTATATATCTTCTCCCTCTTCTTTCACAGATGCTGGGATGACAAAAATAAACAATTTTACCATCTGATTCATTTTATTCATGGGAGTGAGCAGGTAAATTCTGAGTTCAGGATACAGTTATGTAGATTTGTGCTTTTGAGGAACTTATGTGCAATACAGTTGTAAAAGAATTTATTATATTTACCGATGCCGTTTCAAGTTTCAGAACAGATCACATTGCAGAGGTACCAGATAAGGTACAGATTTGGCCCATAATTACACATACCCAAGTAAAAGTCATCAATGGCCATTTTTATTCACATTGAATAATATCTAAATCTGTAGGTAATCTTTAGTCTGATTTCAGTGGCATTGCTTATAGAGCAGGCAACTTTGCAATATGAACATGGTAACACACCTTGAAATGTACGCGAACAGTATGTCCTGGTGTAAAATAGGGTTTTAAGCCTTCCTAACTACTTGTCATTAGAAAGTGACTACGAAAATGTTCATCACCGAGGCAGATACATTTTGATGAAAGATTCTTCACAAAATACCTTCGGTGTTATATGTGCATATAGTGATTTAAATTTGTTGCATTGGAAACCCCAAATAGCATGTACCTATGGACTCCATATTGCAAATGTAAAAAGAACACATTTGATTTGTTTTAAAGGAGAAATGCTACACATTTAACCAAGAAGTTGGATTTGATTGAGAATTTGGAAAATTGTAAATAAAATTCATATTTGTATGAGGCTAATTTGTTGTCTTTTTTTTTTTTCTTAGTGCCCGGGGAGGTGGTTGAGTCACCTTCCCTGGAGGTGTTTAAGGCATGTGTGGATGAGGTGCTTGAGATGCTGAGGGGCATGGTTTAGTGTTTGATCTGGTGGGTCTCTTCCAACCTGGTTATTCTATGAATCTAAAGGGCGTGATCAAATCTTGATTAATGGTGATTAGTTTTACTTTGTTTTGGGGGGAGATTGGGTGGGGTGTGGGTTTAAGTTCCTGGTTTTTTTTACTGAGGCTTCTGTTGTCATTTTTTATTTTGGAGCTGCTTGAATCAGTGTTTTAAGTGATTCTTGGTTTAGCTGTGCCACAGTACTAGGGCATTTTGAAGAAAAGTCAGAATGGTTTACTGTGGAATTATTTTCTGTAGTACATCATTTTCATCTGAAAGCTTTGAAGAATGTTGGTTGTTGTCCGGTGAGTTTTCTCCTCATGTAGAGCTTTCTAAGCATAGAAGGTTATCGTTGTTCCTTTCAACACGTGAAGCTTTTCTTGTCATTTGATTTGCATTGAAACATTAAGGGGGACCTGACTTAGCCTCCAGTGCTACAAGGGCTTTTTTTTTATAGAAAGTGAAGTCCATTTTCAGTAGAAAGTACAGCAAGTGTTGCCAAAAATTCTTCAAAAACAGGTTCCTGGAGAGGATGCTGGAATTAGTTACGTTATCTTGCATTCTACTTCTATCCAAATGCCAGAGCAAGAACTTGTGGCAAAGGTTGGTTTCAGTCTAGGAAAATCACAGCTCAAATTTGGGGGACATATACTCTCTCAGTGAGTCCTTACATTAAATACTGCAGGTCAAAGTTAATTGTGGGTTTTAACTGTTGATTTTTTTGTTTTCTATCTGAAAAGTGAATGTTTCATTCTTCTGCAGTTATTTGACTCCTGCAGTTGTCCTGAGGAAGTACTGCACATTTTTTTGTAAATCTTTAATAGCTTTAGTAGTTTTCCTGTAGTTCTGAAGGCTTTGGGGATTTGTTGGTTGGGGTTTTTTTTTAATTTAGTTTTTTGGTTTGTTTTTTCTTTTTGCTGTTTCTCTTGTTTTCCTCACCTGTGAGTTCCTGAAAATAAGCAGTTGGCAGCTGAACATCTCCAGGTTATCATCTACAATCCAGTTGCCCCCAAAGGGGTGTGTTCTGAAAGGACAAAGTAGGCATCTGTCCCTTTGCCGAGTCACTGCAAGTATGGAGAGATAAGCACATCCATAGTTGAAACTGCCTTCCTTCTGTCTTCCTTTGGGATTTGACCACTGTAGTTAGCTTTTCCTAAGAAGTTATAATTTGATGATTGGAGAGGTGTAATAAAATGAACTAGAAACTCTAAAGGAGTATAATCTATTATATTTTGCAAAGGACTTCTTTTTTTCTTGAGTTAAACAATAGTAGGACACCCTACCCCCCAAAAGAAAAATTAATCAGAATGGGTAAGGTGTGTAAAATAAGGAATGCATAAGAGAAGGAAAAGAAGTTCTGGTTCAAGGTGCACTTCATAACAAATGATAATGCTTTCTTATGCAAAATGTAAAGGACAAAGGAATAAGCTTGTTTTAAGGAATTAGGAATAAGATCCCTGAAATGACATTACCTGAGGGGCATATGTCTGAGTCAAGACCAGAAGTCTAAGAGTTTTGTCCCAGCATTGTTGACTTACGGTGCTACAAGAGGTGTAAGACGGTACAGTTAGCAGAATTGCATTTGGTCTTTTGCAACCACATACTTGTGTCTGAAGGACTGCAAACAGAAATGCAGAATTTCTACAGTAATATGGCAAGGAACAGAGGTGTTCCCTTTTGCTTTCTTTTGCCTGGTATGCTGGGCAGCAGTTAGAATTCTGACTTGATGCTCCTTCAAAAGAGAGATGTATTTGAGAACCATCCAAAACAATAGAATAGGACTTTGCAGCGGGTTTGTTTTTTTTTTTCCCCCAGGTAATTTATTAGTAAAAATAACACTTTCCAAGGGCAGCCAATCTCTGTGCTTTGTGGTTGTTTCTTGAGGTTTTGAAAAATCCCAGCTATTAATGGCTTCTTTGACTAAGATTAACTACCAGGAAGCAGTTGATACATCTGATGAGTCCTGAGAGCTAGAACTTAAACTCCTGAGCTAAACTGTCTTTGGTCTCATGGATTTCTAGAAGTTGGCTATTTTATTTGACCCCTAGTAAACCACTAGGGAAAGTGAATAACGAAAACTGAAAACTGCATAGTATTATGATTGCTTAGATGTTGCTCTACTCAGTTTCTGGTTTGTTTGGTTTTTTGCCCTTGGTTGTGCTGTTTGTGACCTGTCATTTTGTGTTGAGCAGGAAGCACTTAGTGTTATTAAAATGAGACTGAATAGTTACTGTTGTTGCTTTATTAAAATAAGATGGTCTTAAGCACATGCTGCAAACTTGGCTGCCTTCCTTCATCTGGTCCAAGGCTGGATGTTAATGGGCTGCACCATCACTTCATATATATTTGGGAAAAGCTTGAATGTAGCCCAGTGTTTATGGCAAGAGTGTGTTTATAATTATTTATAATTGTGCAGATGACATGGAACTGCAGGAAACAACTCTTTTCATAGTCTTTTTTTCCCCTTCATCTTGCTTTATTATAGAAAACCATCAGGATATACTTCCTAGTTTTGCAAAGTGTTTGTAACTGAAGAAGCCTTTAGAGATTAGATTTTAAAACATGACCACTTGTTTTTGAAAATCAGTCTCACGATAGTAGTCAGCACCAAATAGTATAGAAAACTAGTTACAAAGCTTTCATGAGAGACACCTGACTTCTATCACAATTATGAAGACTTTCCAGGTAGAAATGCATGTAGGACATCTGATACTGTTGAATATTAAATTGCCACTGCAGAAAAGAGGTACGCGTGAAAGTAAATCAAGGTGAACAGGTATTACAGATTCCTTATAGGAACTGCAGATAAACACCTACTGAATAGTCAAAGTCCTTCTGACTTCCAAAATAGATGAAGAAATAACCATTGAGTCCCTCCTGCAAAACCAGAGTTCACTTCTAACTAACACATTTTTACACTGGTTCTGTGAAACCAAGTGCTTTTATCCGGCATTACTGAAGGTCAGTGGTATCTTTTCTGTTAATATTCTTTAGTTGAAAATGTTCATAATCCAGTCATTCTTCATTGGAGGAAAGTTGTCAAAAAGGAAAATATGATTAATAATATATATTCATTAGCTGAACTTTCTCCCTACTGCTCATCATCTGTCTTTATTATTTGTCCAAAAGCCTATTTGTCTGCATCTCTGGCATTTTGAGATAGATCTCTGTTCCACAAATTTTTACTTCAGGCTTTAATGCCAGTATGAATATTTGGCTTAAGAAAAAGCCTGAGTAATGATAAGAAAGACTTTTCAGAAATAGGATACAGTAGGAAGGATAAGAATAAAATTAGATAATTACAGCAAAAGACAGAAATTAGTAGCTTTTTATGCTGGAGGGTAACAGCTAAAGGCTCCAGGGGGAAGTGTGTCCCAGGAGATTTTAAACTGATGGTGTCTTTGTTATCATGACCTTCAGAAGATGTACTCAAAATCTGGATGTTGTCTGTTTCTTTTGAACCTTTTCCTTAATTTGCTTAGTTATTTTCTTTTGGTAAATGAATGATGTGGATTGGCTTTTCTTCAAGGTACTTCATCTTAAAATTAAATCAGTTAAGTTAATCATTAGCTTACTGAGAAACCTCTTTGATCATATGTCTGTGATAGCTACACATTTCCAATATTTAGATCTCCAAGATTGTTTACTTTGCTGCAGACCACAAAGGCATTAGCATAAAATTCAGTTGCAGTTGATGACTTTCTGCAATGTCTCTCATTAAATTGAAATACTGTGTAATATTTTTAGGATGAGTAAATGTTTCTCACCAGGAAAATTCTCTGCACAGTTGTGGTTTAACCCCAGCTGGTAGCTAAGCACCACACAGCTGCTCACTCACTCATTCATCCCCAGCAGGATGGGAAAGAGAACTGGAAGGGTGTAAAAGTGCGAAAATTCAGGGGATTGAGACAAAGACAATTTCATAAGTAAAGCAAAAGCTGCACATGCGAGTAAAGCAAAATAAGGAATTCATTCACTACTTTCTACCAGCAGACAGGTGTTCAGACATCTCCAGGAAATCAGGGCTCCATGATGTGTAACAGTTACTTGGGAAGACAAATGTCATCACTCTGAAGGTGTGTTGTGTCCCCCCACCACCCACCCCCCTTTCCTTCCTTCTCCCAACTTTTATTGGTGACTACTGCATGGTATGGTCTGGAGTGTCCCTCTGGTCACTTGAGGTCAGCTGTGTCCCCTCCTAGCTTCTTGTGCACCTTCCCACCTACTCACCATAGTGATGGGAAAAACGGAAACAGTTTTGATTCTATGTAAGCACTGCTCAGTAATAACATCATCGTTGTCTTACCAATACTGCTTTCAGCAGAAATCCATAGCCCAAAACCACAGAGCCCCTTACAACCTACTGTGAAAAAAATGTAATTGTCTGTTAGCCCAAACCAGTACAACAATGCAGAGCAAAAATTTGTTTTACATTGTTCAAAGAAAAGAATAAAAAGTTTTGAGGTGAGTTAAGGTTCCAAAGCCAATTAGGAGTTAAAGGCCTTGTTGAAGTAACAGCACTTATTCAGTGACCACAAAGAAGTATGGGGCCAGCTGTCTTCTCGTGGTATCACATGGATTATTTTTGTCCCATAGTGGGTATTTCAGGCCATTCTTTCCAGGGACGTCTAAACTGTGAAGTAGCAAATACTTACTAAGTGTACATGAATGCAGCTGATAAGATTTTATCTTTTTGGTCTATATGGACTAAATAAAAGGGCTGCTTGAACAGTATGTCATTATCTACCACTAGCCTAATTAATGTGTTTAAAACCACCTGTGGGATAAATTTAGTTTTCCTAGGCACAGCATTTTAAGACCTGACACTCAGTTACCTTGCTGGTTTATGGAACCTGCAGCTCTGAGCTGGGTATGAAATTACAGATAGGAACATTTAGACGCTTATGCATAGGATCCACAAAGTCTAAATTAGCCAGGAGGAAATCAGAGGAGGAAAAACAAAGCTCAAGCCCAATGCTATTCAGAAACAGAGGTAAATAGAATTTTGAGCTGTGCTACTCTTTGTGCATTTAGATGTCAAATCATATCAGTTCTTTCCTGCAAAACAGAAAAAGGGAACTGAATACCTCAGTGTTTACTATAATGCACTATGATGCAGCAGGCCTGCCTCCAAATCTCTTTCTCCCTAATTTGGGTGAAGGATTTGAGCAGGAACAGTTTAGCACTGCCACTAGGCCAAGAACATAAACCTGGAGGTGATCATCTAGGTCTGTCATGTAGAGACTCATTTTTCAGAAATAACTCAATATTCTTTGGCCTGGGAGAAATAGTAAGAATGGGACTGCTCTGGTTGGCAGTTTTGCCACTGAGGTGGGACTTTCAGGGTGAAGTCTCTTGGCTAATAAGTACTTAATAATTTATCGATGCTGTTCTACTCGGAGTCATTAAATACCCACTGGCAGGTATACAGACTTGACTGCTTCACCCCTTGTGACTGCATATGGTCGAGTTAACTTCTGCCTCTGTCACCCCTCTTCTCATTTAGCAAACATCACTTCATCTAGACAAAGTGAAACTATTGCACCTGAGGAACACCCATCTCAGATCCCTGGCAGCCCAGCTATTCAGGTGCCCATCTGCATGGTGGGTGAAATGAGTTTTCTTCCTAAGCAGCAGCAGAGGTTCAAAGCACAGCCCTGTTACCCCATTTCAGTGCCCACCTAGGCTACTTCTCATTCTCTAGCAGTCTTAGAGCAACACAGTTTGATTTCACTTTTACATCATCCTTCCTGCTCTTCATCTGAATAATCACATTGCTGAATCTCATCTGTTCCTGGCTCATCAACACCATGTTAATTAGTGAGCCAGAGTTCCTGCCTGAATTCCCATCACAGCACCTTGACCCTTAATTTTTTACCAGCTTTAAGTGCAGCAGATAGGGTAGGTGCACCTTACCCTTTCCTGTCTGTTTAGCATGACAAAACTGCCCTAAGAATCCTGGTACATCTCACTTTCTGTTGTTCTCATCTTCTGTCCTGGCCCTCTAAACTAGTTTTGACATCTTCTGTCAGTGTGGTGTGATGAACCCCAGCAAATCTCTGTCCCATAGTACAAAGGCGAGGCAAAAGATGAGACAATTTGGGATGTGCAGATACAAAGGCAAACTTCTTGTACAGTTTTCCTGTCCACTGGGACAGAAGGAACACAGTTGACATGCTGGTGCGAAGGGAGGTATTTTCCAGATCCAGTGTAATTTGTCCAAGTGTCTTTTTGACATAATGTGCACGCCCTGTCATGGCCTTTAGAGTCAATATCCTGTCTTCTAAAGCCAGGAAGAGGTCAAGGGGATGAAGATGCTGGTGCTCAGCAGATTGGAGAACATGCTTGAGCAGTGTCACTGCTGAGTCTGCACACCCCAGGTTACTGGAGGAGAGAAGTGGCAATAGTCCATAGAGCAGGCGCTTCTGGGGTGGTGTAGAGCAGGTCTTTCCTCTTCATGTGCTCCAAGTTTTAGCTCATTTACTAACCATCTTAATTTTACTTTCCCATGTCTTTTTATGGGTCAATATTGTGAAACACAAAAGCTGCCTCTCCCAGCCAGTGTCACACCAGTGCTGTGAAACCCACTGCGGAAGCCCTGCTTTCCCCTGGATCTCACTGTCTGGCATGCTCCACTGCCCCAGGACTGGGGAAGGGGCAGAAGGGCTGGGCACAACCTGGGGGTTCAGGGGTTGCTACAGGCCTCAGTGGGGCCCCCAGCAACTGCACAGTGACTATGCAAGGGGCAGCGATTGTGCAGGGCAAGGCAACAGCTACAGAAGGATGTTTCATCCGGTTCTTCCCCAGGATACCCTTGGCACTGAGGCCATTTGATGAGACAGTGAGGAGAGGCTCGATAGCTTCCCGAGGTCCCCAAACAGCTCTCTTCCTAGCCTGGTGTGCTGTTCAAGTATTGGCATTAGGTGGGCGGGTCACTGTTTGGGTCCTGAGGATTGAGCTCCTTATCTTCTACCGAGAAACAGCTTAGAAACAGGTGCTGGTGGTCACTGTGGTGGCTCAATCTTGTGCAGAAGAGCAGACCCCACCACGCTGGTCTGTAGAGACTCAACCGAGTTGGATGTGACACTTAGATCATTGCTGCTCTTCACACTCCTGGGTCCTCTGCATAGGTGGGACCACAGGTTACCCAGATACTGGTGCAGGGTGCTCAGGTTATCCTTGGGCTCCCAACCATCTCTGTGAGGGCTTAGGTAAGCCTTGGGCTCCACAGACACCTCTGTGGAGAGCTCAGGTTACCTTTGATTTCCTCAAACCTTGTTGCAAAGAGATCACCTTTAGGCATCACAAGCCAAGGAATGATCACATTTTCAAAACAACTGAGCATGTTTGAAATCCTGGGGTGTTCGGGGTAGACTGGAGTGAGTGCCATGAGAAACCAGCTGCATCCTTCTGGAAGCCTGGCCCCTCTTTCTCCAGGCAAAAAGTCTGGAGCAGAAGGGTCTAGCAACCAGCTCTCTGCCACTAGACTGTACATCTGATCACTGCATTCACTGGGCATTGGTGCTCCACAGGAGGTGGTGGGTGGAGCTGCCAAGGGCAGTGGGGGTAGTTCCCTCTGTGTCTGCTTAAAAACACTGTGTGGTGTGTATTCAGTACCATTTGGATGTAATCTGCTGCCCTGGGAGAAGGGTGGGCAGTTAAATACTCTCAGGCAAGAGTAGCTTTCTACACTGAAGCCTCATTCTTGCCTTCTAGGCTCCCATGCCACCCTCAAAACTGGCTCAGCAGAGACTTTTGATCAAGGGAGGGAAAGTTGTTAATGATGACCACTCTGTGGTGGCTGATGTGTACGTGGAAGATGGAGTGGTGCAGCAAGTGGGACCAAACCTAAACCCTGAGCCATCCACTGGACTTGTTGTGCTGGAAGCAACCAACAAGTTGGTGATTCCTGGGGGCATAGATACTCACACACATATGCAGTTCCCTTTTATGGGTAGCAGGTCAAAAGATGACTTCTACACAGGAACCAAGGTGGGTGTATATGTGTGTGTCTGTGTGTGTACCTGGGCTTTATTAAAATAGGTTGTGTGCTGGTTATTCAGTGTTACTTCTAAAGGAGAGAATAGAGTCTGAGTCATGCACAGCCAGTTGTTACTGTCCCTTGTCTGTGACATCGTAATAAGCAGTTAGGATACACAGAAGTGCTTGTTCAACCAGTTTGTCATTTGGGTTCCTTCAGAGACTTTGTTTGCTGTGAATGGCAAATGTTAGGTGCAGTTATTTACGCTGGCTGTGGCCACGCAGTCTACAGCTTGCATTTGTACATTCAACAAGCTTCAGGCTTTTCTGAGCAAAGGTTATGTAAAGCAACAGTTTAACTCCCCAGTACATTGGGAGCACTTTTTTGGTAGTCTGGTTTTTGTCTTCTTTTACCACGAGGGAATTACAGTTCTTCTTCTACCATTTACTTCTGTCCCTACAGTGTCCCTCAGTAGAAGTCCACTTGAAATATACTTTCTAAAAGTGTGTAATGTCTCCCAGTTTTAAAGTTGGAGTTGGGTTTTTTGTCAGTTTTTTAACTGATCTTATTACATTCTCTGCATTAACATCGTATTCATTACTCATATTAACAGTATTATATGCCATTTCCTTCCAGTAAAGATACTCATACAGGAGTCCTTGAAATTTGTAAGGTGCTTTTCTAAGTGCTTTGCTGTGCCAAGTTAAATCTTTTGCACACAGGAGGGACCACATTGTCCTATGATATGGCCTGTCTGTTAGCCAGTATCCTCAGAGAGTCTGTTGGATCCTGTCCCTCTCACAGCAGAACTGGAGTTTGCTATAAACTAGAAAATGTCAGTGCATACCTTCCAAAGAAATTATTTTCACTGATGTGCATTCTTTTTGGATGCACAAAATACAAATCTGCCTCTTAGAAATAGTTGAAATAAGTTAAATTAAGCTCATTTTAACAAATGATGTGGTGTGGTAACTACACAACTATTAAGAAACTTTAAAGTTTGCAGTTCTTGGATTGACTTTCTTCTTTAACAGGAAATTTCATTTCTTGCTTGCCCCATCATGTAATGAGAACACAAGTTAGATTGTGGCAGAAATTTTCATATTCTAAGGAACTAGCTTTTCAAACACTGAGCCCAGTGTGCTAAAGGGAGGATGACATGACCTGTACGTTGTCCCTAAATTGCTGGCATATTTCTTTCAATAACAATGTTTATTTCAACTCAAGATAGGTTTGTTGGTGTAGCTTCTGTTACTTGGTGTGGAAATACTGGGTAGTTGAAAGCACTAGAATTGTTTTTCTCAATGAGCACAGGACTTACAGTGGCTTATTATAATGAAACTGTAATTATTCTGCAAAACCTTGACCAAAGATTATTTTGTCCACCTCAGCAGATTTTTCCTGCTATATGAAAAAACCTGCTAGGGCAAACATAACCTGTACTCCAAGTTAGATGTAAGAAAGCCACAGCACTGGATTTCCACTTCCAGAACTGACAGCTGGAAAGGGATTGTAAATTTGGTCATAGGATTGTTTTTCCCCAAACTAAATCTCTTCAGTAGCTATATGGTAGAGAAGAGGGAATCTATTACTATATGAACCTAACAACACTGTCTTTTTCAGTTATCCATAGACAATAAATAGTTTTTTAAAAAAAATTACTTACCAAAATGTCTTCTACAAGCAATTTTTGTGATAAATGGAGAGAAAAGGCTTAAATCAACTCCACAATGTCTGTTCTGCTTGTCCATCAACAAGTATGTTTCTTGGATGAGAGAAGGGTAGAAATTGATTTCTGGAATACTTATTTTTACATGATTTACTGCAGACAAATATATGTGTGTTAATGTTTTGTCTTTTTTGTGCAGCAATCCTTCAGTTATCTGTGGAAAACATTTTTGTAAACTGATTATTGACAATGTATTTAGAAGTCTGGCATTGCAACAGAAATCCAAGATTTTTTTTTTATTGATGCGAGAAAATGTGTAAAAGAAACAACACTGACCGTGGCTTTCTCTTAGGACGTCTGCTTGGTATGTGAGAGATCTCATGCTTCAAGTGCCTCCATTGACTTTAAAGGGAACCAAAGATGCAGACTACCTCAGATGTAGGTGCCTGCAACATAAATCCCAGATTAAAGAAGATAAATTGTGTGTTAACTTGGAAAAAAAAAGGTGGTAGTGTAAGTTACATACAGGGGTTTTATTGAATAACTTTTTGAGGCACTGGACAGGGAAATTGCAAATCATAGACTGCATACAGAAGAAAAAAAAAAAGGTGTCTAGATAGTCACTTTGGTGCCTAAAAGAAGACTGTAGATCCAGTAATCAGACATCAAAAAGCTAGATACTGTAAAACCTAATCTGGGTTAAAGTGTGGAAAATGTTCAGATCTGTTTACTTGAGATCATCACCTGACAAATTCTTTTGCAAGAGAAACAGAGAGACAAGATTGCATTCCAGCTATTGCAAAATATGCTACAATGATTACCTAAGACTTATCCACTCAGTTGGCAAATAATAAGGCAAAGAATACCTCTCTTTACAAATAAAGGGTGAAAAAAAGATGTTTGGGGAAAAAAGAGACTTTTAATGGAATTGGAACTGATGACTTTTTCTTGAATTTTTAAAGTATTCTTTAAATCTTCTTTAACAAATAAGAAGTCAATCTGTCTCGATGAAATAAATTGACAGCTTGAACAACTTCTCTAGGAGAAAAGATTCTGCTGAATTAATTACAGATTCACATGTTTATGTCACTCTCCAAACTTCTTGTTAGTTTCAAAATATACTGACATAGTTAGAATTTTTTGTCTGATTGCTAAGGGGAGGGAAGGAAGGGACTGATCTAGAAACAGGAAGAATAATTTAGCAGGAATTTGAACTGGGTATATTTTGACCTGAATTGATTGTACCTGTTGCACAAAGGGATATTGTTCAAAGCAGTAGAGAGAATTTCTCTGGCTAATTTGGAAGACTGCAACAAGTACAGCAAAAGAATTTCAAAATATATTTCAAAAAATAACATTTTCTGTTAGTCAAGGATCTGATTTCTGGAAGTGACTAACAAAGATCTTTCAAAGGAAATAAAAGTAAAAACTCAATTTTCTATAAAGGACAGTAAAAATCATTGGGTAAAACCTATTTTTTTGATGCTTATAATATAAATAAAGTAAAATTTTTGTTTATTTATTTACTTATATATATTATATAGAGGATTTAAATGCCTTATTGTATTTCAAAACCCACTTTGCAGTTTTACTAAATGATACCTGTTGGGAAACATAATACAATGATCTCCAAGCGCCCTGGCAGGGTAGAGCTGGGTAAAGTCACAAAGAGTGATAATGACTCTGATGTTTTATGTTAATAAAGTGATCTGAAGTTGGGGGGGCAAGGATTTGTAACCTAGCAACAAAGTTATGTGGGTTGGGTGGTAGCCAAGGAAGACTTGTTACTAGGGCAGAAGTGACCAATCAGTGTTTACCTCATGTTTGGCCTACTTGGTCTATATAAGCAGCGAGTTAATCCATAATAAAGCACCTCATCTGAAATCATATTGATTTGTCGTGAGGTTCGTCTTGCTCCCGCAGTTGTTAGCTACCCTTCAGTAACAAAAATAAAAACACTAAAAATCTTTTTGCTTTTAAACAAGAATAGAGGGATTTTCATGCTGGATTTTCAAGCTGAACCTATTGGTTTTATTTTGTATCGGCCCATTAATACTTTCCTGCTATATGTGCTTATTTTTAATACTACACAGACTCTAAGCAAGCATTTCTTCTTCTGGCACTCCCTTCTCAGTGTTCTCACCTGCTTAAGGAAACTGACAGATGAATGCTGAAGACTCATTTCCAAATCTTTGATAAGATTTTGTATGTGTGTGAAATCTTGTTCGGCCTGAGAATTTCCCCATGACTCTCTTGAATACCTCTTTGAGAACATCCCTCTTAAAGGAGGTGAAATTAATCTCCACAATCATTTTGCAAATTCAGGCTTCACTGAGGGAGTCTCTTCAGTGGCTTTTGGCTTTTCGGTGTATCAAGATTACTTGTTGCACAGAGAACCAGCAATGGTGTTGTGACACATACTAGAATATTACATGGGGTGGGATGAAATTTGCATTTTCTCTGATTGCTAAATATGAACTTTCTTGCTTTCAGGCTGCCATAGCAGGAGGAACCACTATGATCATTGACTTTGCCATCCCTCAGAAAGGCTGTTCTCTTGTTGAAGCCTTTGACACATGGAAAAGCTGGGCAGACCCTAAAGTCTGCTGTGATTATGCACTGCATGTGGGAGTTACATGGTGGAGCAACAAGGTAGGCACAATAGCTGATTTTCAGTGCCATGGATTGCTGCTGCACCTGCTTTGAATTAGGCCTCACATGCTAAACAGCTTGCTGGCAGTGTAGTATTACTATAGTAATAACTGTATTTTTCTGTGTAAAATTACATTTGAAATGGTCTACATCTTTCTAAAAGTACATATATTTGAAAAAAAATACAACCTGCAAATAGCCTACACCATTGGATAGTATTGCACAAAAGGAAGTAGTTGTGCAAGACCACGGCCAGGCAGGCCAGAGCGGGCAAGAAGTGTTTGCATAAATTTTGTCTTTTGTTACTTGAACACTTGATAATAGGTACTCTTGTTGAGTCTTGACACTCTTTGTGGTTGGGATTCTTTTTATTTTTTTTTTTTTTTTTAGTAAGGGTGTGCATGAAATATATAGTACCTACTTTTATTTTGTAAAAGAAGAGTTCCCATTCCTGAGTGACTGCCATAGTATCTCTTTAAAGTAAAGCAGAACTGGAGACATTAATTACTTGAATGTGAGTTTATCTGAAAAAAACCCTTTTGGCATTTATATATGGGTGTACTATCCTTGGTGCTTGAATATTTGCTGATAGCCTGAAAGCTTTACTGAACAAATTAGCTTCTCAGGTGCTTGACATTTAGCTGAACCAGACCCATGTTTTACAAAACTGCTTCAGATCTTCAGAGAGCTTGCATCAGTAAATAGATGTATTAAGTAAATTCCATTTTTAAATATGAAATTTAAGTACATCCTCTAATTTTTAGCTTTCAAAAGATATAAACCAAAGTCTTTGCTGAGCACTGAATAGACTGACAAAATTTCTAGTTCAAAACAAAGATGTGAAATAAATTCTCCAGTGAAGTTTGACAAACATGTATTTGAAACAGCCTTAGCAGAGAACAATGGAATTGTACTGAAGACTCCAATAAAACCGAGGAGCTGTAAATGAATTAAATATTCTGGTTTATGCTGAGAATTTAGCTGTCTTTAAAGGCCGAGACTGAAAGAAATAGAAAGGCCTGGTGTTTGTGTCTGTAAAAGACCCAAGTAAAGGAGACACTGATGTTACATGCCCTTCTAATTTGCTATCATTTCCTCAGGATTTAAGTATTGATTAAAGACATACATTCTTCACAATGCTTTCCTTTAGTCATCATAATTAGTGAAGAAGAAAATAAATAAGATATGCCTCTATATTTGTGCCAGAGCAAGGCCTTATGTCAGGTATTTATTTGTCTGATAATTCCCAGTGAAGATATGCTCCCATCCCTCCTTTGGATAAATCTAGAAAAATTCCTTGAGTTTTATATCAGCCTTTCACTTTTCTTGGACAGATCTAACCAGATTACTAGAGATAAGATGAAAAATAATGTTTTTCTTTTAGAAAGGAATTCATCCTATGGAAATTATAATAGCATCACAGATAGTTGTCATTTACTATCACAACATTTTACTGGGAAGAGAGAGCCAAAGTCAGATATTGGATAGTTCAGGCTAACGGTCTGCACAATAAACCTTTGGGCTAAAATCTACATCTTTCTTTCCTTCTTTGGAACATAGTGTTTTGATGGGTTTCACAGACTCTAAGAAGAAGCAGGGAATCCTATAAAAGAGTACATGTAAGTTAAAAAAAAAGCAGGCTTGCATCTGCAGTTTTCAAAAGGCTGTGTGTTTTTTAGAGTCAGGTAAGTCTCTAGAAGATAAAATCTTTTCTGTCACTGTAATTTACCAGAAACTGAAGCCTATTACAATCTAGTTTTGAAAATCAATTTTGCTAAAATCCCAATACCTTGTAATATACATTGATACATTGATTGGTGGTTTTGACATCAAGAGGCGTATGTAGAATAAAATTCTGTTTCACTAGATTTTGCAAAATGCATTCCCTTCCTGCAATTACCTTGTGCCACCAATATCTGCACTGCAGTGATACTTGTTTATATACTTTGCGAATCCATTTGATACAAGAAGAATAGTGTAAGTCAATCTTTAAATGTGTGACTTGGGCTATTTGGACTGAACATACATTTGATGGGTAAGTAAAGACTCGTCCTTTGTACTTACAATTCCTTTATATGAAATAATTAACAGGTAAAATGTAATATTTTTTTTAAAAAAAAGCAATTTCTGACTGTCTTTTAGGTGAAGAAAGAAATGGAAACTCTTGTCCAAAACAAAGGCGTCAACTCCTTCAAGATGTTTATGGCATATAAAGATGTATATATGGTCAATGATGAGGAGTTATATGCAGCTTTTTCCTGCTGTAAGGAACTTGGAGCAGTTGCTCAAGTCCATGCAGAGAATGGGGAGCTAATTGCACAGGTAGATATTTGACACTTTGTCTGTCAAAGTCAAGAATACGAGAAATGCTGTTATCTAACCACTTCAATAGATGTGTCAGGACCGTTACTGTATTACAGGGAAAAACTTTCTACCCTGTCTTACTTGCAGGGAACTGAAGATGAACATATCCAAGACCCAACAGGATGCTTGTGGTGGGCTAAGAAATTGTAACCTGGAGTCCTGGGTAGGGTAGACAAAAGGCAAATAATTCTGTTATAATAAGAGTTATACTTGCAGTATAATATATATGTATATACTTCCAATATAATGTACTGACAAAGAGAGTTCAGTCAGAACCAGTCTGAGCCTGACCATCAACCAATGCTTGGCCAGGTATTTAAATGTCAGGTGTGTGATGCCCAGCCCTAGGTCTCTCCAAACACAGTCAGTTCATTTAACAGGAATGAATCTGGAATTGTGGAGATAGCCTCACTGACTGGGCACAAAAGTCTTAATGTCCCTCTATGCATAACTAGCTGCACTTGACACTTGCTACTTCTGTCTTGGTGTGATGTGAAGGCACTGGGAGTATAACTACACTGATATCTGTGAGTTTCTTCAGCTATTCTAGACAGTAGTCCTTTGACTCTGTCCCAGGTCCCATAATGGAAATGAACTGATTGCTAAATAAGCTCAAATCAGCAAAGCATAAGTTGCTGAAAAATAGTAGGAAAAAATCTTCTGCCTCATAAAACCTTAAAGTCTCTTTCAGAGGCTTTGGATGTGTATCTTTGTGCTTAGTAAGGATTTTTTTTCCTTTTTCCAATGTGGGGTCACTGCTATCGTCTCAGTTAGTGGCTGCGATCATTTAAGAGTGTATATTTAGGGAGAGGTAGGATTTTCAGAAGGGATGATTTGATGATTTGTCCCTGCAAGCCAGTGGAGAATATTCCTTGAAGTAACTTAGGTATTCTGAGACCCGTATTTATTGAAAGATACATTGAATATCAGATAATACAACAGTAACTTTCTTGAAAAAAAATCATAACTCTCTTTCTCCCCCCCTCTGAACTAGCTGCAGCAGCTGGTTTGAGGATCCATCGAGGATCCACTTGGCAGCATTTTCACAACACCATGGCTGTGCTTTAACTGGCTCTTACATGTTTTTGTGTGGTGTTCAGGGTGTAAAGAAGATGCTGGCACTGGGAATAACTGGTCCTGAAGGGCATGAGCTGTGTCGTCCTGAAGAAGTGGAAGCTGAAGCGACACAGAGAGCAATTACCATAGCAAATGCTGTAAACTGCCCCCTTTATGTAGTCCACGTAATGAGTAAATCTGCAGCAAGGGTGATAAGTAATGCACGAAGAGAAGGTAAAAGTTCTATTTCTTTTATTCTTGTGCAACGGCTTTGGAGGAATTGTCATGGAAAGCCAAACATAGCATTAATGTCCTCCTTGTCATGGGTGCCATAACCCTCAGGGGTTTCTCAGGTCATGCACTGCAGGGTTCATAAATAATTCTGGTCAACCAAGGGAACTTGATCCCCTTGGACATCTGCAAGCTAGAGGCAACCTAAAGGTTGTAGATATACAGGATGTTTTACTTCCTCATCTATAAGCTCATCCAGAGGAGCCTGTGGAATCACAGTGCAGTAAGGAGACCTTATATGTTTGTGTGGAATGTATATTGATTATGACTTCTAGTGAGACTTACCAGTAATTTAAGTTTATAAACTAATCTACCAGAATGTTTGTGACTAGCACATCTTTTGATGCTGTGCTGTATTTGATTCCTCCACTAGATGACAGTGGTGCTGGTAATGTGGATTATATCTGTCAGGATATGGTTATTTGTACATTCAGAGCTGTGGTGTCAACGTTAACCACAGGAAGCTGTAACCACAGCTAAAATACCCAGATTAAAGATGAGACACTGGCTGTGAACATAAAAGAGCTAAAATAAGAGGTGCTTTTATACAAACTATTCAAGTACAAAACTCTATACTGATAATAAATACTGTATAGTATTGTTAGGCATGTGTTGTAAGAATAGTCTGCAGTGCAAGTAGGATAACTGACTTGATAGCAATATGCCATGTAAAAAGAAGAAATTGGTAACATGTATGCTTACTGTTGTGCAAACTGGATTTTCTAGCTTCCTGGTTTCATGCAGTCAGAATAATCAATGCTTTCCTTTATTCACAGTAGCTTATGACATCTTTCCATAATAAATTTCTGTTTGTGTGGCAGTATGCTGTTTAGGAAACAGAAATCTAGGATTGATTGAGAAATTTTGGAAGGTTTCTGTACCACAAAGATAGTTACAACAATTACAGTTTTTAATGAAACTGACCTGTATAAATTCTGGCAATTAGAAATTCATTGTTGTTAGTTTCAGTAAAAGTTCCTTTCTATTCTTCAACTAAAAGTTGACTTGCAGTTAAAACCCCTAAATTCTCAAAGTATTGTGTGTATGACATAAGTAAACCCCAAATGCTTTGCTGAAGGATATTCGACTTGGAGAGATTAAAACCACTCTAACTATTAAATATAAGAATGCTCTTAAGCATTCAAAATATTCTCTCTAGTACAGTTTATGCATCTTTTCAAGATTATTTCTCCATCTTTTGATGCTAGCTTCCTGCCATTTACAGTTCTGATTTTTTTTGTGTTTCTGTTCAAGCATTGAAGTACTGTGTGTGAGTGCATATTTCTCCATGCCCATGTCAGAGAAAGACTTTCTATTCTTTTCTATTTCATCACTGACCTCAGAAGGGAAGAGACTGATGTTCATTGAGAGCAATCTATTTTCTGAATGACAATGTGATACCAGGGTTGAAACATTGTATCAAATTCTGTGGTATGATGATTTTTGTAGTCAAACTGTAAGTCAGAACTCAGTTCTTCTTTGACCTTCATTTAGCTATGTAAGGTGAACAATAATAATACAGCTAGAGACCAAAGGCCTGATCCAGTTTGCTAAGACAATAGGCATAATTCTGTTATCTTCAGTGAGCTCTGACTCAGACCTTAAAGGCTAAAGTCAGTCATACAGACTGTAAAGGGATACTATAAGCAAACTTCAAGGAAATTGCATGAGTGACTGTCTTCCTTTGTCAACTCCTTCTCCTTCTTAGGATTACCTGATGTGAACTTTCTGGGCAGAAGTAATGTAGCACTGTAACTCATTGCTTCAGCCAGTAACACCTACAAGAAAGCAAGGCTAATAAGGTGTGATGTAGGGATATATGACTTACACTGCCTCTCACTTAAAAATACTTTCGTTCTAAGAGTAGAAAAGACTAGAGATTGTCATGTCCTTTTTCTTGTTTAACTGTGCTGTTACAGCTAAGGAAATAAGGCTTTCTAGTGCAGATGAAAAAAAGTTGGTTGATAAAAAAAAATTTTAAATCTCTTCTAAAAAAACATAAAAAAATTATGTACTTGGTCAGATGACAATAAGTTTACTTAGACTCATGAAGTTGGTACCTCCTAATATCAGTCACAGGTTAGGTCTGCTTTTTGTGAGAGGAAAGGTATGTCCATAACTTTGGAGATATACACTCACAAGCTGATTCAACTACAAATGCCAGCTTAGGTCCAGATTGTAGATACCCTAATTGATGCAATGCTATGCCTGATTCAATGAATCCTGCCTTGCAGTTCAGCTTCTTTCAGCTCATAGCTGGTCAGCGATTATCTTTGCCTCATATGACCTTATCTTAAATGCTTCTGATACTTTTACTAGCATAAGCACACTGGGACCAGTTTTCAAGCCTGTAAATCTTAGCTGATATTGCTGGAGTTTAAAACTCTTTTTGAGTTTTGATAGGTGGTAAAATAAATTGTAATTGTGTGTTCTTCCTTGTTATAAAGTAATTATGTGAAAATAGCTCTTTTTGGCTGATTTGGGCATCAGATGAAGAAGTCACATAATCCACAGCTATTTTCCAGCAGCTCAGAGATGTCAGAAAGACCAAACAGCAGAACACTTTCTGATTACTATTTTTATTGAATGTAGGAAAATAAACACACGGAAAGACCTGATTTATTGCCACATTACTCCAGTTTCTTGCCTATAGGCAGAAACCAAATGATCTAGAAGAACATCAATGCAGAATTTCCTTGTTAATTCAATTAAAGCATATCCTTGATATTATTGCAGCCTTCAGCCTGGCTAGCCATGGTCCAAATGAAATGCAAGAAATTGCACCGTCAGCAGAAGTGTTCAGACGTAGTACATTGAAGCTGCAGTGTTCAGACTCAAAATCACTTGAGAAAATGGCATGTACTCCTTCCTACTCAGAGGAACAATGGGAGCTACTCAGGTCAAATTCTGACTGCAGAAATACTGTCATCAGCTGCAGTACATGAGTTAGAATAAACTCAGCGTACACAACTGAGAGCTTGGAGACTTCTTTTCAATTTTATGTTGCAAAACTGGGAAAACCATTTATGCAAGCTAAACAGTTACTCTTTTTTTTACTATTTTAACTTTCATTATTTATAGGTATGTCTTAATGATCTATAGTTTAGACTTGGGCAGAATTTTCTCTGGCGTGTTTAGATGCAGTCGGAAATAAAAACACCACACTTTCCCTTTCTCCCCTTTCCACTGAGCCTGCCTATGAAAAATCTGTCAAAAACCTAATAGGTAGATATAGCAGATGGTTGTATACGCAGGAATTTTTCTGCATATGTCTCAGGTTTTGGCAGCCTGCCTTCAAATACTGTGTCTAAAGTTGCCCAATGAAGTCCAAGATTCCCCTAACTCCTGCAATAGCTTTAAATCAAGAAAGCAGTAATCGGACTTGAAAATCTTCATTCTCTGAGTGGGCACATCACTTCCATGGATGGTTTGATACCTAGTGCTTTAGATTTTAAAAAAGATGCAAAAACTCAGCAAATAGTTGCTTAAGTCATGATTTCCCCTTCTGAGTCCATATAAACCTATAAATATGAAGATAAGTGGAACTGGGAACTTAAGATCCTCCAAACCTAAGTGTCAGTACAAGATGTGCACATACAGCGTGTCAGAGTACACTTAGACAGTCATAGCATCTGTAATGCCATAGGGATTATTTAGGTGACAGAAGTTATACTATGTAGTGCTTGGAGCAAACATATAGTACAGTGATGTCAGAGCAGGTCTTGAAACCTTATAGAAATAACCACAGAAGTATCAGTATTAAAAGGCATGACACCTTTTTGCAAGACTAGTACAGAAAATTTAATGAAATTTAATGAACAGCACTGCTGCAGTGGGAAAGTTACTTCCAGAAGAATCAAGCTCCTTGGTAACTACCCATAATGGTGCAGCAGTTAAAATCCAGTAGCTTGTAGAAGAAACAGAAACTAACTTACAGAGCGAAGTCTGCAAAGGTTTACTTTGCTGTTTTCTGACAGTACAGTGAATACCTGACTTACATGCAGAAAGCCAGAGAAAGGGCACTGTTTTGTATCACTGAGCCATTACTAGCTGAGCCACTTGCTGGGATAATGCAGTGATAGTTCTAATAAAAATTTGTTTCTGGAGTGAAATCCAGGATCTGTAGCAAGATACCCACTGTTTGTAGGGAGCAGGCGAGGGAGAAAGCCCTTGCTAGGATCCAGCACAGGCTGGCTTTAACCAGCACTGAGCAGCCTGTGAGTGGGTGTGTGAAGTTCCTGCTTTCTCCAGTTCTTCAGTAATCATCACAGTCAGGGACATTACTACCTATCACCTACAGAACTGCAAAGTGGACCACCTCCTCAGGGAGCGAAACATTTTGTTTTATCTCCCATCTTGTTTTGCTGAATTTCAAACCCATGTTTCCTAGGAGAAAAAACAGGTAAAATATGTTAGGGCTGTCCAAAGGCTAACAGCCAGCCTGGGTTGATGTCCTTTTCAGAGGAATACGGAATAATGTGCAGCAAAGAATTAAAGATTAAAATCTGAGAAATAATTAAAAAAATAAATTATTTATAGGGTTGAGGTTTTTTTATTTGGGAAATGTTCCGTATTGTTGTTCTTGTAATAATTCTAACCTGACAATTGAAAGTACCCCCATGCGAAGTTTGTATGTTTTATAACTTACATTGTTACATAGTCAATAACTTCAGAGGACAAATGGGTGCTACCAAGAATTATATGGAACTTGAACATAATTAATGCAACTGAGGACTGTGTGTGTTCCTTTTGAAATCTCAATCACATGCCCAGTAAACAGTGTAAAACCCATTATAATATATCTGTCAACAATTTAATTAAAAAACTTGCCCAAGTAATGTTCTTATGAGTAAATAAATCGGGAGATCACCAGCAGAATATTCAGAACAGAGGTGCTGTTGGAGCTGAATTTATTATGTCCTTCCATATGCTGGTGTTTAATTTGAAGCATTCTTTCAAATTTAAATCTATTACCACCAAAAATCTCCAGAACGGAGAAACCACAAGATATAGATTTTTATGCTGTTTAATGTCAATACTATTGCTTTACATTTCAGGAAAGGTGGTTTATGGAGAGCCTATTGCTGCTAGTCTTGGTACTGATGGCACTAACTACTGGAATAAAGACTGGGCTCATGCTGCAGCGTATGTCATGGGACCTCCACTGAGACCAGATCCATCTACTCCAGGTTTCCTCATGAACTTACTGGCCAAGTAAGCAGATGAACAGCAACAGCTGATGTCTAAATACACAGCAAATTCTGTCCTTAGTATATAATAAGAAGTCGACGCCCCGGAGATTTTCCAAGTATGGAATGTTACATTATCAGGAAGGAGAAATGCAAGGTGAAACCGTAGATGAAAAACATTTTTTGTTACAGAAATTAGAAAGTGTTCAGGTTTTGTTTCATTTGAAATTTGGATTCTGCACAAAAACTAAGCCTGCTGACTTCTGAAGTTGTCTATTTTATAACATCTCTTTCAAAATAAAGTAGGAACATAAGTATGCTTCAATACTTGCTGTTAACAAAATTTTTGGTTTGCTGGTATTTCATTACCAATAGAGTTTAACTCCAAAAAACAGTTGAATTGACTGAAGAGTCTGTGGAGGTCTTAACACTGACTGATGGTTGTGCAGATCTGTAGTAATTCCACAGGGTGTACAGTGTGACACAATTTAAAACTGCTTTAAATGAGGATGGAACCAAGCCTCTTGCTCTGAGCAAAGTGGGACAGTCCTCCATTCATGGAACACCTTTGTCATATCCGAAGTAGAAGTGTTTTTGATGCTTTGTTTCTTCTGGAGAATTTCTTAAAGGGAAAGTACTTCATAGGGAAATGGGCTGTTACTGTAGAGTTACTCTTAGAGGATGTGACTGAAGATAGGCTGACAGAGCATATCAGTTTTTCTTTGCAGAAGTGATGCCTGGATATACTCAGCCTTGCAACAGTTTTTCCGATGTGGCACTATCTGGTACATGCTCTGATTCATAATAAACTTTTTTTCTCTATAGTGATGACCTATCTGTGACAGGGACTGACAATTGCACCTTTGATATATGCCAAAAAGCTCTTGGGAAGGATGACTTCACAAAAATCCCTAATGGAGTGAATGGTGTGGAAGACAGAATGTCAGTCATATGGGAAAAGGGAGTTGTAAGTAGATCAAGATGCTTGAACATAATTGATTTCTTAAACAAAATATAATCTCTCAGCAGTATTTACTTTCCAGTTTTATCAAGTGTATTTATCATAGGATAACTTTTTTGATCAAATAGCACAACAGAATCCTTGTTAACTCTAATTTTCTGGTCCTGGGAAACAGAAGAAGATTTTTAGTTCTTAAAAAAAAGCACTAGGGAGTAATTTCCATAGTTTAGTAACAAGCAACAGCTATTTCAGTGGTAATGCAGAGTACATTTACTTGCAGCATTCTTTTCAACAGATGAAATGAAAGTAAGAGGAAAGAGGAACCCATAGTTTCGACTTGGTCAGTTCTGAATTTATTCCTCTTTGAGCTCTCTCAAACTTAGCTGTTGGAGTAACTTCTGAATTAGGTGGATGCCTGCCAAGGTCTAATTTGTGGTTTCAACCAGAAGAAACAAACTAGAGATAAGAAATGCTTCTCTAATGTATGACTTAATCCTGTGATGTGATGCAATGAGCACCTTCAAGTCCCATTGACTTAATATTCTCAGGTCCACCATAAGAATGCTGATTCTCAGAACAATGCCCTCTGGGTTCTGAACAAATATAAATATGAAAGCTAGCAGCCAGGCTTTTTGGATATGGGGTAGTCTGACAAAGGGGGAGGTGAGGCAATCCAGTGAGGGATCTGCTACTTACCTGGTATTATGATTGCTCTGGCTAATATGATACTGTTAACTTCTGGAGGCTCTAATTCAACCTTTTAATCAAGTTCTCTAGTGACAGCAAAGTCTTGTTGATAATACACACTGCAAAGCATATTTTTTGTCATAGTAGAATTATCTACCTCACACATTTAGTAAGGATGTTGTTCAGAATCTCTCTTGTTTATATCTGTATTGGATTCAGTTCCAGTTGATGTGTACATCGCAAACTCCTGTCTATATTCACCTGTGGCATACTTCTACAGTGATCATTTATGGTGTAAACTGGAGTATAATCTAGTTTGTGGTTAATATGAGATATGAATATGCACATCAGTTCTTCTTTTTTACAGTGTATCCTGCTGGGCAAGATCATTTTTCAAATGATTTTTCGCTTAGTAATATTCTCCCTCTTCTTACATGGAAAAAAATTACACAGCTATGTGAATTTGTCTTGAAAGCTTCCTTCCCTTCCCACATATCATTGTTTGGAAGAGCCGTGTTCACTTTCATTATGCTTTTTTCCTCAGATGACTGCTCACAGGACATACAAACATGGTTTTTATAACATTCCAATTTCTAGACTGACTTATGCACAGTATTACTGCCAGCATAACTAGCTTTGTAAGCAAGCAACAGTCATGGAAGCTGGATTAAATTTGTTATGTAGCAGTGGACTATCCCAAGACACGTGTATCCATTTTTATTTGCAATATTACTGATGCATTGCATCAGCAAATCTGGATTTTATACTGTTTGATCTCAAATACTCCCTGAAAAATACTGTTCTCTGCATTATTGCTGAAGAGATTGGCAAATCATGTTTTGTAATATTACACAGTGTGCCTTACCTCTCCTTTATCATCTTATAGGTTCATCTTAATGCTCTCACTATTTTCAACCTCTAGGTACTTGAGAGATGTGATATCTCATGAGTAAACTGCTGAGAAGGACTACAGATTCAAAGACAGCTAAAAAAATTTTTTTCAGTTGACTTGGGACTGTATCCATTAAACCTTCAGCTTTCTAAAGCCAAAGTCATCTTTTGAACAGCAAGTCATCTTTTTTTACTGTTTGCTGTGGTATAAATTAAGATAAAGTTATTGTATTCAGTGAATGCACTTTGTAGTATGTGCATCTTAGACAAATTGTTATTTTTATTTCTTCTAAACTATTCAGTTGGTTTAAAAAAACATTGATGTAATGTTCGTGGAGAGCTGTCACTCATCCTAACCTTTTCAATAACAGAAACATTTTTGTCATTCCTTGTTTAAAAAAAGTAATGAGTTTGGGTTTTTTTATTCTTCTGCAGTACAGTGGGAAAATGGATGAAAACAGATTTGTAGCTGTTACCAGCACAAATGCTGCAAAAATCTTTAACATTTACCCCAAAAAGGGCAGAATTGCTGTGGGTTCTGATGCTGACATTGTAATTTGGGATCCCAAAGCTACAAGGTATGTATGGGTAGTTATTTCCTTCCATTGAGCCTCTCTGCAGGAAAAAAACACCTCAAAATATCTTACAGCAGTAAACCTTTGGAGTGAGGTTATGGTGGTTTACAACAGCACTTCATGTGAATTATTTACAGGTTATTTGTTTCCTACAATAGTCTGTGTAAGCAAAGATCTTTGATCTCTAGGTGGACTAAACCCAATACTAGATTGCTGACCAAGTGCAAAAATAAAAAGGTCTGTGTTTTATGCTGCCAGGGCTTGGTATCCTAAGAGTAAAAATAACCATTTTGGGATCTTAGAGCAACTCTGTTAAGTACTTGAGTACGTTTAGTTTTCTCCCACTGCAAAGAGCAGGGAGAAAAGCCTGTGTCACTGCAGGATGACGCATTGCAAGCTCACATTTTGAACTAAAAGCTACTCCAACCATATTCAAAGGTGATCAGGATGTGTGGTGAAAGTGTGTGGTCTTGCCCTCTTAGTGTCTTATCCTTAACTAACAGAACAAGTACAGTGATAGAGCCAAGAGAAAGTTTAGTTCTGAAGCTCAAGCTGTGCACGCTTATGCTTTTCTTTTTGTGCATGCTATACACACAAAATACGTGCTGATGTCTCCCCCTGTGTGACTTTTTGCTACAAAAGGCTTTCAGTGTCTTTCTGGAAGCCTCAACACATACAGCATACTATGCATTACAGCTGATTCCTGTCTTCAGGTATATTCACACAGCCAGACTGCTTCATACTCAGGCCACTACAAATATATCAAGAATTATATGCTTTGAGTCTTGTTCTAGCTTTTGTGCCCACCCTGGTCCTAGTTCACCTGCCTGGAAATGGCCTGGCAGCAGGCTGACACAGGGCCTGGAAGCCAAATGGAGTTAAAAGAACCCTAATCCAAGATTTACCTTGTGCAAACAAAATTTTCTTGACTAGTCTTATGGTTTTTGAATTCTTGCTTAAGTTGCATTTTGGTGATGAACTCTCAGTCATTTCAATACATTTATGAGTACCAAAAATGTTGTGAGAGGAAAACCATTATGTGTTTAAACTGCAAAACTTAAGGACATGGAGGTTGCTGTTCAAAAGCCCCATAAAAATCTGGCAACATTAGCAAAAGAAGTTTCAGGAGTGTCAACCCCAATAAGCAAATAGGCGTACCCGGTGCTGGGTCAGAGAGATTTTTGTGTGCATTGTAGCTTCTGGCATGTTGAGCAAGCATATTTTGAGTTACTAGCAATGAGCTATTTCAGGAGAGTGGAGCTATGAACTCTGATTAAAAAGAACACTGAAGGATTCTTGTCTGAGCTCACTTCTGTTCTGCCTGAGGACAGATGAATCTAGAAGGACAGCAGAGTTCTGACATTGTTCGGAAGGTGCTTCGCCAGCTCCTCAAACTGTTTATTCTTTTGCCGCCCAAACATTCCTTCTGCCTCCCTTCTCTGTCTCCTGAGTGCTCTCATTGCTTTTTGCCCACTGCAGCCCTGAAGGTGCAATTTCTCTTAAAATATTTTTCAAATATTAAACTGTATTTTCTTACTGAGCAAGATGATTTTAAGTTCAGCCAACAGTACCTTTCCCATTGTTTATCCCTTTGGCTTTTCTGGGAACAAGCCTTTCTGCAGGTACAATTGGGTAAACTATATGAGAAAGAGTAAATAAATCTCACTAGTGCCTGACTATTAATTTCACTACAAATCCTGAAGAGGGCACAAACAGCCTAGCAGAAAGAAAGGATCTGGCTAAGGGACCTCTACCGTAAAGATATTACACAAGCTGCATCCTCTCCTGCTTTTGTCGAATATGGGGAACTATTTTAAATTTCACAATAGACTTATTCCTCTTTATTGCAAATTCCTTCCTCTTTTGAGCCTATAATAGAGGAAAATGCAATTTTCTAGTTCTGATTTGATGCTATGTTGCTGTTGTCTTAAAATACTGGCTCATATTAGCCTAAAGAGTTAGACAATTGCTGAATTATCACCCTGAGGAACCAAGATTATCACAACCTGGCAGAGGAAGTCCATAAGGAACATTATGAAGTGATTCTGAAAGGTAGTGAAGGTCTTCAAAATACAAAAATTTAAATCCCTACAAAACTGGCTGCATTTCCCCTCCCACATCATTGAACAACAGCAACACATTCAGTGCCATCTTGAGCATTCATGATTTTCTCTTTCTAGGTTACAAAAACCTAGAGAATTCAATGTGTCAGCTCTGCGAACTGGGAGCAATTACAGTTCAAGGTTCCACTTCCTGTGCTTTGTTACTTCAGCTGAGGGTTTCCTTCTATGGGTTAGCTTCATTGACTGGCTTATTTCTGTAGCATTTTCTGGTAATTTTGCCGGAAAACATATTAAAAGTTATCACATTCACTACTATATTTAAAGGCTTCTAAATACTGGTTCTGGCGGGTCTGCAGGAAACAAGCAATATTAGAAAGAAGTACATTGAATCTATAAATTAGTTAGAAACTGCATTAGAAAAGGTGGGTTAAAAGTTCTGCCAGGTTAGGTGTATTAGCTTCCTTATTGCATATTCATTAAAGAAAACAGATATACCAAAGGGACTTCTTCATTTATTGTAGCTATGTGCTACCAAACATCACCTTGCAGACCTTAACATCCTCAGCATTCCAAAGACAGTCTGTGCACACAGGATTCTTTTTGTGAGAACTCCTTGGAAAAATGCACATAGGCAGCAATTGTGTACTCACTGTAAAGTCTTGTTTTAATCTATAATTTGATCAAGAATGTTCAGTGACTTCTGTCATCTGCACACAAATAGTATAACAGCCCCTAGTCTGTGAAACAAAAGCAACTGCAAAGACTGTCCCAGAACGAGAAGGCAGAGTAAGCAAGGAAGAAAGAATGTCACATGTCAGCAACTCAGTGTCCTCTGTAGAATGTCTTTAGCTGTTTGAAAGCAAGCAAGAATACTAAATCTCTGGGCCTTGTTTAAAAAAATGCTTGTTTGAAAAGATCCAGACCATGGAAAAAAACTAAACATCACTTGTAAAGTAGGGGCGGAAGATGCTAAAGATCTCATAAGAGATATTCAGCTCTTGGCAGATAATAGGGATGGATAAACTGACTCTAGTCTATCAAAGCCATACAAATAAAACTTGGCTCAGGCCCCAAGGGCAATATCAAGCACCCATAGGGATAAAAAGACCATCTTGAGATGAGTTTAACTGTCTAAATCAAACCACTTCATCATAAAAACATGGTGTTTGGGGAAGCCTGATTTTTCACTCCTAAAATATGGCATAAAAGTTAGCTACTTCTGAATGTGGAGGCAGAGCTACCTGTACAGGTAGCAATCTCTCAACTCGTTCTCTTTGACAGGCACAATGTGAACCCCAGGTGTGCCGGTGGAGTTGGGCTTACCCCTGAGCACAGCAGTGACTGCTGCAGCTCCGAGTGCATAGCTCCTGGAGCAGGGTCCCTGATTAACAGGGAAGGCAGGAGTCATGAGGTGAGAAGGAGAGGCAGGAAAAGTACATTTTCCTCTGTAATCTACCTGCTATGTCATGACTAGTGAAGACACAGTTTCTAGCCCCTGTTTCATATGTTTCCAATTATGTATTTTAGGGAAAACTGTTACTGGATACAAATGAACAAGATGTCATAGTGCCCCAGTGGACTAGCGTGTGTTCTCTCAAAGCCTTTATTTGTGTGTATTAATGTTAATGGATAAATCTTTTGCATTAGTTATAACCAAAATTTGCAGCCTGTCTGTCTCATTTGTAGTCAAGTCACCAGCCTCAGAAGCTTACATGGGGACAAGCTACAGCTTTTAAGCACTCTTTGCCAAGCAACTGCCTGTAATTTTTTGTAACATGAAAGAGAAAGAAACCAAGATGTTAGCAGATGATTGGAATAAATAATACTGCAACTGTCTTACTCTTTTGATGAATGAGAATAATATTGAATACTAAGTATATGGATAACTGCATCTAGAAACAATGAAGCAAAATGAAGTAATGTGGATTACAAATGTGTATGTATAGAACCAGTATGTTCTGGTATTTTTAATAGCTTCATATTCATTTGCACAAGTGCATGCATGTGCATGCATGAATGTATGCTAGTTCACAGAACCACAGAATCACCAGGTTGGAAGAGACCCACTGCATCATCCAGTCCATTCCAATCAATCACTAAACCATGCCCCTCAGCACCTTGTCCATGTGTCCCTTAAACACCTCCAGGGAAGGTGACTCAACCACCATCTTGGGCAGTCTTTCCAGTGCCCAATGACCCTTTCTGTTAAATTTTTTTTCCTAACCTTCAGCCTAAACCTCCCCTGGCAGAGCTTGAGGCCATTCCCTCTTGTCATGTCCCCTGTCACTTGGGAGAAGAGGCCATCACCCTCCTCTCTACAACCTCCTTTCAGGTAGTTGTAGAGAGCAATGAGGTCTCCCCTCAGCCTCCTAATTCACTAGAATAAGAGTTCCTCTCAAAGGCCTGCTATCTTAAATTAAGGGGACATGGAGAAAGGAACAATAGGTGGCCATTAAAATACAGAAATTTCCTTTTAAACATAAGAAGTAACTTTTCTTGGTGTGAGGGTGATCAGACACTGGCACATATTGACCAAAGAGATTGTGGAGTTTCTGTCTTTGGAGGTAACTTAAAATCCATCTGGACATGGCCCTGAGAAGCCTACTGTGGCTGACCCTGGTCAGAGTGAGAGGCATGGAATAGATGATCTCCTGAGATGCTTTCCAACCTCAATGACTCTGAGGTTCTGTGAACTGTAACAAAATAAGCCTCTCTGACAGAACATGATGTACGTTTCCGTAGTAACTTGCTGTCTCACAAAATATCATCTGCTCTCTTTAGAGAACTGAATCTTAGAAATGTTACCAGAAAAAAAATTAAACATTTCTTATTGTCTCCTTATATAACCTTGATGTTTTTCTCCCTGGTAATAACCTTCAGATCTTCTTTCAGGTCTTTTTAGTCATTGAATAAACTAATTTGTGTTTTCCTTTCTTTTTTTTTTCTTTTGCTATTCTGCAAGATTAATTTGTTGTTACTGTTTCCTTCCTGCCCATTACAGTCTGACAAATCTCACTTATATCCCATATCAGCTTAGAGGGACTGATAGGACCAAACTGATAGTATTGTTGACAAATGAGTTTCTTAACATAATCAGAAAAAAAATTTAGTTGTCATTTTCTATTCATTGTAAAATGGTTTTTGGCTGTGTGAGCATCCATTCTGGAGAATTCTGACTGCTAGCCAAAGTATAAAGCTTCCTTCCTCTCAGAAATTAGCGATGACAAGAAAAACAAATAGCCTCGCCAAATTATAGGAATAAAAATTTGTAGCTTGTATTAAGGAGTTAATAAAATACTTAGATAAAATTCAAACTCATGTGACTTATTTTAGATATAGTAGGGAAAATAGACAGTAAAGGAAGAACACACAGCCTGCACTTCCAGATGCTAATGTTAGCTCTAGCATTGACTCTGTCTTTAGTGTAGCCAGCTGGGGATGAAGAAATTGGCTGGCAAAATGGTAACCATTAAGGAAGAAGCCTATGTGTAAAGCAAGCAAAAATACCACAGTCCAGATTAGTGCTGTTGCAGTCTAAAATTATAATTTGCTTAGTACTATTGGAGGAAAGTTAAGTAGAAGTGTACTGTTGTCATTATTATGTGGCAGCAACAAGATATTTGGGCTGTCAGTCACTGGATCAATCTGGCTCACATGAAGAGTTACCAAAATTCATTACCATCTACTGACTTTCCAATGAAACAGTCTTTGCCTTATTCGTGAGACTCAATCTTTGAAACATTGCATTCAAACTTGAAACTGCAAGTCATTCTGCTTAAAAGGTCAGAACTCTTTCTGACCTTACTGTAAATAAATATTTGCTTGAGAAGGCAGAATGAAATTATATTATCCAAATAAAATATTACAACCTGTTTTTTCCCCCGCTAATCTCTTTCTCATGGAAAATTTTGTGTTTCAAGGCTTCAAAGTTCTGTCCTTTTGACTCCCTCTTAATTCTTTTGAAATGCAATTACTGCTCAATGAAATGTTAATGCTCCAGCCTATTTTTACAGCTGTTCTGTGATGTACTGTACAATGCTGTAGTTTAATAATGCTGCTAAATTTCATTCCTTTCTTGATCTTTCAGCATTTTATAATGAAGTAAAATGCAAGGACCATAGTAATTTTGGGTGTTGTTTTGTTTTGTGAAAACAGGACAATATCTGCAAAGACACATCACCAGGCCAACAACTTCAATATATTTGAAGGAATGGTCTGCCACGGAGTCCCAGTTGCAACAATTTCAAGAGGCAAAGTTGTTTATAAAGGTGGAGCTTTCAACGTCACAGCAGGAGAAGGCAAATATGTCTCCCGTCCACCATTCCCTCCATATGTCTACAAACGAGTTAGGCAGCGGGAACAGGTTAATTAAACTAATAAATCTCTGTAATGCTTTGTACAACATGAGGATAACTAGCTCTCAGGAAGAGAGGTTTGGGGATTCAATGATAATTTCCCTTACTAATCAAAATCTGCCAAGGTGGGAGGAAATTAAACCAAGGAGTCAATATTTAGTGCTCTTTATCTTACAGAAAAAATATCATAGAGTAGTTCCTGCTCTTGGAGTACTATGTACAGTTCAGACTAAGCCTGGGTATTCTTTAAAATAAACACATCCCACCTGCAATAATAAAAGTGGACAAAGTTTTCCTTGTGGGTAATCTGATTAACTGCTGAAGTTCATCACTGATTTCACTGAAAATCAGAGACTTAACATCATATGCAGGAAGAAATCTTATTCTGAGGAAGAGATTGATAATTTTCTAACTCTTTCATGGATCAATTGTTTAGACCTAAACCAAATATTCTACAAGAATATTGAACACTTCGTTCTGTTCCAGAAAGAATGTGTTCAAAGCTGAATATATGCAAAGTGCACTGTTGGACCATCTATGACAGCTCTGCTCAAGCTCTTGTTCTATATTTTTTTAAGAGATATATTGTAAAATACATGAAGATTTAATTCTCCATACCTATTTACCGAGCAATCCTTAATGAAGAATTCTTCCGTACCCTTAGTGTCAATTATTGTGGGTAGGATTTTCAAAAGCACGCAGACTAAGCATATTTGAAGATCATAACCTGAGTCCGTGGGATTCACTGGAGGATCTAACAGCTCAATGATACTATCATCCACGTGAGAGATGGTCTAATGAAATGCTTACAAGATAATTCAGTACTTTTCTTCATGCTGTTGTTCTGACAGACTTAGAAAAGCATGTAAAAGTGACTGATTGAGGCTTTTCTCCAAAGAGCACATATCCAGAGGAGCCAGTGGGTTGTCTGCAAATTGATACATGTAATATAGTGGATAGGCAGTGAAATCCCTTCATGAGGGCACAGTTTTCCCCTGGAAACCAAGAACAGAAAACAGATGATTGCAATTTAAGGTTTTCCAAGCACAAAGGAACAATTTTTTTCATACCAGTACGAGTCAGTGTAAATTAGATAAACTAGAGATATTTTCATTTGCATTACTTCATTTGCACTTTTCTACTTTGCTCTTTAGTTAGAAACCAGATTCTTCATTTAAATCTGTCCACAAATTTTATTTATTCCAGTCACCTTTTCAGCGTGAATGAAGGATAATGTTTCTAGGGGAAAGGAAGGGCTAGGAAGATGATTTGTGCCTGGAATTCCCAGACCTAGTGGAAAAGTAAACCAATAGTCCCAATTGTGAATTTGTCTGGAGAAAAAAGATCTTCCCTTTCCACTGCACATTTAACTGAACTGAGACAATTGTTCCCAATGTCATGCAATTCCATGGCCAGCTGCAGATAAGGTTATCTCACGGGCTAAATAGTGAGAACTGCTTACCTACAGTTGACTCATTCGTTTTGTTGCAGGTCTGTCAGCCTGTTCCAGTTAAGAGAGCACCGTATACAGATGTGGTCTCAGCAACATCCACCACACCAGAATAACAGCCTCATTCAGCACTTCTGGCTCTTGCGGGTAACTAACTCTCTTTTGGTTAGTGAAAACTACTTTACTTAACTCTTCTCTGAAATGTTAAGAAAAACATGTGCAGCAGGCCATCTAGCCTGTGACAGGCTTGTTTGAAATAAGCCCTCTCAGAAGCTGAGTTGTCTTGGTTTCTTTGAATTTGATGAAACTATGTGTTAGCTCAGGGATTGAGGACTTTCTGATTGGAGCCTCCCTTTTAAAGTTCAGTTGAGCAATGCAGGTGGAGTTTAACTGCTAAATTGAGATATGGGTTTGAAGACCTATAGAAAATCTGAGTTCAGTAAACACCAGGACTACAGACAAATCATAAATGTTTGGCTTGCAAGTTTATAGGTAAAAAAAAAAACAGCCAAAACCCTGCTTGATGTGAAAAATTAAACACTCTAGTGTCCCTGTGTTACAGACAATAATTCTCCACCAATTGTGCTGGTAAGTCTGTTTTAAAAGGACAACATCTGCCTTCCTGCAAAAGAGATGCTGCAGTAAAAGCCAGCAGTGGTCTAATGAATCATTGAGCTAATCTAAGGCTCAGTACTGCGAACAGGGGAATAACATTCAGCATGTCCCCTTCCCTTCTCTCCAGTGTCACTCCAGTTGACACTCCCTCAACCATATACACATTCTGGTGCTCAGTAGATCTTCTTTGAGGTGATTAACTTGCTAAGCCAGCAGAAAACTGTTAACTTAGTTTTGGGGACGGGGTGGGGGGGGGGTTAGTTTCTATTGGCTTTGTGAGGTGATCTATCTCTCAGGAGAAACTAGCAAGAATCAGTGCAGTGCAATCAGGGTAAGGCAGCTGAGGAGATGTAGGCAACGCCTAACTGTTAAATAAGCAGCAGAAATGCTTCAGAAAACAGTCAAAGAATTAGGTAGGAATTCCAGCAAGACAACTGAGACACAATACTGCTGTATGCCAGCTGCAGCTGAAATGCCTTCTGCTGCAGGGAAATTTATTAATATGGTGAAAGGGACAGTGAGTGGGAGCAAGTATGACAATATCCAGGCTGATTTTTTGGGTCCATGTGTGTACCAACAATGAAATCAGCTAGTTTGAGAAATGATTTCCCAATAGATGGATGTAAAGCCCTAGTTCACACCTCGCATAAAAGGGGTTTGTTCTTACTGCTAATTGATCAGAGGACAGGAACAAAACTGCAGTGGTGGGAGGGTGAAAATAGTTTTTGCACTCTTCATTGTACCGTTCCTTTAAAGCTCTCTCACAGTGAACCTCATCCAGGGCATCAGCAACAGCAACAGAGTGCAGCATGCTATTTGTTTTCCTCTGTCACAGGGGAGAAAACTTTAGTAATAGAGAGGACTAAAGGCTAAAGCTGCAATAGAGTGAGGAAGCAATAATCATTCTTTCTAGCTTCTAGCACTCTTTCTCCATTATTACCTCTCTGAGTGACAAATTACAAAGCAGAGTTTTTCTTCTGTAAGAGTGTATCATATTGTCTTTTTGTTCCCTGTAGATAAAAGGAAATGAAAATGACCCTGCTGTCCCCACCAAAGCAGTGCATTCTGGGTCCAACAATCAATCCACAATCACCACCACCTTCTCATAGCCAACATGAAACAACAGTAACCAATAAACATTATATTTGGCTTCTGCATGAAAGTTGTCATTGCAATTTATCTTTAAAAGGAATTTTGTTATTAGAACTGGAGAATTCTTCCTAGAAAATGGACTAATAGTAAAATAAAGCTACAATTAAAATGTGGCAGCAGCTCTGTAGGTTCTTAAAAACAGGTGAGTTTGTGGATGATGTTTCTTACTACTTATCTTCAGAAGGTGTCAGCTAACCTATAAAGTCAAACCAATGATCAATGGCCCTTAAGCACATGTCCTATATTCTTACTCTCTTAGGTTACAGGAAATGAATCCTAATTTTCTAAATTCATGTGTTAGGAAATGCTCTGTTGTGTTTAGTAATACAGACAATTTTGATAGCAGATGCTGAATTTGATTATTTGATTTTCCCTACCTGGAAGGGGTCAGATTCAGAAAATGCTGATTTTGGAGAACTATCACTATTTTAGAGCTACTGATAGGTCTCCTTGTCTGTGTCTTTAAAGGAGTTTATGTGTTTTGTCTTTGCTAGCTGCATAGCCAAGTGTTTATTGGTGTGTTCAGGTGTTTCCTGTGCTATAGAGTAAACAAACCTGTGCTAACCATACTGGTGAACTTTTCTAAAATACTGGGTTTTGTTCTCACTTTATGGAGAGATTGACACTCAGAACTTGAAAGCTTGTAAAGTGGGATTACCAGAGCCAGACCATAATGCATTGATTTCAAAAAAACTTTTTTTAACTGAAAAATGTGAGTTTTTCCTGATGTAACGTTGAGCTTTTCAGGATATTCCTAATTTTTTTGAAAAAGAAATCTCATTTGCTCAGTTTATCTGATTTTTCATTTGAGAGGCAGTTGTATTCTTAGAAGCATGACTGTGTTGTCATGTCTAGACAGGTTTTGCCTCAGAAACAAAGAACGCTGCTTCAATTTGCATTTTCAGAAATGGTGGCCCTTCTTTCTACACAACCGTCACTGGGGAACATTTAAGAGAGAAATGAGGCCAACACAAAACCACCTGTGCAGAGATTTTATTGTCCTATATGTAGAAACAGTATCACCTGTACTTCATGCACCAAGCAGGCACAGAAAGACATTCATATTTTAAGACTGACATAGAAAACGTAGGATAATTACTGTTATTTTTAATTTGACAGAGGAAGGCAGACTTGTAGTTCCTGCTATAGTCATAGGCATACAGTGATTTATGATCTGTTATGAGAAACAAACTCCTGCTTGATTGGCAGTTCTTGTCTCTAAATAACAAAGGAGAAAGGGCTTCTGGGAGGCTGCATCAAGATCTAAAACAGGATAGAAGAACTTGTCCAGAGTTGTTCTTTGGGATGAGTTGAGTATCTTTGTTGTAATGCCATTTTTTTCTCCATTGACTACAAAAAGAATACAGGGTGACTGTGGTGCAGATGTCTACTTTGCAGTCACCTTCCATCTCTCCCATCTTTTTCTCTCAGATGTAGAACTTTCTGGAATAACTTTCATATATATATGTTTTGTCTCATCAAGAGTTCTTGTCGAGCATGCTTCCATTCTTTTTAAATAATCTTCTTCTTCACTGGAAATTTGCAGCAGCAATTTGGGAAGAGTAGGGGATAAAACAAGGAGAAGTCTTTCTACTGCTAACAATAACTTATATTTGTGGGGGCTTTGTCACTTGAGGCTTCATGTTTTAACTTTAAAGCCTTGCAATTACATGATATACCTGTGAGACAAGTAAATATAATCAGTATAACTTTACAGTTGTGAGAACTATGGATGCTCAAATCTCTGAAATCACTCCAGTGACTGGATATACATGCCCTGATGTTTAGCATCCAGCGTTGTCTTAAGTGAGTTGCTCAAGGCCAAAATGATTCAGTTGTGACAGAAAGGAAATACAGGATTAAAAGCTGTCAGTCCTGAGGATACTATGGACATGCCCAGGACTTTCAAATGTCCTGTGGGTTCTTGGGATGCCTATTGAGATCAAAGTAATACAAAGGACTGCAGAAAGTCCAAAGGAAGAAAGTTAATGATATTTCTATAATAAAAAAGATGCTTTCACAATGTCATAACAGCAAGTAGCTTTATGAGTTAGATAAACACCCATTTTGTGAACTGAGCTCTCCAATCCATGAAAGTGTAATACCTGTGGAAAATGTATAATCTTTTTAGGATTCCTACAGATTTTTGTCAGATTAGAAATGAAGAAGCTTCTCCCTACACAGTTAGCAAAGAGTTTCTGATCCTTATGTTGGTATTTACTGCTTTGTTCGATAGCCTATGCTCCCTGTAGAGGATATCCTTTGGATTTTATTCTTTTTAATATCAATGGCTGATTCATTTTTGTGCAGATGTCATGGAAAAAAGTACCTGCATATTATGAACTGAATCTTACACCAAAGCATCTGTTGTATTTTTATATCTTTGAGTGTAACAAGTTGTTGAGTTTTCCAGATGTGCTATATTTGTGAGTATTTGTTTTGCCATGACAACTGTGTGCCCTGCTACCTGAATCCTCCCTCTAGCTACAAAGCTTCAGGTAACACTCCTTGAGAAACTGTGGGACATCGAAAGTATTTCAGCTGAGCTATTCAGGCACTACAACTAAAGTTGAGACGGGTGGGTTCCAAATCCTTGAGGTCCTTGCTTGGTTTTAGTTTATGTGTGGTACTCTATAATGGTAGGATCTTCACAGGGATATAATTTTGTAACTGCTCAGGTTCCTATTTTGAAATACTAGTAATGAGTGATAGCAGAGCCAAACATGGTATCATGTTTGGGAATTTTTTTTTTCTGGTAGGTATATAGTTAATTTAGGATGAAATGGGGTTATAAAATACATTTATGTCAGCACAGGTAATGAACTGGAGCACTAAAAGGAGCACTGAGTAGTCTCATAGTCCTGCCTCAGTCTCCAGTCCCTGACAGAACCTCCAAATTTGTCCTACAATTTCGTATCAGCTATCTCTCACTCATTACATTTTCACAAAGTTGTTAGTAGTGCTGTGCTATGACTGTTGTCCTAAAGCAGCAGATACCCCACACTAGATTGGAAAGCTGGTTTAGAGATTACTTTAAGGACAAGTACAACAACCGCTTTCCCAGATATTTCAGTCCTCCCTCATTTAGTCCCACTCCTTAAACTTCTGGGAAAAATGATTTCTTTGAATCTTCCCTGTTTGTTGGTCACTTAATGAGAAATTACTATCTCTGATTGTTTTGAGAGATGACATTTTTGCATTAAACCCCTTTTTCTCTTAAGCAATACATCTCAGTACAGAAGAGCTAAGTATCTGTTTTGCCAAGGCTGAAACACAGAACAGCCATTTCTTGCTTAGCACTTCTCATTAGGATTCTACTGGTTTCCTCTCTGCTTTTGTGTGGACAAGTGAAGAATCAAATACATTTTTAGAGTAAAGAAAAAAAATCTGTTAACCATATTTTCATTGCTCTCCCCACACAGACAGAAATTTGCAGTGTTTAGTACCTCTTCTCCCTGGTGACATGCATTCAAGGTGCAGGAGCAGAGGAGGAAATTGTGAGATCAGATCCTGATATACCTAACATTTCTTTCATCCCTATCATTTGCCGGAGAAACCCTTATACGGCCAGTATGTGTTTATTGCCTGGTTATCTCTTGGATATCATTTCACTGTGAAGATTTCATGGCTGTAGTGCAAGCACCTACACCTGCTGGGCTTCTCTCTTCAGCCTGAAGTAACTGGGGATCTCTACAGAGCAGCAGTACTGGGGCATGTAGATTCACTGGGCCACTGGAGGGCAGAGCTGCTATTGTGTATCAGGAATAAGATGCAAGAAGTTACTCTCACACACAGTATCAGTCAAGTGTGTTCACATATTTTGAAATCTGTGCCCATAAATTCCACAATAACATTCCCCCTTTTCAGGCTTTATTTCATCATCAGCAAAGAGTGATCCTTTGATCCTTACTTTGTACTTTTGCTGTGTAAAAGAGAATCAGAGGAAAGGCTTTTCCTGTTCGTGTCTTCTTTAATTGCAAACATCCCTGGGCTATATAAACTGTGATGAAAACAGAGTGAGTCAGTGTGACAATATTGACAGAGCAGGGGTTAGGGTGAAAGGAGTTGTAAACTCAGCGTCCTCTGAATTTGCACACCCAACTGCCCAGACAAAAAGCTGAAGCAAATCTAGCACAGATTTAAAAAAAAAAAAAAAAAAAAAAAAACAAAAAAACCCCAAACTTTTCGTTTAGCTATGAAGCAAGCCAAGTTAAGGGGTAAGGAGTGGTGGTGATGAGAGTTTTGTAAATACAGTTGTTGAAAGGAAATGTCCTCGTTTGTGTTGTGCTTCAGGAGGGTCAGGAGCACTAGCACGTCTGTCTGAATTATCTTCACAAGACAATGAGGTCAGCCTTTCATTAATTTTGCAAACCAGATTTGATTCAATTAGGGGATTTTTCACAGTAAATCAAACATCCTTGACACCAGTGAAGGACATTTAAAAGGGAAGCTGAGCTTTGCTGTGAGTTGGGGGAGGGAAGGGATGAATGAGTCAAAATCCAAATCCAGACTTCTCCTTGGACTCGTATTCTGAGTGCTGGTGGTATGTGAATATGTCTCTGACAAGCTCCAGAAAGACAGTTAGAGACAGTGCCCAGTAACATGAAAGGTATTAAAAATTTCCATTAAGCAAATAAATGAATAAATAAAACACTTAGTTTCAACTATACCTGCAATCCATTTGTCAGCCAAAAGAGAAAATGCATGGTTTTTATGTATGAGGAAGGAGGATCAGTTTGAGCAGAAGAAAACACACCAAAAGAGGAAGGAAAACTTTGAATGACAAAGACTGGGGAAAAGAGCCAAAATAATATGTGGGAAATGTGAAAAGAAGGTAGGCAAGACAAGGATCAGAAATAATTCTGGATGGAACACTTTTTTTCGTAGTAGCTTGTAGCCTTTTTTAAGGAAGAAAAAAGAAAAAAAGAAAAAGAAGAACGATGTAATCATGAAGCCAAAGGGAATAGCTGAAAAACTACCAGAGCAGAAAGCTGAAGATAAACAACCCCCTATATTTTCCCAGGTCACAGGACAGAAAATCGTGGAAGAAAACAAACTAAGTAAAGTCTGCATAGAATGAGAGATATATCTCTGTGTAATGCCAGGGGAGAGACAGATCTGCCTTTTTACCTATACAACTAAAAAGGACAGTCGAGTGGATATTTCTACTCTCTTCTCAACCATGGGGGGGTTGGAGAAATAGATATGTTACTGTAGTGGGGGTAAAACTGTTCTATCACTGAGATAAACCTTAATGCCTTAGAGTCACTAAAGGTGAATTTGTTTTAGAATTTTGAATAAGTGTGCTGAACATGACATTTAGGGAGCTAGGGAAGAGCAAACAGCTCCTTTGCCTGCCTGCTGCCTCATCATCAGCACACAGGTGTGCGTGTGTATGGTTGCAAAAGCAAAGGGTGCACTATGTGTGTAACTCCAGCATGAGTGCAATGGCAACCATAATTGAGAGGTGGCACTCTGCTGCTGGCACAGTACATTTACAAATCAACACAAGCTTTTGCTGTGCACGTCTAATATGTTTTCTGCAATGCATTTGGTAAAAGTAACAGAATCACAGAGTGGCTGAGGCTGGCAGGCATCTGTAGAAATATTTACTCCTCCTCTGTTGCTCTGAGTTTCTTGGTCATGCCTAGTTGGATTTTGACTATTTCCATAACTCCATAACATCTTCAGTTATCCTGTTCTAGTTTGATCACCTTCACAGTAAAAAAGTTTTTCTTATGTTTAGGTGGTATCCCAGATAGGTTCCTGCCTTTTGTATTTGGAAATGGCTTCCATCACCTTCCCAGAGACTGGAGTGAAGCTGACAAACCTGCTTCATAGATCCTGCTTCATAGATCCTCCTTATTACCCTTCTTGAAGACAGGAGTTACATTTGCTTTCTTCTAGTACTTAGGAACCTCTCTTAATAACCACGATCTTTCAAAGATAATCAGGAGTCAACTCACAGTGATGCCATCCATCATGCTCAGCACCCATGGGTGCCTTCCATCACGTACTAGCCACTTAAATCTGTCCAGTGTGTTTAAGTGTCTCTAACCATGTCACCCAAATCTGGCAAAGAATGACAAAAAAGTACATCAATAGCTAAAGGAAGACTAGTGAAAATGTGGGCCTGGTGCTGAATGAGGTGGGTGCCCTCATGACAGAGAATGCAGAGAAAGTGGATTTCCTAAATGCCTTCTTTGCTTCAGTCTTTACTGCTATGGGTGGCCTTCAGGAATCCCAGACCCCGGAGGAAAGAAAGTCTGGAGGAAAGAAGGCTTGTCTCTTGGTTGAAGAGGACCAGGCTAGACATAATTTAGGCAAACCAGATATTCACAAATCCATGAGCCTTGATGGGATGCAAACATGAGTGCTGTGGGAGCTGGGAGATGTTACTGTTAAACCACTCTCCATCAACTTTGAAAGATCATGGAGAACAGAAGAGAACTGGAGAAAAGCTGGTAGCACTTCATTCTTCAAAAATGGTAAGAAGGAGGACTCAGAAAACCACAGTCCAGTCAGCTTCACATCCATCACAGAAAGATGATGAAACTACTCATTCTAGATTTCATTTCCAAGTGTCTGGAAGAAAAGGTAGTTATTGTGAGTGGTCAACATGTGTTCATGCAGGGGAATCACACATTCTATCAATGATACAGAACAATCTGCACTAGTAATACTGTCTATGGATGTGTGAAAGTGGGAGACTAAGTCCAAGCAAGGACAAATCAGCAAAAACAAGCAGGAGACCCAAAATGAGAGTGAGAGTTTCAGTGGGTTGTAAGACTGATAGGGCATACAGAGCACTGGCCCTTCAGAAACAGGACCAAACTCCAGACTGGAAAGAACCAGGCTGAAGGATCTGAGGCACTTGTGGATTGAGAAATAGATAGAAATGTCTAGAAACACCTAAGCCCTCTAGTGAAGTTCTTGGCCAGCCTGAAAGCCAATGAACAGCCTCTGCTGTATCGTCTATCTTCAGTGTTTGGCAAATGTGAAGAAGACAAAAACCTGCTGCTGACATTATGTCCTCTGTTAACTCAGTCCAAAGAGGTTGTGTTTTAGTCCCAGAAGCTCCAAGCTAACTGCTTTTACATAGAAGAACAGATTCTCCATGGATTTCTAAACTACCAGATCATGCAGATCCCAAGTTGAAAAACGAGTATTAATCCCGAGTTCTCTGTGGTGGAGAGCACACTATCTCCCGTGGCTTCTTTTCCACTGATGTTTAGCCTTTGATCATATTTTTTACATTTTAAATTTGAAATTCCATAGGAAATATGGGTGCCAAACGCAGATCCCTGTGGATCTAGCACATCTCAGCCTTATCCAAATTTTTACTTGGTCTCTTTCATGCCATGTTGTCATTTGCCACACTTCTTTCTTTCTTCCTTACTACCTCTCTTGCCTTGAGTACTGGAAACCAGAAGTTGTCCTGAAACAGAAACACAATGCTATTATAATATTACTGAGTCAGAGATTGCTCAGTCAATTCTGAAGGTTATCAAAAAGAAACAAACCCAAACTAAAACAGCTATCTCAATTTACCATAAATATATACTATTTCTATTAGCATGCATGTATATATGTGTGTATATATTTATAGGGTAAACATTTCTGCAAGTCAAAAGCTTTGTTCCCTGGAGGTATTTGGAATTGCACTCCCACTGTGTTATAAAAGAGAAATATATGACCTTCCATTTCGCTAAGCAACAACTGAACATTTTTCATAACATCAAGAGAAAATACCTAACATTTGCTGTCTAGATTGCAGGAATACCCTGTGCTGCAGGTGCTTTTCATATGCTCATGAAAAACACGTTTCTTCTCTGGAGAGCCCTAAGTCCAAGAAGTATTTTCTTGCCTGCATATAGTCATTTGGGTGTACCTATGTCATATGTGATGCATGTGTGTTGAAGGACAGAAGAAAATAATTTTATCATCTAATCTCACCAACAGGTAACTTGTCCTGGGCTCCTGTGCAGAAGAGCACTGGGGAAAGTCTATTAGGACATAATTGAAGTTAACAAGTGTTTAAATATTTCCTGGATCTGGTTACCAGCCTGAAAGAGGAAGATTTATTTTTCCCTGAAGCCAATGGCTTACCGTTCTAGCAAACACGTTCTTTCCAGTTTTCTCTCGTAGCTTTTCTCTTTTCTTGAGCAATTTTGCATGCAAATAATGTATCCGTTTCCTTTCAGTGTCAGGATAAAATGAAGTTGTTACAAGAATTTTAAGTTGGGTCAGAAGGCCAGAAAATAACCCAAAAATGGTTAAGAAGAAGATGATGACTCCAAGCTGGATCCACGTTGTGGAGAGAGAGAGCTCAGGGTGAGGGATGCAGTCATGCTTAAACAAAGAGATCTTGAAAGGATCAGTCTTTGCAATATACTCTTTCATACCAATTATAAAGCTGTTCTCATTCCTCTGCAGAAGAAAAGGGAAAAAAAGTCTTATAGTAGTGATTCCATCTTTTCTTAATATTTCTCCCACTGGACATTCAGATTTACAAAAGGCCATAAACCTTCTAGCCCATCCAGTGTCTACATATGCTACAAACATAATAATATAGTTGTTGGCTATTTGTAAATGTTTCAGACTGCATTCACACAATTTCTCTTGAGAGACCTTCCCACAACTGGAACTTTGAAGAACATATTTTCTGAGTGTCTCTAATAGACAAATATTTAGTTAATCTTGTTCTAATGATTTAATATATTTCCATTGCCATGAATCTGCTCACATCCTCTGTTGGAAAGTCCTTCATTCAGACTAAACCAGCAGAGCAGAGTGTGACTATTCCTTTGTTTGTGATTCTGTGCATGATCAGCTGTGGTTCCACACTAGCCCAAGCAGGTGCTCTGAAAACAAGAGTATCACAAAAACAAAGCCACCTCTCCTCTAGTGGGTACCTTTGCTTGGAATAGCTGAAGTCTGCCATGAACTTTGATACTGAGTGAGAGGGACTAAATTAGACATGCTGCTGAGAGCACTACTTCATAATGGCAAGCAACTTTCAGCTCTGTTTGTAGGCACACTGGAGGAAGAATGAATTACCCAATGGATGGGGTTATTTCTCCCCAAGAAATAGTAGGACATACCTCCCCCAGAACTGGCAAGTCCCTTTGAAGAGCATTGTGAAATTCCTATCAGCCCAGTTCTCTAGCCTTGTTGACTCCCTGAGTGGCATCACAATCCACTGGTGCTCAGTTTTATATTATCTGCATACTTGTGAGGCTACCATTTGTTCCTCTGTTCAGGTCATTAATGAAGAGGTTAAACAGTACAGGTGTCAATATCTGCTCCTGAGAGACATCACAGACGATTCTGTAGCACTGATCAGAACGTCCAGTAGTTCAGCTAGTTTTCAGTTCACTTTACTTGCCATTTATCTAGAATACACCTTATCAGTTTGTCAGTGGTAATGTTTTAGAAGAGAGCACTGGAAGCCTTAATAAAAGGAGAATCATCATCCACTGTTCTCCTTTCATCTAACAATCCAGTTATTACATTGTAGAAAGCTATTGAGTTCTTTAAGTGTGATTTAGTCTTTATAAGGCCACACCCTCTTGGCCTTCACAAGGTCAGCCTTAGTTGCTTGATAAACTTTCTGGGGTTCAAGGTGAGGCTGACCAGACTGTAGTCACCTGAATCTTCCTCCTTGCCATTCTTGAAGACAAGAGTGACTGTTGCTTTCTTCCAGTCCATGGGAACCTCTCCCAGGCTCCATGGCCTTCAAAGATAATCAAGAGTGGCCTCACAGTGACATCAGCCAGCTCCCTCATACCCATGGGTGCCTCCCATCAGATCCTATGGACTTTCGTTTAAATGTTCCCTGACCTGATGCTACTCCACCAACAGTATGTCTTGTTGTCACAGTGGTGTTTTAACTATAAAAGTGGTGTTTCAACTATAAAAGTGGTGTTTCAACTATAAAAGTGATGCTTCACAAATGTCAGCATTGCAGATTTCCAGTTTTAAGCTTCTGATCTTCTCCACATATATAAATGAAGGAATGAAAGTCCTTCTTCCTACAGTTACTGCACTCTAGAAATATAATGACACTTTGGAAAGTGCGGAGGACTGTCAGGTTCCAACATACATATCTATAAAGTCAATGGCCATTTTTTAAATGAATGATTGTGCCATGAAATAATTGATGGCTCATCAGCTGTGTGTCTGCTCCTGCAGCTGCTGAAAATGAAGGGAGATGTTTCCACAGTAGACTTAAGAAATATAAAGTACTGATAAGTACTTACTTGCTGAAAGAAGCTGAGTTGAATCTCTAAATCCGGTAGTTCCTGGAGATGTTTAGTCACAGAAGTTATTAACCAATAAAACAAATAATCTACTGCAGCAAATAGAAACCAGATGCAAAGATGAATAATTATTGGGAGAAAAAAATTCTGCATGTTTTTTCTGTCCTTCATTGTGAGGCAGAAAGATGGGATAATCACATAATCTTTTCTTTCTTTTCTGTTAAGTGGAAGAACACAGGGTCTTTGCTGTTGCTTTTGGTGCTCATCAAATGCAATGAACCTCTTTGTGATGTAAGTATTCTTAAATTTGACACTCTGAGAGCCCACAAATTTTTTCATGAAGAGGCCTGTTCCAAAAGAAGCTAGAAAAATCCCCACTATAGGCAATACTTTCTGGCCTATATAGGGCAGTATAGTCAGCATAAAAGCTATCTGGTTAGCAACTCTCTGGATTTCTTGCTTTGTGTCATTTAGCTCTTGTTTTAATGCATCATCTGAAATTGAATAAGATTGCGTGAATTCATGTCTTAGGAACACTATGTGTTTGGATAGTTCAGGGGAAAGTTTGGCTGCCTCATAAATCCATTTTATTGCTTCAACATAATATTTTATCAAGGCAAATTGTTCATACTCTAAATGGCAGGTTATACTGTCTGCCAGAATCTTTAAGTTGTGAAAAATATTTTGGATGTTGCCGGCCACCACAATACCTGTACCAGCAGTAATAAGAGCACTCCTGCCATTTTTCAGTCCACAAGAAAGAAGGAACAGGATACTAAAACAGCGCAGGTTCTTGAAACAGGAGAGTGCAATAGAAAGCAAGATCCAAATGAATCCAGAAATCAGCAATGGAGCCAAAGGGTGGTGTGCCAGGGAGAAGTGCATGCCAAGGAATAAGATGAAGCTTGAGAAGAAGCCAACTACAGAGCAAACTGCAAAAAGCTGCATCAGATGCTTCCAGCCAGGCTTCCTGTCGGATATAAAAATTTCCCAGGCATTCTGGACTATGGAGACAAATGTTCGCATTTCCTTCTGATTGTTGTTGACACTGCGATAGCTCAAACTAAAAAAAAGGAAGACAAAAGTAGTATTAGTTACAGCGTCACACTATTGACAATTATGTGCTTTTGACTGGCTGGTCAATACTTCACATTGCAAAAAATGCAGACACAAGGGCTGAACTGTGCCGTGTGAGACCCAATATCACATGTACAAACATGGAAGAGATGACTTTAAATGGTATTTCATCTTTTTTTTTTCCAAAATATTTTTGTCCTTTTACTTTTTGTACAGTTTGATTTCTTGTTTGCTATGTAGACAGAGTGGTTCATATGTACATGCAAATGTGCATGTTTTAGGAGAGAATGACAGGGACACGACCCTCTGGTAGCTCCCAGCGCTTCCCCACTGAAACTAGCTTTGCTTTACAGGGGTGTTGGGAAGGGAAAGAGGGGAGCATGGAAACTTCCCATCAGTACCCTGAAGCAGGGGAGAATGTCTTGACCCACAGGGACCGTCTGCTAGGGAGGGAAGAACAGGTGGAGCAGCATGTGCGTGCTGCCAAGGCATTGGCATATGAAGCTCTCCTTTTTTAGCTGGAGGTAGTTCAATATAGAGGGAAGAAAGTGTACCTCAGAGCATAATTCCTTCTTTGGGTGTCTCCTGGGATAGTGCTGCTACAAATTGGCCCATATACACTCATAACCCTAATTGCTTATACTTGTCGCCATCTCTCCTGCCTATCAGCATGCTCATATGGCAAATTACAAAGTATTTCTGTGAGATTCAATTCAGTTTAAGGGGAGACAGTCCACTGCTCATATTTTTCCTTCTTCTTTTACAGTATAGTAGTTATTGCATTTTGTCCAAACATGTAACATCAACTTTTATGCATATTAGCCTTTTAACATGCTAGAACAAATGAGATACTAATTAAATAAAATAAACTATTGTAATTTTATCTTATAATAGTGAATAGTTGTCTTGAAAAATACCTCCTGAAGATACTTCTGGGTTTTTTAGCTTGAACACAGCAGGTAGCCAGGAACTATAATATTGTACACATACTGTATTGTACTGGCATTTGACTTTATGAATTCTGCTGCCATGCACTGCACCATTTCCCCCTTCCTCCTTTTGTAACTATGCTGATATTTTCTTTGCATGGAACGGGAGCTGAAGACGATTGGAGCAGGCATCTGACCCCAGCTGGGATCTTCTTGGCCTGCTATGTTCAGTGCGATGCTTTTCCTTGACCTCACTTGGTGCTGAGTGCTGAGGACTATCCTGAAAGATGATGAGTGTTTTCAGTGTTTAACTGCTTCAGCAGGGATTAATGGTGAGCAATAGTTCTTGGGTGGAACCAATCCCTGACACTAGCATTCTGCTCAGAAGGCTGAGGAAATTGCTTCCCTCCAGAGCCTCTGTGAACTCAGCTGTAAATGGGGTATAACAGCAATTAGCAGCTCCTTCACAGGAACAGATTTAGTTAATTAATGTCCCTAAAATATGTAGAAGCCACCATGTGCTTAGGAAAGTAGAGCATATGAAATAGGTAGGAGAGATAGCACACAAGCCACTGTACTCGATCTTTGCCATGAGGAACTGTCCTCTGCCTACATGGATGCTTTGCCATCTTCCTGCTGAGCTAGAAATTAACAAGGCACTTTTAGAAAACACAGTTAAAAAAGCAATGTTCCTAACCCTGGAGTCAAGCAGAACCAGACCTAAGAGCCATCAAACCCTGCCATTGAATCCTGAACTTCCAAATTGAATCCTGAACCTTAAACAGTACTTGCCTCTACATTGTATGTCTGAGAGAAATTGCCCTGTACAGTGAATAGATATGAAGCTCTCTATATAAGGAGAAATAAAACAATCAAACGCAAAACTCCTAGCATTTATGTATTATACAAAAACATCTGTGTGAGAAAATAACACATTCTGATTTTGATTTTCCAGCATTGATTTCTCAGTTGTTTTCAAGTGTAATTTCTGCAGGGGTTTGTGTGTTACTATGTATGGGTAGGGTGTATTCCTGTTAATGTTTATAGGCTTTTGGTAAACGACTGTAATATGTGACTGGGAGTCTGGTATGACTACATCTAAGTGTTGGAGAGAGTCAAGAATAGAGCCTTAGAATTAACAAAAGCTGTACTTCTGGACCCAGAGGCTAAAGTCCAATAAATGCAGACAGAATGTCAAAATAATTAAAATATGTCCTTTACTGGACATATTTAATGCTATATAAGAGACCACTGCACTACTCAACACATAAATGGAATGTTTCTCCCCAACCTGCTTGAACCCAGAGGTTTTAAGGCAAAGAAGTCATGGTAAGGAGTCACTGAACGTTTGAGCCTGTGGCACAAATGCTCAGGCGTCTCTCTGTGATCACTGAAGGCTGGGAAGGGAGCATCTCTGCCCCATGTGGAGCCCATCTCTGTGAGCTCAGCCACTTCTGGGTCACCAGGCTCACAATGGGCATCTCTGTGACTTGTCACCTCTGTTTTCCCTCTTAAGACATCAGCAACACACACAGATACTCAGTACAGCAAAATCATGCAAAGGATACAAACTCTAAACCTAAAAAAATGTGGACACTGAAAATTTTTGTATCAGCAGGCACTTAAACATCTGTGAATGCTTGGGAAGGGAAAATAATAGTTTGGCTCAGGGGGTAGAAATAAATCTTTGGTTTGACTAAAGAGGCTAATTCAATGCTTAAAGAAATAGTAAACCTTGAGAGCTTTCTGAAATGATTCCTCTTTCAACATAAATCATGAAAGCTGTTTATGTGCAGATAGAAAGTCTAACAGGAGGCTGACAAGAACAAAATCTTCATTTCAATTGCAGTCTCAAGTGAAGTTGTTTCTTTTCTATCCTATAACATGAACTAATGTGGGGACTGCTACCAGTATTTATGCAATATAAAGGAAGAATTATTTTTGGAAAGCATTTTTCTTGCTTTTAAGTGCCAATTTCTTTCCACCGTAATTTCTCATGATGTATGCCACAGAGAGAGATGGAAATTCTTGTTCTCTAGGTCTGCCTTTGAACCTGATTTTTCTGTAGGATCCATGGGGAAAGTCTCTATGCCTTAGTTTCCTCTCTAGGAAATACTTAAATCTGGAAGTGTGATATTCATCTACCATATGGCATGCTGGCAAGACTAATTATAAGAATAAATTTTCAAAAGGAGCCTCTCCAGCAAGGAGCTTGGGCCATGTTTCTTAAGGTTTGTGGAGTACTTAAATGAATGCAATATAATTAAGAATTATTTTTCTAGTTTTCTTTTAAAATAAAAGAGAAAAAAAATTAAAAGTTTTTAAGGTGTTGCTTGTGATATTTCAGGTATTGCCTACAGTTTTAAGTAAGCAAAAATAAGTATATAACATCAAGAATCCCTAGCAACTGTCAGTCGAGCTCAGCTATGAGCCCTATGCTAAAGCTATGTGCATCTAACACTGTGTATGATTGCTTCCTTACCAGCTATGGAAACTCTTCTGTACTTATAGTCCAGTAAGTTGTAACCATCTTCACTACTGATTTGGTCCTGTCCTAGTCCCTTACTCATCCTGTATCTGGTGATAGCTTGGTACAGTGGATAGGATAGGATAGGATAGGATAGGATAGGATAGGATAGGATAGGATAGGATAGGATAGGATAGGATAGGATAGGATAGTTCAATTGGAAGTGTCCTAAAGCAGTCATGAAGTTCAACTGCAATAGTTTGAAACTTCCTACCTTTGCAGGTAGTATTTCTGAAGCCTTCTTTACCCAGACTGGTCCTTGCTTAGAGGTTATCACCAGTTCTATATTTCTGGTGTATGGATTAGCCACTTATGCCAATTCTTGGAATATTTTTAAAATAATGGAAGAAGGAGATGTCCCCTAAAAATGCATAGGGAGAAAAAGAAAGTAACATACTAAATAATTAACTTTCTTAGTAGACATTCAGCAGATTTGTCAAAGCATGACAGAGTCAGATCTTTAAGTCTACTTTCTATTTTGACACAGATGTAATTCAGACAAGGCCTGAGGACTGCAAGTCCCTTTAAGTTGGAACTGATCGGTGTGATCCCTTTTTCACATAAAAGTAAGGTTTTATTAAAAGCGAATTTAGTTTAAACAGCAAACATACTCTGTTGATGCTTAAACTTCAGCTTCACAGTGATCTTTGCCTCATAATCCCTGTTTGGATTTTATACAGGAATTAATAAAAAGTAAACATATGATAAGAATATAAAAGCAAACATCTCCTTCTTTAGCAGTTTCAACAGCCTTTTTTCCTAGCTCAGATCAGTTACATTGAAATGTAAGAGAATTACTTCCCTTTTTATAGATACTATAAAAAATTACAATGCTGAACTATGGTTTAGTAAGAGGCAAAAATACAAGAGGGTGTCCCACGTTATTTCCTTTGATCAGTGCAGGGCATTCAGGGAAGAAATAAACGCCCAATAAAAAATACAGCCCCAGGGCTTCATTTAGAACCCTGTCATTTCTCATATGCACATTCTTTGCTTTTAACTGCAGAGGAAGGAGAGTAAGTGGTGCTACACACAGGCAAGTACTAAAGTATGTAATTAAATGTGTGCAAATAGGAATTTGAAATACTAAACAACTCAGCAATTCAAATAAAACAACAATTTATACATGTGCAAAAACAAACAGAAAAGCACAACTTGTCAAGATCTCTTTTTCTTCATGTATTTAAAATGCATGGCTCAAAAAACTTCTGAACACTGAAAGATATTATCAAGTCTTTAGCATGCCACAAATTGGTTAAATATCATCTAATATCAGATGTCTAAGCTTAGTGTCTACGTATGAGCTACCTGTCTTTATGTCAATGAGGAGAAAAGGGCAGTTATCCAGTGCCATATTTCAGACTTGCTTTAGAAGTCTGTCCTCACATGAGGCAGATTGTGTCCTATGGGAGCTTTTTCTTCATCTTTACCATTGAAAGAGCCTGTGTTGCTTGCATAGAGCTATCCAAATTCAGGCAAAATGAACCTTGCTATGCTTTCCCATTGCAAGCACAGGCTGCATTTTTCTGAACTGGGGAATCAGAGTAGGACACAGAAAATGTGTTGTGGGCTGCAGCTGAAAATGGATGGCTACAGACAGAACATGAAACAAGAAATCAAATTTTTTCTTTTATACCACTATGGGCCCTGTTATTTTGGGGAGTTCTTATGCAGCAGAACGACACACACAGTCGAGGAATGAAGGCATAGTTTGTGAAACCCAAATGGTAGTTTGCCAATTGACAAAAACAACTAGAAAAAACATGGAAAATTCAGCTATGAGGGATGAAAGGGACCATAAGAGGTTGTAGAGTCCTTTTACCTACACATAATAAATATTACTATACATAGCTTTAGAGGAGCTTAGGAATAAACTGTTTCATGAAATTTAGTAATAGATCCTCCAGTCAGAAAAGTTACTTAAAGCAAATCCTTTTACCTTAGAATAACCAACTCAGTCCATGATTACTATCCACAGTTCCTTGATATTAACCCTAAAGCATTACTTACAGCCTTTTCTGTAAAGCACATGAAGAATCTTCACAGTGCTCGTCTTTCTTGATTTTGGCGAGAAACCTAGATGGGCACTAGTAAAAAAATGCACATGAGTAATTAGTTTCCCATACTCTCCTCAGTGAGTCAGGCACACCACAATTTTGAAATACGTATCTGGTTTTGACAAAGATTCATGAGGAAGTAACTTATGCACAAGACCAAAATAGTATATAATTTGCAAGTGCCACTTTCCACCTTTTTTCCTGGCAGAGTAATAGATATTGGCAAATGAGTTCTGGGCCCTGATTTCAAAGACTTAATTTTATGGTGAATAATGTCTGAGGTCTAGAACTTTTAAGCTATTCTGGTGCTTCCCAGTGAAACTAGCAGCAATTCAGTCTCCAAATAACTTTGAAGCTCTAATAATTTTTACCCTACAAATGTTCATATTGAGATCTGTGTAAATATTTCTATAGGCAATTTGTTAGCATATGGCCTTTAGAATGGTACCCAAATTAAATAGACAACAAAGACACTCAAATTGTGTACAAGTCTTTGGTTAATAAATATAATTGATATAAAGGAGGGTAGAGTTCCTATTCAGAGGAATTTTTGACAGGCTGGAGAAATGAATTGACAAGCATGTCATGAAGTTCACCGGGGGAAAATGCAAAGTCCTGCCTCTGGGGAGGAATAACCCCAGGCATGTGTACAGTCTGGGGCTGACTGACTGCAAAGAAGCTTTGCTGAAAAAATTTGGATCTCTTTGTGGAAAAGAAGTTGAATATAAGCCAGCAATGTGTCAATGGGGCAAAGAAGGCCAGTGTCATCCTGACCTTATTAGTAAGAGTCTTGCCCATAGGCCAAAGAAAGTGATTCTTTCCCCTCAGCTAAGCACCAGAGAATGTTGTGTCCAGTACAGAAATCCCAGTACAATAGACGAACCTGATCTAGCAGGACCGGTTTTGAGCGGAGCATTGAACTAGATGGCTTTCAAGATTCCCTTCTAACCTAATTTATTTTGTTCTTCATTAGCTGTCTTATCAGTCAAAGCTGTGATATCAAGTCCATTTAAACTTGCTTCTGAGCTCTACTCGTGCAGTACCATGTGCATGTATTGTGTTCGTATCCTACATAAACTAGGTAAGTTTATGACTATTGCACACCTTTCAAAAGTAAAACATTCTAGCTTGGTAATAAAAAGCCACAAACCAAAATATTATTACTTTCAGAACTTTGAGATTCTAAAGAAAGGGTGAAAAGTGTCTGTCTTCCAGGAGTTTATCTGCATAAAGCAAAGCGCTGGCCTGAACATAATCTATTTGCCCTTGGATGAAAAGTCCCTGCGTGTAATTTTCCAGACAGCTGGTTTTCCAGCAGGTACTGATAGTACTGAAGTAACAGGTCTCACTTGCTCACCATAAGATCAGCCATATCCCTGCTGTTTCAAAAGCAGCTACTGAAAAAGTTCTGAAAGCTGTCAGGTAGCAAGATGAACATAGCATAATGTTCATGGCATCTAAATTATGCACAATGTAAGGGTATAATTAGATACAGTGGACCATCTATAACTGAAGAAAGTCTCTGTTCATTATAGGATAAGTGAATAAAATGATCTTTTAGCAGAACATATCCTTCATACTATTATACAGGGGAAAATTCAGATAAGCAAACACTGAGTCAGACCAAGTGCACCTCAGCTGTAGCAGATGATTATAGAATCACAGATTGGTGATTCTAGACCTGATCTATGTGACCCTGCTTGAAGCATGGGAGGTTTGGACCAGATGACCTCCAGAGATGCCTTCCAAACTCAACCATTTTGTTATTCTGAGGTTCTGTGACAGCTGACATCGCTGTTGGTCCATTTCTCCAGCTTCTGAGGCTACTGTGAGTGGCAGCACAATCATCTGATGTGTCAGCCACTCCTCCTACTTTTGTATCATCTGCAAACAACTTACTTTTTCAAAGAGAGTTTCTCTTTCCTGATAATTAATGAAGATTTTATACAGTATTGGCCCCAATATCAGCCCTGGGGACAAATAACTGGTGATCTTTGTCAAGCTGGACTTTGTGCTGCTGATCAAACCACTCTAAGCCCAGCAGATCAGATAGTTTTCAATCCACCTCATTGTCCATTTATCTTACCCATACTTTGTCAGCTTGCCTATGAGAATGTTTTGAAACAGAGTGCTAAAAGCCTTCCTGAAGTCAAGGTAAACAGCATCCACTGCTATTTCCCTCACCCACCAAGCCAGTCACCTCATTGTAGGTTGTCAGGTTGGGTGAACATGTCTTCCCTTTTGTAAATCCATGTTGAATACTTCCGGCAATTTCCAGGACTAGTTGCTTGATCACCTTCCCAGGCATCAAGGTGAGGCTGACCAGACTGTGGTCCCCTGAATCCTCCTCCTTGCCATTCTTGAAGACAAGAGTGACTGTTGCTTTCTTCTATTCCACAGAAACCCCTCCCAGGCTCCATGGCCTTCAAAGATAATCAAGAGTGGTCTCACAGTGACATCAGCCAGTTCCTTCAGCACCCATGGACTCTTCCCATTAGGTCCCATGAACTTTGTTTAAATGTTCCCTGACCTGCTCCATCTCCACCAAAGGTAAGTCCTCCTTGCTCCAGACTCTCCCTCTGGTCTCAGAGGCCTGGGATTCCTGAAGGATGGCCTTTCTTGTAACAGCAGAGCTGAAGGCGACATTGAGTACTTTAGGTTTTCCCATGTCCTTCATCACCAGGATGCCAACTGTGCTTAGCCCAGATCTCCCCATGTCTTTCATTTGCCACTGATAAACCTGTAGAAGCATTTTGTGCTGCCCTTTGCCTGCCCCATTTGATTCAGCTCTAAGCGGGTTTTGTCTTTCTTAATCCCTTCCCTATACAATGAGACAGTGCCTCAATACTCCTGCTGGGCTGCCTATCCCTGCTTCCACTTCCTCTATGGTGCTTTTTTACATCTGAGCTTTGTCAAGAGCTCCTTGGCTGTACGTACTGGCTTTCTGCTGCCTTTGTTTGATTTAGTTGGGGTGAATAATTCTTCATGTTTGAAAGACTTTTTAGCTACTTAAGGCCACAGCTCCCTTCAGTGATACAGTATGCTGATAAAGAGCCTCAGCTGTTTTTTTTCCCAACCCAGGAACATTTTTCAGGTGCGCTGGTGTAACTGGGGTATTTTTTGGCAGATCTTTTAAAGCAGAATATTTTGATGACCCACTCATAGTCCACTCTTACAAACTGTTGTGTCACTAAAACTTTCAAACATGGTTTTTGGGACCAAGGTGGATGCCTACTGGCTGTGGGTGGCCAAGGCCACTGAGTCACAAACTACAGCACCAGCCTGTGTTGGGGGAATATTTTCACCAGCTAATGGCAGATGCTGGGATTGCCTATTTCCTGCACTTCTCTGTTGATGTTGTACAGTACTGTTCACTGTGAAATGGGAGAAACTGATAGTTTACTGGTTTGGACAATAATATGACCATGACTGTTGGTTTTCTCTTCCTTTCTGTCTGCTTGGTGCAGTACAGATCCTTCTGTCTACACTAAAAAAGTGAGGATGGTTTCAGAATTAGTGTATTTCTGACCTCTTTTCTTGTATTTCTGACCTCATCTTTCTTCTTAATCCCTAGAGAATGGCTGGCAAAATTTGCTTGCACATAAACAGTACTCACTGTCACTGTTCAAGTTCCTACTGTTCTGGCAGTTTCTTAATGCATTTTGACTGATAATAAAGTTGTGATTAACTCAGTTTTGATAATGCTGAGCTTTGACTACAATAACATGGAAGCTGGATGCATATTTCTTTGCATTTGCCTTTAGGGTGCTGAAAGTTTCTTCCTTTTTTGACAGGACAAGAGGGAATGGCCTCAAGCTCTGCCAGGGGAGATTTAGGCTGGACATTAGAAAAATATTTTTCACGGAAAGTGTCATTGGGCACTGGAACAGGCTACCCAGGGAGGTGGTTGAGTCACCATCCCTGGAGGTGTTAAGGGCACGGGTGGACGAGGTGCTAAGGGGCACGGTTTAGTGTTTAATAGGAATTGTTGGACTCAATGATCCGGTGGGTCTCTTCCAATCTGGTTATTCTATGATTCTATGTTTCATGCTTCAAGAACAAAGTGAATTCAGAGCTGTGAACACTGTTGCATTGAAATCACTAGATATTCTGCTCTGCCTGCTTCTCCCTAAGGAAGACCAGCTAGTAACTAACAGTTCTTCCTTGTGGCTGGCTTCCAGAGGGCCAGGAAAGAAACAAAGATCAGCTTTTGTAAATATTTATGGTTTTGTTTTTGAGTCATGGGTTTAATTACTGTTTCTGTTTTACTACTACAACAGAAATTTAAATTAAAACAAGACAATTACATTTTCTTTTCTAAATATCTGAGGAAATGAAATAATTATAGTGGATTATTACTCACAGTAAGCAGAGCTCCACCGGATGTGCAGTATGTCTGGAGCTAATGACACAACAGCAATGAGTAAATGGTTCTTCGAGTGAATCAGGATTGCAAAAAATCCCGTCTGATGGGCTCCAGTGAAAAATCTGATCTAAGTACTGCTGGGGACAAGTAAAGCTTGCATCTGGTCCTGGCAGCTGAAGCCAGCCTTTGTATCACAGAAAGGTAGTGTTTCAGTCACTATGAAAACACTAACCTGTAAAGAACTATTCCTGTAAGTCAAGTGGGGAAATTTCCTAGCAGCCTCCAGGAAAGGAGCTTATCAGGGACTTTTCAGCTGAATGATCATCATTGCTGGCCATATAAATGCTCCTCACTTCATTACAGGAAAATGGGATCTCAATACCTCTTTTGATTGAGTGCCCATCAGATACCACGAAGTGACTGCTCAAGGCACAGATTTGTCATATCCTACTTTTTATGTAAGATAGAAATAACTCTCTTTGCTGTTGTAAGTTACATTACTTTGCTTATGTTTTATAATCTCTTCCATGTTGGAGGTGTCAATCCAAACAAATTATGCAGCCAACTATAGTTGCTACCTCCAACTGCAGACAGAATAGGCGTTTCACATGAAACCTAAGTTCAACATTTAAAAAAGCAGTGGTAGCAGTTTCACAGTTATGATGAGGATCTGCATCTGCCTAACTAGCTCACCTAAGAAAGAGGATGTAACCTGTGTGAGATCCTGGGTTAAGATGTCTGTGATAACCTTATTTGGAAATAAATGCTTGCTAGGTCATGACTGCCTCTGGGATTTCTACCCTTCACTCCACAGCCTGAACTGTTGGGCAGATTCAGAGACTTGTGCCTTTGCATGCAAGCTTCCCCTGGTGCAGTCATGCACCTTGTGTTGGAGCTGAGTCCCTGGTTTGAGAATTCCAAGCCTCCTTAGAGTCACTACTACTGCTTGTGTATTCCTGCTTTAGCTTAAAAAACTCTGTTATTAAAAATCCTTAAAATGACCAGTAAAACTTTGACACTATTAGACCAGCTAGAAGTTACACAAGAGCTTATTCCAGAAATTATGAGAGGAGAAGTAATCCTTGCTGAGACATAGTGACAGGGCTGGGCTGAGTATGGCAAGTTCTCAGTCTGAAGATGCTGTCTAAGGTCTTGCTTATTTGGGGGTACCTGGGGATACTCACAAAGTACATTTTCCAGGAATGAGTTCCAGATTGTTTACACCATCTTAAAGTAAACCTCAAACTAATCATACATTGATAACTGAAATTTCATTCAGTTTTTCCCTCCTCTTTGTGTTTTCCTCCTATTGTTCACTCAATATCCTAAAATCTTTTTCACCAAAGGAAAAGATATGCCAGACAAAAGAACCGACTCTTTTAAATTGCTCTAAGGAAATTAAAAGCAAATGGGATGCATTGCAAAAATGTTTTTCCCCAGACAGTTACACTGTAATAAAATAACAAAGTATTCCAATCTAATTTTTCTACATTTTATGCTCTTCCAGATAACTGAAGTCAGCATTGCTTCAGTGAAGGTGTCCATACAGCAAAGACTGCCAAAATGACAAAGGAAAAAGGTTATATGAAAAAAAGAGAAAAATGTAATAACAGCAGTTGTTGGGCCATATCTTACCAGGAAATTGGATACATTACTAATAAATTCCTTGCTGTATGTTATGAGAAGAATTAGTGAGATAAGGAAAGAAATAATGCAGTCAAGGAACAGCAACTGGGTAGCAATCTTTGCTTATAATAATGTAAGTAGAATTTATAATGGCTCTATCAAATCATCTCACAAAGTTGCTATAAAACAGGTCTGGCACTTCCATCTTTTCCATCCTCAGTTACTTTGAAGGAGTTTATAACTTGTAATAAAGCAATATTTTCCAGTCTTGGATGTGTGGGAGAGAATGAAATAAAAATATTAAATAATAAGACAGCCTAAGTCTTACAAGAAAACATTTGTCACTGTTCTTCTCAAAGCCTTTCCTTGTGTTGTCTACTTCTGGCTAAAGACTGAATTCTCTGTCTTCTCCTTTCTGACTCTCATATGGTTTAGCTAAAGAATGGTTTCTTTAAAATAAAAAAAAAATATGTAATAAAGTTAGTTCTTGTGCACAATGAGTATATGATACTAAAAACAGTACAGAAAGGGAGTATTTTAGGAGTAAGTACTGGCAAAACAAAGGGGAAGGCACAGAATGAAACCCGCAGAGCATTATAAACCAAACCTCAACACGTACAAGTTTGCAGAGTTATGGAAACAGTTAGAATCTCACTAGGTACAAATATGTACTGTTGCATGTTCCCATCTGTACTGTAATTGTACAGGATATGCCAAGACATGCAACCTTCCCAGAACCTGACAGCCTAGATAAGCTACAAAAACATTAGCAGTCCTCCAGCCATTAAACAATTACCAGCATAGTTCATCTCCTCAGAGTTATAAAACTGATGATGGTTTGAGCCTGAACAACTTGGGGACTGAGAATACGCCTTATCCAGCAGTTCCTCCAGATAATTAGAGCAAAAATCATAGAACAATCATAGAATAATAGAACAACCAGGTTGGAAGAGACCCATCGGATCATCGAGTCCAACCACTCCTATCAAACACTAAACCATGTCCCTCAGGACCTCATCCACCTGTGCCTTAAACACCTCCAGGGAAGGTGAATCAACCACCTCCCTGGGCAGCCTATTCCAATGCCCAGTGATCCTTTCTGTGAAAAACTTCCTCCTGATGTTCAGCCTAAATCTCCCCTGGTGGAGCTTGAGGCCATTCCCTCTTGTCTTGTCCCCTGTCACTTGGGAGAAGAGGTCAGCTCCCTCCTCTCCACAACCTCCTTTCAGGTACTTGTAGAGAGCAACAAGGTCTCCTCTCAGGCTCCTCTTCTCCAGGCTAAACAATCCCCAGCTCTCTCAGCCATTCCTCATAGGGCCTGTTCTCCAGCCCCTTCACCACCTTCGTTGCTCTTTTCTGGACTCACTCCTGAGCCTCAACATCCTTCATGTGGTGAGGGGCCCAGAACTGAACACAGGATTCAAGGAGCGGCCTCAGCAGTGCTGAGTACAGAGGGAGAATCACCTCCCTGGACCTGCTGGTCACACCGTTTCTGATACAAGCCAGGATGCCATTGGCCTTCTTGGCCACCTGGGCACACTGCTGGCTCATGTTCAGTTGGATGTCAACTAACACCCCCAGGTCCCTCTCCTCCTGACAGTTTTCCCACCAGGCTTCTCCCAGTCTGTAGCTCTGCATAGGGTTGTTGTACCCCAAGTGCAGGACCCGGCATTTGGCCGTGTTAAACCTCATGCCATTGGACACTACCCAGCGGTCCAGCCTGTTTAGATCCCTTTGCAGGGCCTCCCTACCCTCCGGCAGATCAACACTTGCACACAGCTTTGTGTCATCTGCAAACTTGCTAAGGGTACCCTCAATGCCTTCATTGAGGGTTTATCAAAGACCTTGAACAGGGCTGGACCCAGCACTGAGCCCTGGGGAACCCCACTTGTAACTGGCCTTCAGCTGGACTTAACACCATTTACCACCACTGTCTTGGCCCGGCCAGCCAACTAGTTTTCTACCCAGGAGAGTGTGCGTCTGTCCAGGCCAGAGGCTGACAGTTTCCATATCAGAATGGTGTGAGAAACTGTGTCAAAGGCTTTACTGAAGTCCAGAAAGACCACATCCACAGTCTTTCCCACATCCAACAGCTGGGTCACTTTGTCATAGAAGGCGATCAGGTTGGTTTGGCAAGACCTGCCTTTTGTAAACCCATGTTGACTGGGCCTGATCACCCAGTTCTCTTGCATGTGCTTCATGATAGCACTCAAGATCACCTTTTCCATGACTTTTCCTGGCACTGAGGTCAGACTGACTGGCCTGTATTTCCCAGGATCCTCCCTGCTACCCTTCTTGTAGATGGGCACTACATCAGCCAGTCTCCAGTCCAGTGGTACCTCCCCAGTCTTCCAGGACTGCTGGAAGATGATGGAAAGGGGTTTGGTCAATACATCCAATAAACTACAAATATCTGTAGTTTAATGCTTCTGCATGGATGTAGAAAGGGATAGTGGTGCCTTTATTTTAGCAAGAAGAAGAAGAAGAAGAAGAAGAAAAGAGTAAGACATATATAGGACAGGAGAGAGTGATCAGCATATATATGGTCCTAAAACTTAACCTTGTCTCTCACTGTGACAATTCTCCACTGCAGGCAGATTCTTGGGAGCCCTTGTAAGGAGGGGATCCACTAACAGCAATGTCAATAAAGTGATGCTCCCTTTCTGCCTCAGAGAGCTCTGAGCTGCAGGACATCCAAGGGCACAGACAGAAGACAAATATGAGCAGAGCTATCCTGGGAAGGACCTGCAATAAGAACAATGACAAAGCGAAATGGGAAAGATTAATATCAGGCCATTATAACTTCTCTAATGGATTTTTTTCTTTTTAGGTTTATTTGGTTTGTCTGAATGGAGTCAATTAAATTATTCTTTATGGAAACAAGCAAACAGAGACAGCATAATTTCTACCAACTGGAAGTTGCAGATCATAATGTTTCTGCTCAGATGGAAGAAGATAACTGAAATATAGAGAAGTTAAATATTTGTTTATAAGTACTGTTACAATAGCAGTTAAAAAAATGAACTTCCAGTAATAAAACCTGAAAGGAAGGATACTGATTTTCTTCTGACCTACCCAGAGATTTTTTGACTCCCAAATTCACTAATATAATCAGAGAAGTAGCTGTATGACGTTTTCAGAGAAATTTGTTGTAGTGCAAAAGTAAAAGAAAAACTCATTGATAAGGCAAATAGCACAAGTAGGCTGCAAAGAGGGAGAATGGAAGAAATCTTCTGCGGTTATATAATTTTTTGATACCTTAAACCAATTCATTACAAGTTTTGAAAGTTCTGGTATAATGATTGCAGCAAGTAATTATTTAAGTTTTTACAGGTAAACACTCTTAGCACACATCTAATGAAGAGAAACAAACCCCAACACTAAATGTTAAAGCATGTGATTTATAAGGAAAGGAGTTTCAGTTCCAGTAGATTTACTTCCCTCTGCATTTCTGTTAAAAGCAACATTCAAGCTTCCAGTATATTATCCTTTCTCCAGTAATCACAACTTCAATTATGATTTATCAACATTTGTATTTTGTTAGGAAGAAAACAGGTAACCGACCATTTCCTTCCTTGCAATCAGGCAAAGATTGTGTTCAGGATGAGATAAACTGCTTTAGAACTACAAAACATTCTGTAAATACAGTAAAACTGGGGGAAACATATTTTATGATCAGCTAACAGGTTGCAACATGAAAAATTTCACAGGTAATAGGACATTTGACAGAAAATACGGGTGTGAGGATGCTTTGAGGAAGACAAGTTTCCAGATGAAGTTAGCCAGCCAAGGACTGAGTTTTTCTCCAAGTACTCAAACAGTACAGACAATATGCCACCACTGGGAAAATATAGTAAAAAAATTATTTTAACTAAGAGATTTGTAAGAAAGGTAGTTATCTTTAGGATATACTTGTGTTGAACTGTAACTATTAATGGGTTGAGTTACACTGTCCTGGAAGAGCTTGATAATACTCATGGTGCCAATAAGAATTGCTTGGAGACATCAGTCAAACCTCCTGGAAGCAGAATGGGGAGAGAACTTAAGGCTAGTTCCTTCCCCATGAGGACCTGCAACAGTAGAGAAGTGCTTTGCAAAGAGAGTTAGTCTGCAATATGCCCAAAATCTAAAATGTGGATTGTGTTACATGTTAAAAGTTTTACCATAGGATAATTACAATCAATAATTTTCACTGACAAACTTTCTTTTAGATGACAAATGGCCTATTATGTACTTTTCAATGACCCAAAGAAAATATCAATGCTATGACAGAATTACTGCATTTTGTTTGCTTTTGGCATTCTGTGAATATTCAAGTCAAATGGATAGGATAAAAGGAAGATGCTCAATATGCTGTAATTACCTTTCTTTTTTCCTGATTTATAAGCTCTCGATTGATCTTCCCCCCTCATCACAGCTGTTCTGAAAGTATTCATTTTATTTTCTTTACCATTTCTATGGAGATTGTTTAAATATAAATTAGGTGAAGTGTCTGTAAAAGGATATGCAAATAAGTCTGCTCAATAGAAGTCAGTGAATATCCTCCTTATTTAATTGAAGTTTCGTAAGAAGATTTATATCTTAGTTGCTTAACTTTTAGGTAGACAGTACAGCTCAGATTAGGAAAGAAAAAACCTTGTCAGACCAAAACTGATTTGCTACTAAATTTGCAGACAAATTCTTTTGCCACCGTTTAATTAGAATACCAATGTCACGGAGAGTTTAATCTTGTTCCAATATAATAAGCCTGGTCTGCTATGTATTAACTGTTCATTTCCTGTATAGTACTGTAAGTTCATTTTTTTTAAGATACAATCAGTTCCTTTCACATTTTCAGTTGAGTAAATTTGTTGTGAGATTTTGTTGATTTGGGTTTTTTAAAGTGGCACGGCTCTGATATCCCTACCAAGACAAAAGTCCTAGTTCTTACATCAATGGAATTTATGTAGGAGATGATTGGATTGTTCTCTTTTTGGCAAAACTTTAGAGAAGGTATAACTAAGCTTTTCCTACAACTCCAGTCCATTCAAGCAGAAAGTCTAGTTTTCAATTAAGATCCAACATATTTCATAGCCACAAAAGATATGTTATCAATTCTAAGAATGATTTGTTTCTTCATGCAACCTGAAAAACTCATACATCCAAACAAAACAAGGAAAATACATATTTGCATGTATCCATGCTTCCCGACTCCTGACTTTGCCTCAGGATTGTACCTTTCTCCCAGAGATCCCATGTCATATACAAGGCATTTCCTTCATATCTTTCTCCATTTCTAAAATATCTAAATTCTTTTCTGTATACTCTGTCCTCCATATAAGGATGAAGCTATAAACAAACCCCTTGTCAGGTTGTTGTTACTGTCCCCACCAGACTTGCTGCTTAGCTACCAGCCAACCCAAATGCTTTCTTGCTTGAGACATGCCCTTACCCAGAGACTTAAGCAGAAGTCGTTTAGAGCTTCACAAATGTCTGGGGTTAGTCCTGTTAACCTCTTCCAGGAATTACAATCCAAGATGAAGGCAAACAAATGTGGAATTGATTAGTCTATTGATCAAAATAGCATTTGCAGTTCATGACCTCAACTGGAAATATCAATATAAATTGAGTACATATCGCAAGATTGCTATGAAGACAGAGATGATGGTTCTATTCTTCAGCCTGGATACATTAAGAACTGCCTGAAAATGGGCTTGTTTCAGTGTCCATGTGAAATGATGCTGGCCAAATCTGCCACAGTGAATGGATTTCCTTTAACCCTGCTATGGGGTCAGAGCTGTTACATGCACCAAAGGTCCACTTGACATTTCATGTTCATGACAGATGTTGTCCTCACTGACTCAAGCCAAAAGCCCAGACAGCAGTACTCTCACAGCACTTACCTATACCTGGTCCCTGCAGTTCCCCAGTACCAACCCAGTACACCAGTACTCTCCTGTACTCCCCCTGCCCAGCAGAAGTGTTAGTAGGGCCTGTTGAAATAGGACAAGGGGTAATGAATTTAAACTAAAAGAGGGTAGATTCAGACTAGGTGTAAGGAAGACATTTTTTACAATGGTTGTGAAATACATGAACAGCTTGCTCAGAGACATGGTAGATACCTCATCCCTGAAAACATTCAAGGTCAAGTTGGACAGGTCTCTGAGCAACCTGATCTAGTTGAAGATGTGTCTGATCATTGAAAAGGGTTTGACTAGATGATTTGTAGAGGTCCCTTCCAACCCAAATCATTCTACGATTCTATGAAACTTGTTTGGGAATTTAGAAGAACTGAGAAAATAACAAAACTAGCTATTTTTAAGAACTTTTAGAGAAGGAGGAAGGAAGGTCAGCTTTAGCCATGGCCATTAGCTCTGGTCCAGTCTCATGGCTGTCATCTCATGTCACATCTTTGATCCCCCTTTAGGCAAGTTTTGGGTCTCTCTCCCTGTCTACAACCCCACTGCTAGTGTCAACTGTGTACTCAGGCCTCCTAGACTAAATCTGTGTGCATATTATGAAGAAAAAAACGAGCAGACCTTGTGCTGTGAAGGGCAGACCAGATAGTCCTCAGACAAGATAGCACAACAGAATGGGCAGAAAGAAGGGAAGGAATGAAGGAGTTGTGACCCTCTCTACTTTACCTTGCATGGACACTCCCTCTCTTCTTGAGTTTTGGTTGGGTTTTGTTTGTTTGTTTCTTTTTTTTTTCCCTTGTCCAGGCCACATTTCTTCGTTTTCATATAACATAAAAACCCTCACATGCTGCCTTGGCTATTGATGGCTGGGCTCATGCTGGAAGAGAGGAGCTGACTTTCCAAGGGATAATTTAGAAGTTTTTTTTTCTCACTCGTGTAAAGCTGTATAATAAATCCATGCACATTTGAAGTTTCCTTGTCTTGTTGTCAGTAAAATATCTACCTCATCTGTAGGACTCTTCCTCAATGGGCCTTTCTCGCATGTCCTGACATTTAATGGATTTTTTTAAGTTTCAGAGTGGCAGAATGTGCCTGTGTCTGAGTATGTGTTAGAAGAAACATAAGAGAATTTTACAGTCTGACTGAAATGTCTTCTTTCCACTTGTAAGAGAGTTATAAGAACAAGGCATTGCTTTGTCCGGTTATACGTGGTGGATGCCAATGTGATACACATTAATGACAATATTTGGTGCAAACAGAGCCCTAAAGTGCATCTGGGAGGGCAGACAGGATCTTCCTGAGGTATCCAATGGCAAAAGAGTCCGTTGCACTTCCTATCCATAATCAGGGTTACTCAGCATGTATCCCAGGGCTTGCTGGTGATCATTTAGCCTAATATGATTAAAAATCATAGTCTCAGACTACACTAAACTGATTAGAATGGGTACAGAGGAGAGCTACACTGAACTGTTGGAATGGGTCTAGAGCCACAAGGATGATCCGAGGGCTGGAGCGCATTCCATATGAGGACAGGCTGAGAGAGTTGAGCTTGCCTGAAAGGATGTTGTAGAAAGGAGGGAGCTGGCCTCTTCTCCGAAGTGACAGGGAGGGGATAGGACAAGAGGGAATGGCCTCAAGCTCCTCCAGGATAGTTTTAGTCTGGACATTAGGAAAAAATTTTTCACGGAAAGGGTCATCAGGCACTGGAACAGGCTGCCCTGAAGGTGTTTAAGGGATGGGTGGACAAGGGGCTGAGGGGCATGGTTTAGTGATTGACAGGAATGGTTGGACTCCATGATCCAGTGGGTCTTTCCCAACATGTTGATTCTATGATTCTATGATTGTTCAGCCTGGAGAACAGAAGGCTCTGAGGAGATCTTATAGTGACCTTCCAGTCAATTCCGGGGGGTCCACAAGAAAGCTGGAGAGGGACTGTTCATAAAGGCTTGTGGTAAAAGAACAAGATGGAATGGGTATAAACTGGAGAGGGGCTGACTTGTATTAGATATTAGGAAGAACGTCACCATGAGAGTAGCGAGACACTGGAATAGGTTACCAAGGGAGGTTGTGGATGCCCCATCCCTGGAGGTTTTTAAGGTCAGGTTGGATAAGGCCTTGGATAACCTGATCTAGTGGGAGGTCCCTGCCCATGGAAGGGGGGTTAGAACTAGATGACCTTTAAGGTCCCTTCCTACCCAAACTATTCTATGATTCTATGATTCTGATTTAGAAATTCTTTGCAAGCATAACTCCATGCAACTGGTCGGTATGCTTTCTGCCCACTCCTGACTGAACAATATTTTCAGTGTAGCTGTAAGATTACAGTCTTTGTAGAATATTATAATTCTGTTTATCTAAATTTGAAGTACTTAATTTACTTATTTCCTTCTCTTTAAACTGAAAACCAATACTTGGAAAACCATACAAAATAGACTGTGTTTATTTCCCCTTAAAGTATAAGTTCTTTACTAGTCTGTGTGGCAAATAAGAATGGGGTTTTTTTTTCTGTTTCCTGAACTCGGAATTATTGTGTGTATTTTATTTTGTTTTTGTTTTCAATTACAGCTCTAGTATGGTATCGTTTCTGTTTGTGGTAATTATTCTGAACTTTGTATCCCAAAGGAGAAATGTGTAAATGGTTCACTCTTTTGTGGTTATTTGTTCCTGCCATTAGCTCAGGAAATGCGTTTTCCAAGCTCAGCATTAGTTTAGCCAACTGGTGACAAAAGTAGTAATTTGTGTTAACACAACCAGAGCAGAGTTAAGCAACAGAATAGACCACTTTTCTAAGTAACATAATATGATCATCTGAGAAAAGAGTAACTGTACAAAAAGCTTTGTCTTAAGTGTATTTGTTATTATTCATGTACTAGTTGTCAATGTGGATGGAGAATGGTTTTTAAATCATTGACAGCTGTCACTGGAAATGTTTGTATTTTGAGGACTTGTACTGCTGTCCTTGAAATCAATGTGGATGCTATTCTCTACTTACACTAAAGCAGCAGGGATTTAGGTTTTATCCAAACATACATTGGATATGTATGCCAAATCTGCTTTGGATTTGGCAGATCCGCTACAAACTTAGCCTGGAAAGGTGGCTGTGGCTCTGCCCTGAGACAGAGAGGCTGCAGCATGAGCAGTGATGCTGAGTGCCACATACCAGCTGTCAAAGGGGAAATAATCAAGTGATCCTTCACCAGCACAAATGCAGCTGGAAGGGCAGTATGGCACAGGATTCATGACCTCTCCAGTCAATGATTTTGGAGAAAAAGATGTGTGAATAAAGCCACAGTAATCTGAAACAGAAATGCTGATGTAAGTCCAAGTCCATCAACTTGGAGTCCTCGTGGAACTTAAAGTTACTTTACAGACAGTTTGCACCCTTTGGGTACGTGGCGAGTGTTGGACAGAATCCCAGAAGGACTGTACCAATACCTGCCCAGCAATGAGGAGCTGCCTGCAGAGCCACTCATGGTTGCTGGAGAGACCTGTGGTTCTCCTCAGCCCCTGCCAGCTCACTGGGACATGGAAAGGAACACAGCCTCTGTGCTTACATTGTGCTGACAAACTCCCACAGGACTCTGCAGGTGCAGATACCCACTGAGTTCTTCTCCTGGCTGTTCTCCAGCTCCATATCTTCCAAGCCCCTGCTGTCTCCCCATGTCCTTTCCCTCTCCCCTCTTCTACCTTGGGAACCTCAGGGCTAACACTTCTGATGTAACTTCTGATACCAGCCTGCAATCTTGGTTGAACCCTGATGAAAAACCAGCCTGGGTTTGGTCTGGCAGCACCCATGTCCCTATGGGCAGCCCATCACCATTCTGACCTCCTTGAGCTACCAAACTCATGTGGCACCAGCCAGTGCCTGGAAGAGCCTGTACCTCATGCCAAGCAGCTACCTGCTTCTGCAGCCCTGTTAATGCCTTTCCAAGGTGCTTCCCTACTTTATATCAGGAATCATCACGAAATACAGCCCCCGGGTAATCTGCTTGCAGATTATATAGAGTAGATGGTATGCAATGCATTTTATAAAAAAAACCTCAAAACATTAAACCCTGCTGTTCTACAGTGTTTCAAATACTCAAATGTTTTACACCAAAACCAGGAGTTACTCCTCTAGCAAAGTTTTAAATACAAGAAATCCTGCCAAGCAGTCTTCGTGCAGTATTCCCGTTGGTTAAAATTTCACCACAGTTTTTACTTTAGAACCTGAATCTAATAAAAGGTGATTGGTTTCTGAAATATGTCAGACTAAAGATCCTCCCATTTCAACCTGGACACTGATATCCACACACCCCTAAACCCTCTCCCCTACAGGAAGCTGGGCTAGAGTCCTACTGAGATCCCCTCCAACCTGAATTACCCAGTTATCTCATGTTTCCACTATTCCTACCCAGGTACAGGACTTTTCATCTGCCTTTGCTGAAATTGTCCTTTTGGTCAATATCTCCTGACTGTTACCATTGACCTATGATGCTCATATGTTCTGAAATGAATCAGGGGCAGGTGAAAAAGAGGAATTAAAACTACTGCTCACCTCAAAACCTCCTCACACAATACCGTTCTTCATGACAAAGTGTTCTAAGGAAATGGGACATTTGGGGACTAAAGACAATCAAGGCTTGGCTGGTCTTGTGCTGCTCTGGCAATGCAAACGTGGTTTTACTGGACAGCATGCTCTGACTGCTTTGGTTTGTTCTGAATCTCTCCTTAAAAGTTGAAAAAATTTGAGTAATTTTACCACTAGACTCCATAACTGCAAAAGATTAAAAATAGCAAGGGATGTTGTTCAGTGTTTATTTCTGTAGTGCTTGCTCACTTTTAAAGCCCAAAGATATTTCTAGAGAAACATATACACTAAAATGGAGATAAAGCTGCTCATCAGCAAGGTAAGGTGATGCTCCGGTCTTTTAATCATCTCTGTGACCTTTCACTGGGTTTGCTGCTTTCTTGTACTGAGAAGGCCAGAACTGACCGTAGTGGTTCTGATGGGTTCCACCAATGCTGAGCAGAGGGGAAGGATCACCTCCCCTGACCTGCTAGCAACTCTAAGCCTACTAGAGCCCTCGGCTTCCTTGCGACAAGGAACACTGCTGGCTCATGGTCAACCTCTTGTCCACACCCTCAGGGCCTTCTTTGCAAAGTCGCTTCCCAGTTAGTTGGCACCTAACCTGTAGTGGTGCATGAAAATCCTTTAAATTTACTATGTCAGGAAATATATGAGGGCAATATTCAAAATCACATGAACATCTTAAAGCAGTTTGGTGGACCTTACATACCTGTAATTCCAAGAGCCTTACTAGTACTACCATCAGGTTCTGCAAGGCAGTAGGTGTGTGGCTGGACTCATCTGCTTTTACATCTCTGCATGTGCGTTTGCCACTCAACATTCTCTTTAAGGACAATATGCACATCTAGGGTTTAAATTGTTCTGACTGCTCTAGGATTAAACAGCTCACATGGAATAGCTGCTTTTGTAATTCCATCTGCTGTAAAGGGAACCAGGTGACCCCTTGGGTCAAATGAATTAATCCCATGCCTTCACAGGAAAATGCATGAAACCAGATGATGATACTCTTTTCCTTGTTCTGTGATTCCTGTTCTTCACTACCAACTGAGGATATGACACTTGGAAGTTCAAGTAAAGGACAGGGAAATTATCTGGGCTGAAAATAATATAATAAATAAATAATATAAAATGGCTACTTTTTGACTTGAGCTTGTTTCTGTCCAGATATTGTATCCAAATTGAGGAGGGTAGAAGCTAGCAGTTGCATGACCAGAAGATCTACAAGGAGATGCAGCATAACATAGGCTATATACAGATCAGCAAAATCATCTCAGAGGCCTTCTTTTTAGAGTGCTCTGAGCATCTGACACACACAACACAGTGTAAAACTGCCATGAGTGTGATTGCCCTGTGCTGAAAGATTTCTTGTGAAGAAATGTTTGAAAGTTTTAAGGATATTTCAAGTTAATTCACTACAATTTACAATCCAAATATCATTTTCCAAGTTTTTAATGGACAGTTTTAGTAATGTAATAACATTGTGGTGCTCTATACTTCCATCTATGTCTTCCTTCAGTGCCACCTTAACACATCTGCTAATACCAACAATCAAACCTATTCCTGTTTTTCTATGCATTTTAAAGAAATTAATTGCAAACATGGTTATTGCTAACTGAAGCTGTATTTCCTTTACAAGTTCTTCTATAAATATGTGTTCTGTACTATTACTAAGAAAAACTCATTATATTCTGACTATTCTTGGAATAAAGCATTTATATTACTGAAGCTGTACGTACAGGAATGACTAAATTACTGAACCAAGGACAAAGATTTGGAAGTTTTTTGCCTGGAGTATTTATGAGTCACTGAGCATTGCAAAACCTCAGAGTCAGGCTATGGCTCCAACAGTGGCAGTGGCATAACCCCTTAGAAAGCGGAAGTTCTTCGCATACAGAAGAAGCTATAGTGACTTAGGCTGCAGGTTATACAGCATCTGGTCAAAAGTGTTCAAAAAATATCTCCTGAACCCCCGAGTGTCCCAAGCTGTGTTCACTGTGATGCCACATCAAAACCAGAGATGATGTGGTTTGGTTCTGTTTCAGGTCTTTTTCGAGATTGAGCAAAATTGTGCACATGACATGCTGCTTGGGCAGTTCCTTCTGTTTTGTCTAGAAGCACACTGTACTCTATGACAGTAATATCACCAAAATCCATGGATTACTCATTACTAAACTCAGTGTGGATTTCACATTCAAACATATGATCATAAGTCTATCATAATCAATTAATTTCATATAAGGACTAATTAAACTTCCCAGTTTAGGTTGTAGGGATCCTCTCTGCCAGGAAGATATAATTGCCTGGGACAACAGGGATCTCGCCACCTTTCTTACATAGCCCAATGGCCAGAATGGCTCAGCTTCAAAACTGCAATGTAATAAAAATCAGCCCTTTAAGGGAATATGATTTCTAACTCCATGTTTAGGACTTGTGCCATGGTTCTCAAAGGGAAAAGGCTGTGTCTGACAGTAACAGTGATGCTTTTCTGTTCTATTGCTCAGAGCTTCCCTCATATCGACCCTGAAATACCCTACTGAAACAGGAACTGTTCATCTTGGGAAAGACATATGAAACTAGAGAGTGCGATACAGCTGGAGACCATCTGATTTCTGGATCTAGCTCTGGTTGACAGGACCTACAGATGTGTAAACACATGCTACTACAAAGCACAGAACAAGCAATTGTGTGTGTTGTGATGCTGAAGCTGTACATAGGAACCATAAATAAGCATAGAGGCAGAGGTTAACTCCAGCATGTGTACAAGCAAGTACCTAGAGCACACGTCTCCATAGCTGTGTAGCAGTGCCCTAATCTGGTGTTTCTTTCACTGGTGAGACCGCTCCTTGAATCCTGTGTTCAGTTCTGGGCCCCTCATCACAAGAAGGATGTTGAGGCTCTGGAGCGAGTCCAGAGAAGAGCAACAAGGTTGGTGAGGGGTCTGGAGAACAGACCTTCTAAGGAACAGCTGAGAGAGCTGGGGTTGTTTAGCCTAGAGAAGAGGAGACTGAAAGGAGACCTCATTGCTCTCTACAAGTACCTGAAAGGCGGTTGTGGAGAGGAGGGAGCTGGCCTCTTCTCCCAAGTGACAGGGGACAGGACAAGAGGGAATGGCCTCAAGCTCCGCCACGGGAGATATAGACTAGACATTAGGAGGAAGTTTTCCATGGAAAGGGTCATTGGGCATTGGAATAGCCTGCAGGGAGGTGGTTGAATCACCTTCCCTGGAGGTGTTTAAGGCACAGGTAGACAAGGTGCTAAGGGGCATGGTTTAGTGTTTGATAGGAATGGTTGGACTCGATGATACGATGCGTCTCTTCCAACCTGGTGATTCTGCTTCTATGATTCTCTGACCATGAATATCTCATTGCTACATGAAGAACAGAGGACACTTAACAGCATAGGTAGCATATTCCAAAATGCTTCTTAGTTTGTTCCCCTCTGCCACTATAGGCAGATACCCCAGTCAGTGGATCTAGGTAGGACTTAAAAAATAGCAGTTAGGCCTAAATATATCTTTAAATGCCAATGCAACTTTACTACTTAAAACCTGGTTGATGCCCATGATCACTCACAGTGACTATTGGCAGTTACCTGATGGGGGATTTGATGTTATGGAGGCATTTAACAGAGGCTAAGGGTAAGTGCACCAAGGTCATGTTCTGTTGCTAAGGAGATACATGCGAGCCACTCCAACTGGGCAGCTCTGAAGTGTGGTGCTTGAAGCCAATGCAGATTCCTGGAACAGCACTGAAATCCCAAGGCAGTCCTGCCCATAGGGTTCATCTCTGCAGACTGGATCCAAGCTACTGACAGAGAAGGTAGCTCTCCCTTGCCACTACACATATCCCGAGCTCCAGTTTATGTTGGCCCTGGATTCACAAACCTCCGTGGCTGTTGGATCAGAGAATTAATGAGCACTAATCCTGGGTACACTACAGTTTACCTTTATTGGCAGTGTGACAAGTATAACTTGACCTGGAATCCCATCCAGGTTTACATGCTTCACTTTGAAGAACAACGGATTGTTCAAAACCAGCATCAAACCCAATACAGAGTAGGGTAAAAATGATCTGTTATCATTCCCAAGGGTTGCATGCTGACTGTGTGAACACAAAGCAGACCCATCCTTTCCTGATATCAAAATAATTACAGAAGGAAATTTGCAGATTGGCCATATGACCACGCTCTGCCAGTCCTTTTCTCAACTCTCTGCTCAAGTTTCTATAACACTGCTTCTGGGTTGATTTTCCTGCCTTTAACTTATAAGAAAAACTTTGCTTTAAGTTTCAAGGGACCTGAATAATGCCTGTATAGCACAGTTCCTCAGGTAAACCTAAAAATAAAAAGGTATAAGTAAAAGTTGAAGTAGACACTTCTTGGGGCATTAGATCATGATTTTGAGTAGCATTTATCTGCTAATGATCCCTTAATGGTTGTGTCTAACAAATAACACAATGAAAGGAATTTAAGAAATGTCTCTGCTGATAGCTATGACTTCTGCGGTGGGAGATACAGATCTGTCTTGGATGAGTCAAAGGTAGGGTATGGCAAACATTACAGTGACAAATTTTCAGATATTTCTAATGATCTGTGGAGAAAAACCAGTTATGGAAGTGTTGTATTTCATCTGACGCTATAGGAAAGCAAGCTTTCACAAGTCAGGGTTGGGGTTGTAAATCTTTGTCCCTTTGCTTTAAAACACAATAACTGGCACAGAGAGACACTCTTCACATTTTTGGTATGACTGCAGAACATGTTTGGCTGTACAATACAGATGTGGGTTTCCTTCCGATTAAAACCAGGATATCATGTATTCAGCTATTACATTCCTTATTGTTGTTATGTAAATGTATAATACTCAGCACTACAAGAGGCTGTCCCCAACCCACAGCGTGAAACTCCATGTTACTAAGAAACATTCCCTCCAGCATGAAGGAGAGCTTGCAGTCCTGCCAGTCAACTCCTGCTGGTGTGCAGAACATCCTGCATGCCAGAACCTGTCTACCACCATCATGGTGCCAAGCACAGGGTGCTCTCACAGCCCTGGAGGAGGCTGGTAAGTGTAATTCCTTAAGCCAGACATGCTATACATAAAACGTGAGTGTGGGAGATAAACCATGACTTTAGGCTCCTCAGAGCTATGCTTTGTAGGAACCATTTTCCTAATACTCCTCCAGCTTGTTTTATAGTAATTTTTGCATTCATGGCTGACTTAGCTAAACTGTAAATCATGATTTGCAACCATGGGAGGAAAGACTGCAGAGGAAACTCCTCTAAACTGAAGGTCTGGTGCCTCAGGACTTGATAAATTGTGATGCTTCAGGTTTTTTTTCCCCGTATTATCTGCTCCCCCCAGGTTATGGAGGCATCTGCCTACAGGTTTTGTGGAGTCATTCCAGAGCCGTAACATACTTGGGTTTGGTTTCTTGGAGTAATTGGGTTTTGTTTTTCCCCAGCATAATTTTCATCTTCAATATTTGTGGCAGAAGCACTTTTTCTCAGAGTACTATTTGTTTTACGTTGTCTTAACAGGAAAGAAAAAACTAACATCTGCTTCTGCTGTTGCTCTTGCTTTTGTTTTCCTTTCACTGACACAGGCAGCACATCCCCAGACCACATCACTGGGACACTGAAGGATTGTGTAACCATGAAGCCCTGTACTACAGTACTGCCATTGTTAGTAACAGGCTATAAGATTGGATACTGCTCTGAAAGGCCTCAGAAGTGAGGCTGGTCAGACTTTTCTTGTCCAGACTCCACTGACCTACCTGCAGTTCCAGTTTACTTGTTTCAGCAGAGACAGCAGGTCCTCTAAATATTCAGGTGTCTATGATAAATGTCTTTTACTTTGTGTGACACAATCCTAGCTGTGGGCAGATAGTAGGCAATAACAAGCAGTTATTCTGCACTGAATGATGTATCTGCCATTCCAGAGTTAGGATGTAGTGCAGACAAATGCAGACCTGGTGTGATAGCAGGAGGCTTGTGAATTAGGGAAACAGGAGGTGGTGTAGATGAGCACAGGCAGTAGGTGATGAGACATGAGGCACCTATTGGAACTAGAGACCCCTGCAGGTATAAACAGTTCCCTGACACTCAAAGACATACAGAACCTGAGCTGAAGCAAACTGGTTTTAGCTTTAGCAAAAAGAATAAGAAGTAGCATCTGACATATGTAAAAAGCACCATTTACAGTAAATTTGGTTGTAACACGGAGCTGCTGACTAGTGAAGAAAGAATAAAGCTGCAAGAGTATTTTAGCAAAGAATGGCCCCAGGTGGATGGATCTTGGAGGGAAGAAGAGGGAATCACAGAATCACAGAACAACCAGGTTGGAAGGGACCCATCTGATCTTCTAGTCCAACCATTCATATCTAACACTAAACCAAGTCCCTCGGTACCTCATCCACCCATGCCTTAAACACCTCCAGGGAAGGTGATTCAACCACCTCCCTGGGCAGCCTATTCCAATGCCCAATGACCCTCTGCGTGAAAAATCTCCTCCTAATCTCCAGCCTAAATCTACCCTGGCAGAGCTTGAGGTCATTCCCTCTTGTCCTGTCCCCTGGCACTTGGGAGAAGAGGTCAGCTCCCTCCTCTCCACAACCTCCTTTCAGGTAGTTGTAGAGAGTAATGAGGTCTCCTCTCAGCCTCCTCTTCTCCAGGCTAAACAACCACAGCTCTCTCAGCAGCTCCTCATAGGGTCTGTTCTCCAACCCCTTCACCAGCCTCGTTGCTCTTCTCTGGACTTGCTCCAGAGCCTCAACATCCTTCTTGTGGCGAGGGGCCCAGAACTGGACACAGTATTCAAGGAGCGGCCTCACCAGTGCTGAGTACAGAGGGAGAATCACCTTCCTGGACCTGCTGGTCACACCATTTCTGATACAACATAAACATATTTTTCCTCCAGAAAGACATACCAGGTTCTGGAAGCTCCCCCATCAACACAAGAATGCAAACACTGATCTTAAGACCCAGAGAAGCAACAACATGGCTGAGTGTGAAAAGAGGTAGAAAATAATAAATGTATGTGCAACAATTTTTAGTTGGATTCTAGTTTTGAGAACACCCTCTAAGTGCAAAAATGAAGTTCACAGAAATGCTCTCTGATCTGAGGTGTGGAAGTATCATTGTTATTATTATTTTTCTAAATTGGCAACTGAGTTGCATAGCAGTGTGTTGAGCATACTTACATAAGACTTCATTGACAAACCTGTTATTTCACAAGGAGACTGTGAAAGACGGGTATCTCAGGAAGGGTCACTGAGTATAGTCCTTCCAGTTACAGGCAGCACATCAGCTCCTTTAGAAACTTCTGAAATATCTCATGGTCTATTTATACAGAATTCCTTCACAATTTACAGAAAATTGAACCAGCTATCCCTCCCACTTTACACAGAGTGTCAGTTCCTTTGATGAATGTTTATGCGTTGTGACTTGTTATCAATTTTATTAACATTCTAAAAGATGCCCTAGGCACTAAGAAAATACAGGAACAATATTTTATATGGTTACTGTATAGCATCCAGAAATCTCATGTTTCATGTCTCAGCTTTAACAATTCATGAATGCATCCAGTTCTTGAAAAGGCCCCAGCTGGCACAAACAGTCCTATTGATTGTTGTTGTATTTAGGAAGTCTGGGGCCAGGATTTTAGTGCAAAACTGTGCCTGACATTTTCTGGAAATATCATAGATGATTTGAAGTCTGCTATCATCCAGAGACAGTGTGTAGATGTTTGCTTACTACTGCTTTACTGGATAAAAGAAGACTTTGCTTCCCAAGGCTATCAAGTTTGTCTCTGGCAACTTCAGTTCAGTATTTGCTAAGAGAATTGTTTGTGAAATCAGCTTTTTTTTTTTAATCTAAACAAGGTGATAAAGAGATACCTTACATAGTCAGTAGAAATACTCATGAAGTTTTCAGTGATGAAAGTAGTGATTTGACAATTGCCCTCTGAGCAAAGCTTTGGGGCAATTTTGGCCAAGCAGCCACTGATTTTATAGCTTCAATATTTATCAGTTCGAAGTGGTTTAACTATCATTAGCTGAATGCCCATACTATGACTGCATTTCTGAGGTTTTCTTATCCTCAAACCCTTGGAAGGTAAAACCTGAGCTGAAATCCAGTCCAGTACTGTTTATGTATTTTATAAAATCACTCTTGCTTCATAGACTGAGTAGACACTGCTGAGAAGTGAAATTGATTGCTGCAATTAACAGAGATCACTGCTTGTGAAACAACTGCATCATTAGGGGTTTGTACATTTTAGGATTTCACTCTCTCTCTGTGAGATGAGTAACTGAGCAGAAAGTAGTGCAGCCTGAACAGACTCCAAATGTTTCTTTTTTTTTTTTTTTTGTATTTCCTCTATTTCATTTATCATCATGATTTTATGGATTTTATTTACAAGAACTGATTCTTTAGATAATGATATTATGGGATTATCTTCCAAGAAAAAGGTCAAAACATAAACCCATGGGGTCTGGTGACCACATAGCAAGGCTGAGTCGAAGTTTGATATTATCTTATCTCTATTTGAGGGAGAAGTGCCATCAGAGTCAGAGGATGGAAAAGAGGATGTCAAGAGTTCTGTCTGTCAAATACAGTATATGCATAAACATAATTCTGTACATCAAGAAGAGGTAGAACAAAAAGACAAAAAAAAAAAAACACCTCAAGAGAGAGGCAACCCCTCCTCCCCACTCAATAAATAATACTCTGTTTTAACTGGAGATAAGCACTGGATGTAGCACAGTTCAGCAAAATGCCTTTCAGAGAAGTGCTGTAATGCCTTGTTGCAGCCATGCTTTCCACAGAGCCTTGCACTTGAAGAGCAATATTATCCAACCTGAAGTTCACTTGAAGAGTAATATTATCCAACCTGAACTTCATCTCCGTCCTGCACATCATGTGCCTGGGAGTGTGAGTGCTGAGGCTGCCATGGATAGACAGCCAAGCAGGTTAGGGCCACGTGCATGCTGGCAGGAGAGGCTGCTGTCAGCCTGCAGGCCTGGTGTCATGTGCCAATAACACTTAGCAAAAGCATCTAATGCAGAGCTCTTTTTATTTTTCCTTTAAGTATGCTGTGGTCTGCAGTGGAATTAATTAATCCTCCAGTAAAAAACCCACTACTTTTCTGCAGGTGAGGCAGAGCCCTCAGGAGTAATTAGTAGGGAACAGCCTGTACTGATAACTCCACACTTTCTCTTCAGTGGGCCAGGGAATGCAAAAAGATTCAGAGCACCATAAAATTGAAATTTATTGTAGGGAGTAAACCTTTTAACATAGGAAATGGGAGGCTCTAGTGGAGATAAAGCCTTTTACGTTTTGGTTTCCTGCCACTTTTCAGTGCACAAGGTAAGCCTGTTATCTCCCACCAGTTTCCTGGGGCTTTGCAGGGCCTCCAGTGACTCAGTGCAGAGGCTGCAGATCTTCCTCCCTCCAGTCACTCTCAGATGACTGCTTCTTTTGGTGGCCTTGTCCTCAGCCAGCCTAGAAATTGTCTGTCCCTCTCTTAAGTAATGCTTTGTTTACTTTTGTTAAATTCTGAAGGTATCCCGCATTTCCAAACAGATAATGTATTACACTCAAAGTATGTTGTCAATGCTGGTTTAATAGCAGGTAATAAAACATTTATGGAAGTGCTTTACAGAGTGCTGTGCTAAAACAGAAACATATTGAAAGTCTACTTCAAACTTGGAAGTGGAGTCAGCAAACTGGTTTTACCACTGCTGAATCTGGCCCATCCTTTACTTACCCTAACTAGCACAGAATAGTCCCGCTCTCCTTTCTCTGCTAAACCTTAAAGACAAGTTTTAAAAGAAAAGAGAATTTTACTAGAGGGATGACAGTGAAGGAATTGTCTTTTTATGTTGTTCATCTTAGTACTCAACACATAAAAATTGACAAGTTTTTACATTTTTCTCCATTCCCAAGTGAGAAATTCTGAACATTTAATGGGTTGAAGTCCACTAGGTACAGTTTTAGCCACATCAGTCAACAGAAATTTTGTTGTGGACTTTGTTGAGATAAGAAACTGAGACAGACATTTCCAGAGTTGACTCTTCAGGTATAGACAATAAGTTGCTTTTAAAAAACGAGTACAATTCTTGGGTTGTTTTTTCTTGTGTGTTGAAATCACAGAGACTGATTTACAAGTTCCATTTCCTTCCTTTAAGCAATATCTTTTCTACAAGTTAGGTTTTAGAATAAGGTACAAGTTGAATGATATGTTCTACTTGAAGGTTAATAGCAGAACCAGAAGATGGCCAGACAGAGAAGCACTGGTAGAAATAATGGCATTCAACTGAATTTCAGCAGCTTTGGACATAATAAAAAATAATAAAAATAAACCTGTACACTTCTGCCTTCCAACACAACAATTATCTTCATTGCTTACCAACATATCCACTTATATCTGGTTTAGATGCCTCTTTCTGTGAATACAAAGAAAAGGAGCTACGTGTGGGAAGAAATGGATATGTTTAGGTCATAGAACCACTCTTTGAAATTCTTTCATGAAACCACCTGTCTCTTCTCATGCTGGAGAAAATAATTTATTACAATATACAGATCTGAAAGACTTGTAGTGAGCTTGAAAGCACTGTGTCTGCAGGTTAGCTTCTTCATTGACAGATAATTTTCCAGTGTTTAAGAAAAAATGGATGCCATTTAGTATTTTCAAAGTGTCAAATACCTTAGCACTTTGCCTTTTGTCTTGCTAAGCCTTTTCTCTGTGGCTGGAGACCTGCCTATTACCAGAAATTTTCTTCCTGAGTAGACCAGCTATGGAAATTTGGAAGGGAAGACCAGGAGTTATTGCTAGCATAAAAAAAAGAACTTTAGGATAAATATAGACTGTGTGTTTCCCTCAGTGTGTTCTGGTTTTCTTTCTTCCAGTATTTATTCAGTTGCGTGCATGTGAGGCAGCCTCAGGAAGTACTGCTTCTCCTTTACCTGTGCCCTATGCTGTCGCCTTGGAGTTTACTGGCCTCCTGGTGTCCACAGGACTCACAAAGAAATCTTTCATATATGTTTCTGTTTTTCTCGACCAATGTCATATACAATGTCTTAGACATGGTCTGCATTAAAAACCTGGTCCATTAAAATCAGGCTCAACCTTCAGGTGTAGCAATGATTTCTACAGTCCTTACAAAGCCTGATCTCCTTCAATACATCACCATAATACAGCCCCATGTCCTTTCAGCAGTGAGTCTGCTAGTTTGGCCCATACTAGCACCTTCCCCAGCTACAGGTCTCACTGGTGTTGCTGGAACAAGAGGAGAAACCCAGGCCCAGACAATGTACGTATTGTGTGTATGTAGTCAGGCTGCACACTTGTGTACCTTCTTGCAACCCTCTGGGCGTATCTGGACGTATTTCTCTGCCATAAGGATGTTTCCTTCAGATACAGGACACAGATTGCTACTGAGTATTGCAAGTGGGCAACAGTCCTAGAAGACCTTGCCTGAAGTGACACCCTTCACTATTTCTCTCAGTGGAGTGACAACTTAGGTAGCCACAACCCACATTTTCAAGTGTTCTCCATGTGTGTTACATACAGAGTCTAGGTACCTCATTCAGAAATGGAAGCCCATTGGGCAGTAGATTCAAATGAAAATCAGATAACAAACTTCATTAATATACTCTAGAGATGTCAGACAGTATCTTGGTTTTACTTCTGTTTACTGTCTCTTCTCTGAAGTGCTTTCCTTCTAAGGGCTTTCCTTCTCAAGCAAGCAGCTTGACACTTTAAGAAAAGGGAAGGGGGATTCTAAATAGGTGATTGAGCAGTAACTGTCATTGAGACAAAAATTCTGTGGCATTCTTTCTAACAGGAGTGAACATGAATCAGAGAGATGAAACTATGATTCTGGAATTAAAATAATGGTTGATAGGACAGGAAAGAATAAATTGGAAGATTTGGGGAGATTTAAAGAAGAGGTACTCTTTCAAACAACAGGTATAAACTGTTCATGTGTGAAGGACATGTTACCTGTAGAAAACATGGTGGAGACAGGCAGTTTAGTCTGCAGCTGAAGAAAAGAGTTGAAGCCTGTTCCTGTGTTGTTAATAAAGTAGTCTGTGAGAGGCTTAAATCCAAATTATAGAGAGATTACTCAGATCCTGGACCAGAACTCAGGCATGCCTAATCCCTCAGCTCACCTGCACTCTCACTCATCTGTCCCTCTCTGCCTTGGCTACCCAGTCATCAAATTTCACAGGAGCTGGGAGAGTCTCTTTTCCATTACATGCCTCAGAGCTGGGTCTTCAGGGCCCTTTCCTACTTGGCAAGAGATTTGGATGTGAAGTCTTTAAAGAGTAAGTAAACCTAAATTCCACCCAACAGCACCTGGATCTCATACTATAGGTGAAAGACTGAAAAATACAGATCCCTCAACTTGCTTTTAAAAAGCAGTCTGAAACAGACTTATCTACCTGAGAGAAGAAATGCTGCAGTCATTGGCAGAGGGCTCTCTGCAGGCCAGAAACAATTCCTGAACCCCTCCAATTTCAGACATACCCAGAGATGTCTCTGCTGGGTTAGGTCAAGGACTCTCTTGCACTGCAGCCACAGATGTTATTTCAGCTGCCATTCTGCAGCACTAAATATTTGTCTCTGGTGGCCTCAGACTGTAGGCCACAGTGGTGCCTCTTCTGTGTTAGAGCCATGTAGGAGGCTTCAGTCAAAAGCCCATTAGAGTCAATAGCAAGACTCAATTAATGGGATTCATCTGACTAGCTGTACATCTGAGCTATTCCTTTTATAATCGGTGACAAGAATAGGTACAGATAAGCTATGATCCATTTCTGTTTTAAAGGAGACCTCTGAAATGTCAGATAAACTGGATTCTAGAAGTACCATTTCCACTGGCTATATAGGGAGACAAGAATGTACCATTTGGATACACACATCCACCCAACTGACCTCTGAATTAGGTAAGGTGAGTCCTATCCCTAGAGACTTGCCAAACAGCAGAGTACCCTCAGAGTTTAGTACTAAGGGAGAAGGAAAAATCCTAGGTGGAGGCAGTGTGAAACACAGTGCAGGGAGCGAAGGGGAAGGCATCCATAAACCCAGATAAGGTATTTTTGCAACCCATGCAGCAGGGAACAGAGCCTGGTGCCAGGGCAGAAGGAGAGCCCAATCTCTAATGGGTATCAATGGCTGCAAAATCTGTCTGGTATCATTAAGGCAAAAGCTAGGACAGTCCCTTCTCATAGGAGTATGTATCTCTTATGTGGATAACAATGTGTAATTTATTTACCTGCCCTGAGGAGTTCTGTTCTGTCAGGGAAGCAAAGCATTTGGCAAAAGGCACTTCTCAGACACTGCACTGAAAGGATTTACAGGGTGTAACAGAATACAGTGCTGACTGGAGCAATAACTAGAAGGTAGGTCTTGTCCCATGGTGCCTCAATATCAGTCAAGAAGCTAGGATTCTTTTCTGCTTCTCCCCAATGCCATTTCACTAGTTGTTCTTGGTACCTGGATTTTCATTTTTAGTAAAACATCTAAACACTTCTAAAAAAACCTAGCCCTAACTACAGGCTGATCACAACCTAACTCAACCATGCCCACCATCCCTGAAGACCTCAAGGGATCTTTGTGGTTTCACATTTCCAGTAAGTCTCCAGTCATTCTGCTGAGGCTGACTTGAGTTCCTCTCCCAACAAAAGAAAGTTCCAGGAAAGGCTCAGTGGGAGACAAATGCATCATAGCCTCTTCTTCCCTTGTGGAACTTTGGTTAATAGTTCTTAAAAAAAATAAATCAATTTTGTTGACTTCCAGGGAAGATGATATATGGGATTTGGCATCATATGACAATGGTCCATTGCGGAGCCTTGCAAGGCAGGCACTTATTAGTTAATTTTCCTTTAATGCATGAATTGCGAGTTGTTTCCTTCCAATTTGCCATTTTCTTCTTGGCCTCTACCCAAGACTAGCCTATTTTATTTTCAAAGACGAAGTTGTCTTGAACAACTTAAGCTGTATTAATAGTTGTGACACGAATACATGTGCTTAGGAAATAGTAAATAAGTAGTAAAATAAAAACCAAAACCACATTTGGGTGTAAAGGGACTTGGGAAAATAAAAAAAAATGAGTGTCAGTTGGAGAGTCACAAACATGATCTTTATACCATCTCATTTCATTGTTATTTGGCATCCTTAAAGACTGCAGATCAGATCAGCAGCAAGATTAAGGCTAGCCTTGAACACCATGGGGCTCACCATGCTGGATCCTAGCCTCTCATTTTACTTTGGTTTGACATGTACCCCCGCTAAATGTTTCAAAAGAAAGTACATAGGACTTCCTGGTAAACAGGAACAGGATAATCTACCCCACCAAAAAAGCTTATTCTTGTCCTTGGTGCTTGGAGATCAGTTTCAGCTCTGAAACACAAATAACTTCATCCCTTCCAAAAATCAGTTAGGAGCAGATCAGATATGATGTGGCAATGATGGGTGTTTATGGGGAAAACCACCTGCAAGCTGGTTTGTTTATTTTACCTAACACGGCCAAATGCCGGGTCCTGCACTTGGGGCACAACAACCCTATGCAGAGCTACAGACTGGGAGAAGCCTGGCTGGAAAACTGCCAGGAGGAGAGGGACCTGGGGGTGTTGGTCGACATCCGACTGAACATGAACCAGCAGTGTGCCCAGGTGGCCAAGAAGGCCAATGGCATCCTGGCTTGTATCAGAAATGGTGTGACCAGCAGGTCCAGGGAGGTGATTCTCCCTCTGTACTCAACACTGCTGAGGCCGCTCCTTGAATACTGTGTCCAGTTCTGGGGCCCCTCACCACATGAAGGATGTTGAGGCTCTGGAGCAAGTCCAGAGAAGAGCAACGAGGTTGGTGAAGGGGCTGAAGAAGAGGCCCTATGAGGAGCAACTGAGAGAGCTGTGGTTGTTTAGCCTGGAGAAGAGGAGGCTGAGAGGAGACCTCATTGCTCTCTACAAGTACCTGAAAGGAGGTTGTGGAGAGGAGGGAGCTGGCCTCTTCTCCCAAGTGACAGGGGACAGGACGAGAGGGAATGACCTCAAGCTCCGCCAGGGTAGATTTAGGCTGGAGATTAGGAGGAAGTTCTTCACGCAGAGGGTCATTGGGCATTGGAATAGGCTGCCCAGGGAGGTGGTTGATTCACCTTCCCTGGAGGCGTTTAAGGCACGGGTGGATGAGGTCTTGAGGGACTTGGTTTAGTGTTTGATAGGAATAGTTGGACTAGAAGATCCAATAGGTCCCTTCCAACCTGGTTGTTCTATGATTCTATGATTCTATGGAAAAAGATTATGGGACAATATCACAGATGCTGAGCTAGATAACACCCTAGTTGTGAACAAGGGATGGAGAGGAACGAATGAAATTGCTTAGTAGACTTTTTACCTCTCCTCAGTCTTTAATTACTTTGCTTGTTTCATTCATACTATCCCTGTTAACTATGATTAGTTGGCCATAAGTCAGTCCTCTTTTTGCAAAATTGTACAAGTAGGGCAAACTTGAGCAAGGTAAATATTTGTGGGAAAGTAGAATATGTATCTTGTTACTTACTTTTCCTGAAGAAACTCCTTGGCAAGCTGACCAGCTCTTACATTTCTTGTAGATGGGAGGCAGGATACATAGAATCATGGAACTGCTAGGCTGGAAAAGACCTTTGAGAACATCAACTCCAACCATACCTGTTCACTACTAAGCCATATCCCTAAGCACCTCGTCTACTCAGTTCTTTAATTACCTCCAGGGATGGTGACTCAATCACCTCTCTGAGTAGCCTGTTCCAGTGCTTGATAACCCTTTCAGTGAAGAATTTTTTCTTAATGTCCAATCTGAATCACCCCTGGCAGAGCTTGAGCATTCCTTTTTGTCCTATCACCTGTCACTTGGGTGAAGAGACCAACATCCACCTCTCTACAACCTCCTTTCAGGGAGTTGTAGACAGTGATAAGGTCTCCCCTCAGCCTCCTCTTCACAAGGTTAAACAACTCCAGTTCCCTCAGCCGCTCCTCATAAGATTTTTTCTCCAGCCCCTTTTCAGCTATGATGTTAGTCTAAAGTCCCAGGGCTTGTATGAGAAGAGTGAAGAAGCTTCAGTGAGTACATTTTTCTCTTGCCCATATTTTTGCCTTCACAACATTCAAATTCATGGTAAGTCAGGTCTCAGGAGAGACACTCCCAGGCATCTTCCTGAAGTAGAAAGTACTGGAGGGGATAAGAAGTGATGCTTCTTCTACGTCTTATCCAGAGGGTGGCATTGTTGTTTCAGGAGCTATTTGCATGGCTCACCTTGGAAGAGAGACTGCATTAGGCCTCCTATGCAGTTGATAGTGAAAGGTGCTTAAAATGGCCTTCCAGAGGTTCCTAAGTTAGAATCACCCTGGAGGGTTTCATGTCTCTTTCAACTGAGTGCAATTATATAGACTCTTAATTTTGACCCTTGGAATTTCATCTAAATTAGATGCATGAAGACAGCCTGAGTATCCTCTCGGGCTGTAAATCTGGCTTGCTGAATTGCATTGACACCCAGCTGTCACAATTAGGTTTGTTAATCAACACTGCTTAGGAAAGCAAAGCTGCAGAGGGAGGGAGAAAAGTATATGTCAGATTATCCTGAATCTATTGCCTAAGGCATCTGCACACATTTTAAGTATAAACCAGACACATATTAGATTTGGAAAGATGACCAGGAGGCAGCGATGTCCAGATCTCAGTTTATGGATCATTCTTAGAGAAAACAAGGAGGAAAAACTGTGCCTAAGCAAGTGAGGGAAAAATAGCCCTACAGCTTGCAGATACTGTGATCTTTACCGATACTACAACATGCTAAATGAAAACAAGAAAACTTGCATTAGAAATGAACATAAGTCACAGAAATCTAAAATGAACATTCCCATGCTCTCTTTGTTGTTTTCTGGGGAATTCCACCCCCCCACCCCCCCATCCCTACCCCCCCACCCCCCCGCCCCCCCTGAATTTTCATCTTACTAAAATTTTCAGAGTTGAGAGCTGTACCAATGGAGGTTTTTTGGTTTAAGGCTTTTTAAGGTGCTGTCAGGAACATGTCACCTCTGTGTCTACATTCAACATTTCCTTCTCCAGCACCTGTCTTGTGAGTTGAAGTGACAGTTTTGAGATGCGTGTTTTAGATGATTTTGTGGTCTGGTTCACTTTATGGAACCTAAACACTTCGTGGCTCACTGTGACGTCTACTCTTCCTAGCTCCAGCTTTGTTTCAATGGAAGAAGTGCATCAGGATATATACAAATATGCCTTTTCTCCAGCTTATATCTTTGCCAGTGAGGAGTAAAATTACCTGTTGGTCAAGTGCCATAGTAACTCTGGGCCATCTGTAGAGAGTCAGGGCTGTTGGTTTCCAGGCAGTTGCACTTGTACAACCAAAACACAGTGAAGGACAGGACTCACTTGTTCATGCATGTGGCTGTGTAAATATGTGCACCGATGCCTGAGGTACATGGCAGGGGGTAGCTAAGGCTCCTGAAAGGCCACATTAGTAGACCTGAGAGTAAGCAGTTCTTGCATTCTGATCCTGAAACAGAAAATCAGAGCTTGGAAGTTGGTAGGGAATCAGAATATGGGCTGAGAAACTGTTAAACAAAGAAAATTGTTTTCATGTCATTTCCGCTGTGTGGTAGACTAAAATAAAGCACTTGAAAAGTCCTCAAACTTCTTAATCAAGTTGCTTCCCATGCAGCAGCATTCTCGGAGTGCTGTTCTCTGGGAGATGATGCCTGATAAAATGACCCTTTCTCATCTTTAGGGCAGCTGTCTGCCACTATTCAGCAATGATGCTGAATTTAACCATAAATAAAATAGGGGATTGATAAAATCTCTACCCATTGTTACTCTGATAATTTTACATTCCTAATTTGTCCCCCAGTCTTCCCTAAATCTGCTTTTTATACTAATCAAGGGGATAATAAATTTCACCACTACTAGTATTCAAACTGGGTTGAAATACACTTGCAGGCATAGTACTGGTTTTTCTTCATGTGTCAGACGCCCTACTTGCATAGCAGGACCCACTGGTCGAGTTGTGGACTAATTGTTGGTATTTTGGTTTGTTTTCATTTCAGTGAGTGCTCTCACCTTAATAACAAATATTGTATCTAAACCACTGATTGTTCTTTACCAAATCTGCAGCTACACAGAAGGTCTTTGATTAAAAATTCTTACATTAGCCCTGTTAACAGCTGTCCAGAGAAATCATAGAACCATAGCATCATAGAATAGCTCAACTTGGAGGGGACATATAAGAATCATTGAGTTCAACACCCTGCCCATCTCGGGACTACCTAAAATTAAATCATACAACTAAAAGCATTGTACAGACTCTCCTTGAACTCTGACATGCTTGGTGCCATGATCACTTTTCTGGGGAGCCTGTATCGGTGACTGACCATCCTCTCAGTGAAGATCCTTTGCCTAGTTTCCAGTCTGAACTACCCCTAACACAGCTTCATTCCATTTCCTTGTGTCCTATCACTGTTTATCACAGAGAGGAGATCAGCACCTTCCCCTCCAGAGTACCTGGTAAAAAAGTTGTAGACTGCAATGAAGTCAACCCGCAGCCTTCTCTTCTCCAAACTGACAAGCCAAGTGACCTCAGCCACTCCTTGTAAGTCTTGCCCTTGAAATAGTCTACCAGAGCCAGATAGCTCATTGAGGTAACCTAAGCCTCCACATCCATAAAGGTGATGGCATTGAGTACCACTCACCCATTCTGTCTTCATGCCACCACCACTTCAGCATTAAATACATTTTGGATGGCACTTAAACTATACCTGGTTGCAGGAATAGCCACAGAGGACAGGTGTTTATGGCAAACTTTTCCTCACTCCCTTGTCATACTCTTTCTGCAGATCTAACATGGCATTTTCTTTCTGTGACCTCATGTCAAATATATTTTGGAGCATTAATGCCCTATGGTTTAATTAATATGGCTGCTTCTTTTTCTCCCTGTGACTGGGCTGAGAGTGACCTGACAGGGCAATGTGTCAGATGTGGGAAATTAATTCCCAGACATTTCCTCCCTCATCCTTCCTGCTGCCCTTAGTCCTGATAATTATACAGGCAGTTCAGATAGGACTTGCTAATGAAGGACCATGGAGTCTTTGTTCTTATTACTTGCTGCTGAAGCTGAGTCCAATTCTGCTGCGCTCAGCTGCTATGAAGTAAAATATTCAGTCCAAGTCAGTCATTGTTTTCTACCTCTGTGGTCGACAGGAAAAAGGAGAGAATTTGATCTCCCCAGAATGAATCATCCCATCCTAAACAAGACATATAAAATAGGCAGGTGTTAAGCCAATGATTCCAGAAGCTAACTTTACTTTTAGTAGCGTGAATCTTAAATTTTTTTTGCTAGCTAGAGCCAGTTCCCATTAATCTCTCCTATATATGGGCCATATTTGCCTGAGAAAATGTGCATCTTTTTATTCACATAGCTGCTTGCTCTGGGTAAAAGATCATTGAATGTATTTACCAAGGAAGGGACAGGGAGGGTAGTCACAGTTTGAAGGTTGTTATGACATCAGCAGGCCTAGTGTCTACTGTTTGCTGCCTCAGTGACAAGGAGATAAGAATTACAGAGAGGTATGAGCTAGATGAGCATGTGCAGTTCAACTTTTCATTGGTACAAATACTCTAGAATAACAGCATAAATCAACCATCTGAGCTCATTGTTTAGTAGTCATGAATAAAGTGGGACTGTTAAAATAATCTGCAGTTTTGTGTTTACTATTAAATGGAGGTAGACAATAAGGTACCAGTGAGGGGAAACAGCAAGAAATCTTGACAAACTATCTGAAATAGGAAAAGAACTCTTCAGATATTCGCAATCAAATGCACACATTTTGCTGTGCAAACTGCTAGTGAGTCTCTCAGCCTTCAGTAAATTTCCAGGGCATAGGTATCTGACTTAGTGGCAGTGCTCTAGTTTTGCGTAGTCACCACTGCCTTTGCTGATGCTACCTCTGAGCAGTCAGGCAGAGAGAAAAGCTTCCATCCTCGTCTCCACTCCCACCCCCTCACACAGTCATAGAGATTCGGAGCACTGCCCGTACTCTGCTGCAGAGATTGCACAAGCCACCACAGCCGGCTGGGTACTCTGTCCTCATTTGTTCCCTGCTCATCAAAAAGGAGAAAAAAAGCCAAACCAGCTAATATTAGGTGGTATCTAGGGCTAGGGTGGAAGCTTACAAACTTATTATTTTTATAGTCCAATCTGTTTAATATAATTCAATGGTTGGAAATCTAAGGCTACAGGTTTCCTAGTGAGTTAAGTGGTGGAAGGAACCATACTTGGGCAGGGAACACCGCTGGCTTTACTCTGGAGAGGCTGGTCAGTGCCCTCCTGACAGAGCTGGGAGGGAGGCAGGAGTTCAGTCCACAACCACCCCAACAGCCACCCTGAGCGTGGCCACTCTTTCAAATGCTGGACATTTAACCAGGTGGCACAATTGCTCTGCACCAGCTGTTGGTAGCACTTCCCAATCTCAGCACATTTATTGTGCTGTTTATATCAGATTCTTAGCATGTCCATGCAGCCAGGGTTGGCAGCTTAGAGCCAGCTCCAGCCCTGGAGCCCTGCACATGCTTCTGTACGTGAGAGCCGGAGAACGGATGGTGTGCAGGGACTGACACCTAGACGGGCGAGAGGCAGCTCAGACTCCCCTTGCTTCCCCAGCCTCTGCACACACACAATCCCAAGAATCTCTGGCAGTGACTGTGTTACTTTACAAACGGTATTTCATTTGCAGCACTGTTCTGACAAGAAACGCTTGCTTGTTCATCAGCTGCATGTACTGTTTCCCACAAACCCCGCTACAGGATGCTGCTGAGCATCTCAGAGAAAAGCAACAAAGGATTGCACACAAGTTCTATAAAGAAAATGTTTTATTTAAAGTGTTAAATACCATCACCAGAATGAGTTTGATTTACATTAGTTGGTGGTCATTACAGGCCTAATCTGCCCTTTTTTTTTCCCCAGCTGTAATTCCTTTTAACTTTTTAAAATGTACTATGTACAAGACAGCAGTGATCACTGGAATAGTGCTATTTACATGACTAAACCATAAGTAGAGTTGCAGATGTGTGAAAATTAAAAAAAATACATTAATTTCTTTAAAATAAATACTGCATAATGACAATTATGTACAAACCTTCCACGCGTCATGTCCTTGATCGTAAATTTGAAAGAATTTATATAGGACTATGCATACAAGAATGTGTGAGCACATCTCACAGTATCAGGAAAATGGTTATGTATTTTCGTTTAATATCCTAGGGGATATCGTAGACTGCATGTTAGTAGTACTTATTTGCTGCTGGTAGACAGATGTCTAAATTATTTCAATAAATATAATTTTACCAGTCTGTCCATCAACTTAACAATAATCCATTATATAAACTCTGAAGACAAGACACAATCTTGATTTATATGATATTGCACAAAGTAAAAGGCATTTTAAGTGATACTGTTATTACTTCTGCCCTTTTATGAGGCATGTACAATTTCTGAATGGGAAACTTTAACAGATTTTCAAATAAAATCAGAATAATTCTGTGTGGCGTTAAAGGTAAATGTAATGTATATTTCAAAAATTATTGCAAGGTTTCAATATTAAACCTTAAATAGGTATTAAAGGCATACAAATACCCAGAGAAAAAGGATATTTTGTTATTAAATGTTAGCCAGTTACATTCCCTTTAAATAATGTCATTTAATAAGAAGCTTGAACTTGCAGCACCACCCAACGGTAGTTACTGTCTGCTACAAAAACCAGGATCTTGAATATGCTTTGACTGCAGTGAGGGTTCTGGCAATGGTGTCAAATAGCTGTCAGAGTAGTACTGATAAGCTTTTTTAAGGCTATTTTATGAACCAAAGACATTTTTTCAGACTGATATTACCTAATTATGTCTCTTGCAACACAAATGTAGTTTATGAAAATTGAACTTTACAGCAGAACTGTACGAATTACTAAACTTTGTTGCTTTTGTAATCTCAAAAATGTAACAATTTATTTGGTTTAGTGCAAACAAAAATGTTTAAATTTATTTCCTAAAAATCAACCATTTACTTAATTTTCCTCTTTCCAAACCTTCAAGAAATGATAGTTCAACTTTGGAATGAAAGATGCTGGTGCTGAAAACAAATTTATTGAAGACATCTTACAATGGCCACGTGATTCCAGTATTTTGCTGTAGAATTCAATTTGAAGGTGAGAAAAAATTAAAATAAGTTACCATGCACTGTACAATAAATTGCAAAAAGTTCAAATATCTTCTTTATCAAATACATGCTGAATTACTTTAATGTACTCCCAAGCCATGTTGCAAAATCCTTTTCAACATGCTTGAAAAAAAAGTAAGTTCTTAAACAATATTTTTCTCAATTCAGAAATGCAGAATAATCTGCAACCCTGAACCAAATATGGGGCATAAGAGAGTAATAAGTCAAAAGGTAGCCTTTTTAGAATATGATGATCATCCTGGGAGGTAGAGGGGAGAAAGAGCAAAAGGAAGAAGGGAGACCAAGACAAAAGAGAAAGAAGGAGGTAAAAGAAGTGTACAATTTGCACATTATGTTGAACTTTACAAGGCTTGTACCTTTTACATTTAAATAAATTTAATATATTACACTTATTTCTTGTCACATAAACAGAATTTTAAATATTCGCTAGAAATTATTTTATTTAATATACGTCTGCAAAAATACAGACCATGACCGCTTTAAAGAATGATAAACGTGGTGTGTCTTTTTATCACCCTGTTGCATTCTCTTCCCTTTAAAACCATGCACTAGTGAAATTTATTTTTAAAAATAATATAAATTGTTGAAAATGGCTGATTTATTCTTTTTTTTTTTTGCAAGTTGCAGCCCCAAGAAAATAATTTAAGTGTTCAGCTAAATCTGTGTCCATGCAAAAAAGTTTCTTTAATTTCATACAGTACAGTATATCCACAGATTTTTATTTTTCAGAGAGTCCATCACATCTGGGGTTTCACTGTATCTATAGCTGGAGGTATGAAGCCTGTCACTTTAAGTCTTGAACCTTTTCATTATGAAGAGTTTTCAAATCTCAAGCAACATTGTCAGGACAGTTGACTTTTCCAGTATCCTAACATTCTTCTTTTCTTCCACTGTCTGTTAATCCACTGACTTGTAACATGGCTTCATGGGAGAGTAACTCCGCTTCTGTGGCATAACCAAGCTTTAGGAAGGGAGGGCAGATAAATAAAGAAATGGGAGCAACAAAACAGATATGCCATTGAAAAGGACTTTTGTTGCATGAAACAGATTGATTCTTTTAGTTTAGTCCATGGCTTCAGATTGGACCAAAACTGAGTGTCCCTGAACTCCAAACCTATCAGTTCTTCATGACTTCAGTCCTTCACCTGAGGGCCTTCTGTAGGGCACAATGTGTGCAACTTCCTTGAGAACACAGGATCGCGTTGCAGCCCTAGAAACAGGCTCAGAAGACACAACATTAAGCATGCAGTGTTACCAGGGTTTGCGACCTGTAATTTTAATTTTTTTTGTAACGCTGGTTGCTATGACAACAGTTTCACAGCTGCTATGAGCGAGCATACGAAGGTCCTGTTGAACTTTCAAGAGATGACTGGGAAGCTCTTCTAGTGAGAGGAGCTAAAGTTGGGTCTACTAGGGAAGAAGGAGGGAAGAGTTTGAACCACCCAATCACCATGTTGGACAGGTCCAGTTCATCTAAAAGTATCTGTGCCACTCCCATAAAGGACTTGTGATCCATACGTCCATAGTCTCCCCAAACAATTATCTGTTAGAAAAAGAAACACAAGAAAATAGAAAAAAATTCGGTAAAAATGTCAAGAGCTTCAATCAGATTAATTAAATATCTCTATTTTCTTCTAGTAAGGAGTGAAAATATTTGGCTGTTGTAGTTGTTTACATCTGTGCATACTAATCATGATACAGTGACAGAAATGACCTGGGCAGTAACAGAGCAGTTATTCAGGACACTAAAGAAAGCCTAGTGAGAGAAGGACTCCATACATACAGCAGAAGCAAAATAATCTAGAATTAAGTCTTTCACCGCATTTCTTACTTCCATCAACAGTTTTACTGTAGTATTTATCTGCTCAATGAATATTTGAAATAGCAGAACTTGCCAAATGAAGCATGAAAGAAAGTTTGAAACTCATGAAAACTGCACATATGATGTTTTCAGAATAATATTGATGCAAATTACCTGTAAAACTTTGCCTTGGGGACTTTCTTCAAATGATAGAAGTTGTTGATAAAGTGGTTCCAGCGTTTTTCTTGCTACCTTTGTTTTCTTTTTGGCTATGCAGACTCCATTTTCTAGTAGATACACCTTAACATACGGTGCTTAGAAGAAAGAAAACAAAGAACAGTAAGTCAAGAAGTCCGGATTTCTTTTGCATAACTGATGCACTGTTCTATCACCATAGGATAAAATCTGCTCTTTACAGGATATGTAGCTTATATGAACTAATCTCCACAACTAATATTAACATTTATTCACATGCAAAGCATCCATGCATTTCTTTTGCACTTCTTCCTGGTATAATTTTTTAATTTACTTCATTTTATATGTCTCTTTTGCCATGAAACAATTCAGATTTTGACCTGAAAAAAATCAGACATTCCTACATATAGTGTCCCTATACTGAGAGTATGCAAAATAGGCCTGGCAAGTAAATGAATGACTTGTGTTGACTTTGGTGAAATTTGGATCAATGCTCCAAATTGTTAATAATTTAAAATTATCTACAAGGTGAAAATCAGTGAAGAAAAAGACTCTGACACAATTTCTATTTTTCTATTTTAGCAGAAGTGCTTGCTAAAAATAACATTATATTATCCTTTTCACATGCTGTTATAGGACATCAGATTATAAAATAGGGAGGAAGTAGCAAATACTGGTCTACTTTTTGCACAGATAACTATTCCACACCTCTTATTAACTCCTTCTCCATCCCTAAGATTCCTATGTCACATCTTCAGTGTATCTCTTCCTTTCTGCCCTATAACCAAAGATGCACTTGCTACTACAAATAATTTTGTGTCTTCTGGTAGCCTAGACACCAGTCTGATTTTTTTTTTCTCCTGAAAATACATCATATGTTTCAATGTACAATACTGTAATCTATTGTTAATGTGAATTTGCTGAGTTTACCTGAGTAGTAAAGCCCCAAAAAATGAGGGGCAGTGGTGGGGGGGTGCTGAATATTTTTGGTAGAACTCTACTCTTGTTGCTAAAATTTTCCTTCCTTACCTGGCAGTGTCTTTGAACCTGGTTTTACAACAAGGCCACGGGCTCGGATTATTTCTACTTCCAGTTGTCCTTTCTTGTCCATCATTCCCACCTGGATATCCCCTAGACAACATAAATAAATCCTAGGATTGTAATTCAGAAATATCTAAATATATGAAAAGTTATGGGAATTTCTAGAATGAATATGTGATGACTTGTATTGTCTGCATTTCATCAGTATGATCTGGACTTCAACATTACTAGGTGATTTAATACTTACTCTTTTAACTGCTATTTACCTTAGTAAACAGTTAAAAAGTCCTACCATAACATCTTGCCTCCCATTTCCCATGCCCCTATCACTTCAAAGTAATCTTTTTTTTTGGCTTTTTTAGTACAAAGCAGCTCTGCAAACCTGTCTTGAAATCTCTCCACCATGCCTCTTATTTAAGACATGGTATGAAAAGATAACTTGTGAACATAAAAAAGACTGCAAGCACAACAATAACAAATACTTTCATCTACATTCCCATTTTTATTCAATACTATCCAAGTGACTCAGAGAAAGGACCGGTCTCCTTAATCACATTTTAAAGATGGAAAACTAAGAAAGAAGAGATAAAAGACTGAATTATTCAAAGCATCTTTCTTCTTTTGAGTGTTTTAATAAACATCTGTAATTATGCTGAGCTTTGGCTGAGGTTATGGTTTTGGTCTTAACTGAGTTGTTCAAAACCACATGGGAAAATTAATATTTAAAAACTTAGAATCTAGATAACTTTTATGTTCCGATCATCAGACCCAGTACATTATATCATATCTATGGGACATAAAAGCTTACCCATTGATGGTGTTGCCAAAGTCTGTCGTCCTACAAGCTGGGCAGGACCAAGACCATCCAGAAAATCACTGAACTGGCTGTCTGCAGCCAACCTCACACCAGGGAAAATCAAACTAAAAAATAATATTTAAAAAACCCCAAATAAATACATTTGATTTTTTTTCCCTTTCTAGACGTTTAGTATTTATAATTTTGGTACTACTGCTCACAAGGAACTAATTTATACCGACAAGATTATAAAATAATTACTGTAATTTTCAAAACTTCACAGTGTTCAACAAGCAGCAATTCAACCTTCAGCATATAAACAAACAGGTGAAGGAAGAACTAATCCACACTAAGTTTAATTTCCACAGTAATATTTTTACATCATGCTTTCTTTTCCCAGCGTGCTAAACACTGCTGTTAGTTATTTCAATATTCATATGATATCAGTTCAATACAATAGCAATACATGCCCTTATCAGTAATTTAGCTACGTGAAGGTAAAACTGCTTGTGTTTCTCAATCAGTGTGAACTCAATGGTTGAATGTTAAATGTATCCAGTAAAATTATTGCATTAGACTGAATACTGGTCATTGCATTTAAAATCACCTCTTAAAACCAGCATTTATTATAAAAATTTTGTTAAAAATGTCCTTGGGAAAGACACTTATTCAATAATGGAATGGAAATCCATTGTAGCTAATGACCAAAATTCAAATTCTTGCCATAATGTATCTGTGACCCATTATAAGGCAACAAGAACTAATGAGATTTGTGATGACCAGTCACAAATAAATGCCCATCTCAGTGCATACAGTGCATCAATTTGGATGTGTAAGATACATTGTGTAGTATAGATGTATCATCCAGTGCTATGAATACCACTAATAAATCTATTCACAATGTTTTTCTCAGGTATTGTCTTGGACCTATCACTGAGAAGTCTTTAACTTGGGCTTTTATGAAAAGCATGATACATGACAGTCTTGCATTTCTTCCCAGATCCTTTCTTCAAGATTGACTAGCAGAATCTTTGAAAAACTCAAGACTGGTTAATGACACCTGTAAATGCTCTGTAAATGCTTTTCTCTGCAAAGCACAAACGTACAAGAGGAATTTTCAGAAGATGAACTGCCACTTAATGTGTTTTACCCAGTGCAATGAGCCTGCTCCCCCTCCTGCTGCACTGCATGCTGATGGCTAATTGTGACTAACGGGACCTAGAATGCTCACCTCACTTATGTCTAACTACCAGTTTAATGTAGAAATGTCAGGAACCACAGTGAGAACTTACTTTCCCTCGGAACTGTAGCTGTTCATGCTCCCATCTGTTGACTCCCGGCTGGCCTGACGGGTCATCCAGTTCCTCATCTCCACGGCCAGTCCTGTCTCAGTGCTCCTCTGGACAGTGCTCCGCAGCTTCTTGCCCCCTGCTTCTGCAGAGACAAAAGAGGAGCCCCAATCGCACCACATTGCCACAGCTGTGCAGCCCTGCAAGGCACCACTGGGGGTGGTACACCACCACTCCATATAACAGGAACAGTTGAAGCTGGAAATTTAAGACCTGTACTAAAACTTCCACTTTAAAATTACCATTTTTTAAAATTACAGGCAAGTAGCACCGTAAAACTCTTTTACAGGACCTGAGTTCATTCACTTCTTGCTTTCCAAGGGCAGACAGCATACACAAAAGTCTGCCTGTGGAGGTAACCATGTTTAGACATTCACATTGTCCAGTGTGTTTAGAGTATGTTTTCTCTGGATGAATACATCCCTCCCAGGAATTCAATTAAAATGTTACCATTCTATCAAGACCTGCACTGTCTGAGGAATGTTCCAATTCAGATGAATTATTTGATTTAAAAACATTTGGTTATTGTCTGCTGAATCAAGTTAGATATCCATTAGTGAGGACAGAAAACAATAAATAAGAACCCTTTCCATTCTTTCTTCTCTATTCATGCTCATTTCACTAGCTGCTTTAACTTAGTATCTAAAAAACATTGATCTATGCATAATGTGAAACTTTATTTCCACCTCCAAAAGTAACAATATTTTTCTTTCTTGCAGTTTAATTTTAGTTGCAAAACCAGCAGTGACATATAGCTAAGTATCAGAGAATTAAAGAACTACTCAAAACTTAATACTGTAGCATTTTAGTGTAGGAATTTTGATGCTAGCCTTAGCTGAAAGACATATTTAGTGTCACCAAAACAAACAAAAAACCCCAGCTGAACAGGAAAAAAGCCTCAGTATTCCTCTCATGAATAATATTGTTACTCCATAGTACAGAGAATTCTGCATTCCAATTTATTTTATCTGTTCCTTGGACAAAACCTCCTGAATCCAGCATAGCAATGTGTTTTATGTTGAAAATACTGTAAAACAGAAATAATTCTGAACACACATAACACCAAATGTTACCAGAATTCTTAAGTATTGAAAAAATGAGGGTAGGATAATAACCAAGACCCTAGAGTATTTAGGGACTCACTTTCTTCTGCAGCTGTTTGTGGCTTCTGCTGCCCTTTACCACCTCTTCACCTACCAGGCAGAAGAACTGCTGGACATGTGGGATTTGTTAAGTGCTAGGGATCTCGGAAAGGAAATGACTAATGGAGGAGATTGCACTAGGATAAGGACCTTTACTCTCTGAGAAGGATTTGTAAGCACAGGGACAGGCTTAGTGTAAGAGGTCCTACACCTTCAAGACAGGAAAAAGGACAGGGATACTGATTAAAATGCCTCCACTCAATGTCGCTCTGCCCTACAGGCTGCAGAGTGGGTTGAAGTCTCCCAGGAGTATACCCCAGGCCCTAGGGTCAGAGGGAATATCAGGTCAGATAAAGAACATGGGAATTTTAGTGAAGTGGGTAATAGATGTCAAAATCACCTTGAAAACCCACTGGTCCCTTGCCAAGAAAGATCTAATAACACTGTAATACTGAGCCGCAGGGAGACATTTCTATAGCAGCACCATAAATGGCTGAAAACTTATTGCTTATTACAAGCCTTCTATGCCATCCTTAAGACAACACATTTTAATACAAAAAAATAACAGAAGTAATTTTTTTTGTCTAGAACTTCAGCTATCAAAGTGAATTAATACCCAACAGAGTGGAATAATTTTTTTAGTATGTCAAAACTACTTCTGAAAATGCCCATCGACATCTGATGCAATAAATACAAATAAAAATGAAGCGACGCTAACATGGCATATGAAAAATGAAAGGCAGAAGTCAACAATTTAATTTCTAGTGGGTTGTACTGTTCCAACTGTCTGCTGGTTTTATTAATTATAGTATACCAAAAAAAGCTGTTTTTCAATACCAGTCCACAGTTTTTCTAAAATCCAATCACTCATATCAAAGAAATATTCCCACAAAGTTGCCTGAAAACAAACAGCTGTAGTTTCCTGGAAAAGGTACTTTGTGTCATCATAACATGTGAAAGGTGCCAAACTCCTGAAGCTCCATGCTCTTTACATGAAAATATTGTTACAGGACTTTATTCTTTTAATTATTAAGCATTAATTTTTGTTCAGCCTTGTTGAATGGTAGTCATTCTCAGTTCATTGTTGCAAATGTGAATCCTCACGCAAATTTATCATCCAGAATGATTCTTTAATCTTTTCATACCATATCTTTCAAAGATTTAGGCATCTGGGATAAGTATGAGCTTGAATATGTGATATGTGAAGGAGTATATGCAAGCTTCTATCAACTAGTAAGGCAATTTTTGTCTGAATTAGAACTGTAAGCCTATATCCTGTCACCAAAACATTCACAGAAAAAAAAAAATCAACACACCTCTTGCACAAGAATTTACTGATAAATCAAGGCAGAACTGGTACAATTGCCATTCAAGTCTTCATTGAGGTAAATGAGTTTCATCAGCTGTTTTTAGCATCCCTCTGAACCTTATGTTTAAGCAGGTTTACTTTTCCACTTTCATTTTAACTGACTTAAGTGTCCTGGTTCACATTAAGACAGGCTGACAGCTGAGAAGATTGGACTTCGATACCACATTAAAGTCCAATATGTGTAGTACATCCAACTTTTGTAGGATGGTGGCTGGTAGACAGTAATTATTTTTCCTTAGCACTGAATTTAAGGAGGGATTAAAGAAGTCTATGTAAATAACTATTTTCCAGTTTTCAACAGAAACTGGAAGAGTTCTGATGGTTCCCAAAAAGAAAGCTCTGACCTTTCAGAAAAAAAGGCTCCTAATCATGATGTTTATACTTCTTGAAATAAGAATTGAAGACTTAACACTAAAATGGCAATTTGGAATAGAAGTCACAAGCAGCCCCAGTTCACAGATGTGACTTGTGAGCCACTACTTTACAGATTTAATATTCTTTCAGATTAACTTTTGATAAGCTAATATGTAATACACGAGAAATGCCTGCACTCAATTGTGCACAATCCTAGCATACATTGGTCCCTGGAAAAAGGTAATAAATAAAATAAAATCCCACAATTCCTCAAACAACTGAAAAGCAAAGACAGTTTTTACATAATCCATAATTTATGTTTCATAAATTCAACATTAAAATACTTGAAAGGTTACAAGTAGCAAAGAATACAAAGTTGTTGCTTAGCTCACAGAAGTAGTCTTTGGTACCATACTTCCAGACTGTAGTTGATGGAAGGTCTGGTTGAAGGTCTTACCGCTCCATTAAATCCAAACTGTTTTCCTTCATCCTTGCCTAGAAACTAAAACCTTCGCAGTTGTGTTGATTTAACTGCTTGTGTAGCTGAATTCTGGTTTGGACCCAACCCAAAAGGAACAAACATGTTTTAAAGTTGTTATTTTCAGATAGATAGTTTCCCCAAAATATTTGTGGAAACACACAGCTGAATGAACTCATCTGAGGTGATGCTAATCTCTAGTTAGATGACTAACTGGGGAATGTGTCTGCCACTCACACAGAAGTAAAGATGTAACTCGTGCTACTGTAAAAGTGACGACTAATTTTATAATCATAATGTATTTATAAGTATATACTTACCTTATGCATGTTGTTCTTGAAAAGATGTGAAAACAAGAGACTAGTAGTGTACTTTGTTGCCAAGTATGCTGCTGACCACCTATACCAAAAATCATTTTACTTACAATTTACTAAATTCTAATGAAGAACACAGAAAATGTTCTCCAAATTAGTATAATCTAATTAATTGCCCTAGAAAGAAGAAATTTCTCTCAAGTCTCCACGACAAAATATGGAATACATTATCTGAAGAACACTAGTTAAGATTCATGTGGCCATATTGTAAGGAGTGGAATAAATTGACAGAAATAATTGCTTTGGCATTTATGAAAGCACACTCATTCTTACAGTTAATCACACTGGTAATTTAACTAATATGCTTACTTCAAATAGACTCCACAGACCACATTTTCTAAATTACACATGGAATTATTTGTTCCCACAACTTGGAATGTAAATCATTGCAACTCAGGGGTGAAAAACTACTGATACAATTATCAACATCAGATGAGGACAAGTTGAAAACTGCAATGAATGCAGTAGACTGCCTTCCACAATTTGGGAACTAGTCAGATGAAATCTGCCTCCGGTGAAGAGAGTAAGAGCTCTCAGTTTGCTCTCAGAAAATAACTGCTCACAACCAGGCACAGATCCTGGAGAGAGGACGATGCTGGCACAGGTGGAGGCAGAGGCAGGCTGGTTATGCCAGTCTCCAGGTGGTGTGTGACCTCTTGGTAGAACTTATTACTGACTACAGAGAAGCTGTGGCTTGAGAAACATATTGAAGTGACTGAGGTGACTCTTCTCTGCTCTCTCCACCTCAACAAGAAGACTGCACCAAAATTGCTTCACTTTTTTCATTTGAACTTGAGAGGTAAATCCACAAAGAGAATAAGCTGCCTTTGAGTGACCATTTATGCTCTTTATGCATCTAAAGATCTGCTCTGGACATGTTAAGAACAGGCTAGATACAACCATCAGAGACAATCTAACAACTTTTGATCCTACCTAAGCAAAGAAGGACAGAGTAGGTCTCAGATTCACTTGCAGTCACACAGTTGTGTGTCTGGAACAGCCCAGGGTTTTGCCATATTGGACAAGGCATTCAGCTCTTGACAAGCTGCTGAGAACCACAGCTGAGTTGTTTCTTTCTTTGTGTCACTCACAGACCTCAAGCAGCAGACATATATTAGGATCTACTAAAACAGGATTTGGGAAAGACAAATTCCACTGTCACCTCAGTTTGAGAAGTTTTGGGTCCACCTCACTGAGTACTGAAGGCCAGTGTAAACTACCAGCTAAGGAAATGTCGTGTTACAGTCCTTCTGAGGAGAATGGCAAGACACTGGCACAGGTTGCCCAGGGAAGCTGTGGCTGCCCCATCCCTGGAGATGTTCAAGGCCAGGCTGGATGGGTCTTGGGCAGCCTGATCTAGTGGGACGTCCCTGCCCATGGCAGGAGGGTTGGAACTAGGTGATCTTTAAGGCCCCTTCCAACCCAAACTATTCTATGATTCTATGATGAAGTTTTTTCACAGTGCATACTGTCAATGTTTATGAAGCCCAAAGAGCATTTGCAGGGCCAGGGAGAAACTGTAATCAGGGTTTTCCCCTTATTTTGCACTTGCAAGAAAGAAGAGAAGACCTGTGTTCCAGTTCCCGGTGTTATGAATAGCTGAGCATAAAACACTTAAGAAATTCTGACTGTGATGGGAATGGCCTGCCATAGTAGCCCAAAAGCATAACCACTTTCAGAAGGGAAGCACTTCAGTAATGGGAGAACCCAGGCTTGGGAAGTTTGAGAGAGCCTGGACTAACAGCCTCAGTTTGCACTATTCACTTTTAAATTTCTTGGGAGGCCTCACAAGTTTTTAATTTTCAGTCAAAATATACCTCCTGTCCTTTGTCCTGTGCCTTTGTATCTCCTCCTCTCTGTTCCTTCTGGCTATACTAGAAGCATGGTGAAATTAACAGTAAGGTTAATTCAGACAGTATCTAAGAAAAAGTGAAAGAAAGCAAGAACTGAATGAAACAGCTTGAAAACTGTTGCTTGAGCTTCTGGTCAAAGGCTGGTACAGAAGTCTCTGGAACCATACTTGAAGAATCCCCATATACAGGATCTAAGAGGCAGCTATCACAAATGCAAGTTGTACCTGGGATATAAAGATCTGGCCAGAGTGCAGCATCACACTTCTGCATTCCAGTTCATGGCAAGGCTGGTTGTATGTTCAGTCTGGAAAATATCCCCCCAGTTTGTGGCCTCCTGATGTGAAGTCAGTTTACCACACTCTGCTCCAAAACAATGCTGTGATTTAAGGGTGGCTCCTGCTCCTTATTCTGTCATGCTTTTAAATGTTTTTAAAGTTCCATTCTGCCACTTTAATTTCACTGCTATATCGATGTCCATTCTTCAGCCCTAACTGACCCTTCAACTGACTCTTCAGTAAACTCTTAAGAGTATCAGGCAGTAGAGACCGCTCTGTGGAGATGGGGGCAAGGGGGACATTGCATCAGTTTAAGTTGTTCAACACCCGTGATCCCAAATGTTTTTCAAATATTTTTATAAGTCCAGGTTTTTAAGAACAGATGGTTTTCCATATACATGGCAGTTACTTAATGTTCCTAAAATTCCTGGATCCTCCGTATTATTATTCAGAATCACTATTGAACATGCTACATATAAAAAGAATAAATAGCTGTCTCTGATAGCTTAGAGCTTGTTTTCAAAACCTGTGCTATGTAACATTCACTGGAAATCCCAATTATATATACACAGAACTACAGCATGGATGTTTTTGCCTGGCCATTGCCTTGACAAAGAATTAACGTCTGGTAACAGCCCATCAATGGTCTGGGATCCACCCCATGGAAGAAAAACTAAATAACCATAGCTGTCTGGATGAGAGGTGTTCACACTGAGTGACTCCCACTTCTAGTTACTGGGCTCTGACTATAAAACAACAAATTTGCTTTGCAGACAAAAGTCTGGTTGAATAATTCTTTTTACATATGTTCATTATAGAACTGCATTGCACAGTAAGTAAATATATGGCCAAAGAGAGATCAGGGTATCTCTATTATGTTTATGCTATTTTTTTTTCAAATGTACGATTGTTGGGCTAAGGAGGAATGTCTTCTTCAATTTGCATAAGACGCCTATACTAAGATTTACTGAGCTAGTACACTACCCCTTGTCTAGTCAGTCATACCAAAGATCCATAAAGGTTTGCATCTAACTTGGAAAAATCCTGTTGCATACCTAGTGCCTCAAGTATGGAATTTAAAAAAAAAAAAAAAGTTTGGTTCAGATGCAATTCAAAATTAGAAGACATCAAATGCAGAAGTTATATGTTATCCTTATTACTTGTATTTAGACATGTACAGCTCCTGACACTAAGATATGAATCAGGAACACAGCTGCATACAGCCACTCCAGTCTTCCCAGCACTTCTGCAGAACTCTGTTTCAGATACAGGTAAGACCACTGGGTTTTGAGTGTGGTCAGAGGATACACGTGCTAAAAGCCTTGTATGATTGCTGTAAAACCAAACACAGAGACATGATAATGAAGAAGCATGTGGCTTTGCAGCCCACAGCTGTGTGTTCCACGTGCCCAGTGACCTGAATGAACAGTTTTTCAGGAACCCTCATTCTGAGCAGTTAAAATCTCCACACAGATAAATGTTCTCATAATTCAAATATAATAGATTAGACTTTCTGCATATTTTGTGAATATATCACAACAGAATGAGAGCACTTTATATCCACTGTGTACATCCTGTACAACAATCTACATGACTACAAATAGTGCAAGGCAGTGAGAAATTGGTCTCATCCCCAAGCTATTAAAATCCTGAAAAACTAGAACATGCAATTTTGTGGAATTAGATTCTAATTTTAAATACCATTTACATAAGGAATCACTAAACTGGTGTACATCTTCACCACAAGAAATCTTTAACTCCAGTCTTTGATTCTGATAACGACAAAGGATGATCATCTAAAGTAGTAAGAAACAGTTACTGTACTTTTGAGAGATATTGTATTTATGTTCATATGTACATTCAATTTTCTGGACATAGAGCATTCTTATGAACTCAGCAATTATTCCATGCAGTACCAAAAATAGATTAAAAGTTCTTAAACAGGGAAGACTGTATATATGGAAGAGCTTATAATTGTTTTTTTAAATTTTTTTGTATTTTATGAATTGAGAGATACTTTCTAAATACGCAATAATGACAACAACACCATTCTTTAACCCAATCTTGATTATTTTCAATATAATAGGCTTGCTACACAATAGCAGATAGATCTGTGAAGCATTTTTGAATGATGCAGCAAGTATATTGAAACAATTCAACATCCTCTGTTAAGCCTTAATGAGATAGATGGTGCCAAGTAGTTAGAATGGCTACTGAGATTACACAAATTAGAAAAATTCTGCCCCCTAACTTTGTCTGAGTAATGATACTATGCAAATATCATTAATTAAATAACCACAGTTCCCAAAACCCTGAGCAAATTTCAGACTGTAATGACCCATTTTCATACTGCTGCTGTTAAATATTAACCTCTGCTATTGAAATAATGTCAACATTGTGCTGTTGCTCAGACTACTGTGTTAACCTTGCCACTGAAAAATGACAATACAGCATGTAGATGCAAGTGAGACAGGTTTTTTTTTCAGGTTTATGTAGGTACCACTAGAGATGAAACTGTCACACACTGTCGCTTCACTGCTGCTGTTTTAGTTGTACCTGTGTTATCTATTAGCTATTCTGGTACATGACGCAGTGTAACAGTAAGAGCAGCTCAAGAGAGAAATACAACAAATATAAGAGAAGTACAGCTTTAAAACTCTGTTGGACATTTCTATCATCTATTGAGGTTGAAGTATCTTGTATTTTGAATGTTAACCCTTCTGCAGTCTCTTTTACTTTCTGTTGATTTTCTAGACATTTCCCAGAGTATGTGTTTTGTTTGTCATAATCTTTACTCGGCCAACAATAGTACCATTTTTTCTACACTTCTTTTGAAAAGGTGTTATCCACCTTGGCGTCTACACCTACTTCATCAGTACAGTACCTGAGTGTAATTGGTAAAAACAGTTGGGACTGGAAAGAGGTGCAAAATGCTGGTAAAAATTCCTATACTGCCTCTACCCTGGAATCAGCCCAAGAAGCTGCAGAAGTGGGAGAGACCCAGCCCCACTGCAATGACAGACAGGCTGACTCAGGTCAGCCCCTGAGCAGTGCCCTATCTAGCAACCATAACAGACTATCCACCATAAACCTAAGCGTCACAGATTCTGTATGGGATGATTATTATTCCATATTCAGAGTGATTTTTGTCCTTTGAGATGAGCCACCCCACCGATGCATGAGATGCACAGTAAACAGTTGCTAATGTGTTATTATCGATCAAGCCAAGGTTCTTTAAAGTTTCATCTTTTACAATGGATACCCTGCCACAGGGCATTACACCCTTCTTTTCTATTCCACCTTGGCTCTGCCTCTGAACAGTCCAAGTAAACAAGGTCGTCTTTACCTCCAAGGCCAAAAAGTAGGCCAATTCCCCCAAGAAGATGTAGTTATTCTCATTTTCTTCATTGCCTGATACTCCTACTATTACTTTATTCTTTTTAAGAGGATAATTTTAAAGCATAACTACTTCATGTGCAGGATGCTCTTCACAGTAGTAACTACTGTGTTAAGGAATTTGTTGTTACTACTTGCCCCATTTTCTCTTTCTGGTTAAATTATTATCTGGTTGTTATTGTCTACTGGGACCTCCAGACGGACAGTGTGATCTGGCAGTCTAACCACAGACACAGAATCCAAGAACTGCTGAGATTTATTCCAGCTCTACCAATGAGCAATGATTAATTGGTGAGAAATGCCACTGAGGCCAATAACAGTGCTCAGCTGAGCAGTTCCGCATACATTTAAATAAGTCCTGACCCTTCACTCACTAGCATCAATGGCAACACTCCTGATGATATCTGTGTAGGATCGAACAACCCCTCAAGCAAGCTTCCCAGATAGTTATCAGTCAGGTGACAGAAGTATATGAAGTGCTTCTATTCCTGTTGAACCCCTGCAGCAACATTTGGGTATCTCCCTCTGTAGACATCAATATGCAAAACTGTAATGTATCTTCTCACACAATTAATTCTTGCTATTTTGGGGATGATTGTCTTGAACTGAAGAACATTCTGTGGCTTTTTTTTTTCAATTGCCTTTTGTTTTTCTAACATACTGGGAGACCAAGACACTTTCCAGTTCTTTCTGATTAATTTATGTCTTGAACTATAATGAATTACCTCTAGAATTTTCTTCAGCACCTGCAAAACATTTGACTTTTCCCTTGAATTTCATAGCTTCACTACCACCTAAAAACTTTGACAAAAAAGACACTAAACCGAAATAGACTCCCTTTTGGAGTGCATACTTCTGCATATAGATGTTGCCATGACTAGCAATTCCATAGCTGCACTCCTGGCAACCTACTATTTAACAATTTATAACAACACCTCAGTGTAAATGCAAATTACAAGTGAAACTGTAGGGCAAATTTACTACAGCATATAGTCATGGAATAGAACAGAATCACAGAATAGTTTGGGTTGGAAGGGACCTTAAAGATCATCTAGTTCCAATACCCCCTCTCATGGGCAGGGACACCTCCCACTAGATAGGGCTGCCCAAGGCCCCATCCAACCTGACCTTGAACACCTTCAGGGATGGGGCACCCACAATCTCCCTTGGCAAACTGTTCCGGTGCCTCACCACTCTCAGTGAAGAAATTCTTCCTTCCTTATGTCTAGTTTAAATGTTCCCCTCTCCAGTTTATGCTCACTGCCCCTAATCCTATCACTACAAGCCTTCGTAAACAGTCCATCCACAGCTTACTTGTAGGCCTTCTTCAGGTACTGGAAGATTGCTATAAGATCTCATTGGATCCTTCTCTTCTCCAGGCTGAACAACCCCAACTCTCTCAGCCTGTCCTTGTATGGGAGGTGCTCCAGCCCTCTGATCATCTTTGCAGCCTCCTCTGGACCTGTTCAAACAGTTCCATATCCTTCTTACGTTGAGGATTTCAGAACTGGACACAACAGTCCATATGAGGTCTCACAAGAGAGGAGTAGAGGGGTATGATCATTATTCTATATTATTCCATTGATCCCTTGACCTGCTGCCACGCTTTTTTTGACGTAGACTGGGATACAGTTGGCTTTCTGGGCTGCAGGCGTATATTGCCAGCTTATGTTGAGCTTCTCATCAACCAGTACCCCCAAATCCTTCTCTGCAGGGCAGCTCTGAATCGCATCATCCCCCATTCATGGGTTGCCTCAACACAGGTGTGTACAATACACACAGTGTAATTAGTGGAATTATCAAGTTAACAGCCCCACTCATAAAAATAGACATAGGCTTTCGAGCAACTACATGTGATCTAAGACTCTCTTCTCAGTGCATGCTGGATAACTGTTATACTTCTGAAGTAACCTTTCTGTCCATAAGAATTCACCCGCTCTAACACATTTTCCAGTTCTCCACAAGAAGATTAGCAAATATATATCCACTACTTTCAAATATACTATGTGCATGGAATTTTGCACTATGACTACAGACATCTAAAAGGTGGTTACACATTTACACTGGAGATTCCCTGGTCTTCTGAATTTAATGACAAAATTTCCTTTGATTTCAACAAGCCTAGAACTTCAGACAAAATACGAGGATTGGGATGCTTCAAGAAGCAGGTAGTGATTTGCTCTCTGTTCCCACGCCTTTCTTACAACTTTCAAGTAATTTAAAGGTGTTCAAAGTATTATTTGATGGCAATCCTCACTTTACTATGCAGGCTGTACACTTTAGTATCAATGAATCTAAGAAAAATCATGAAAGGCATACCTTAACAGCCTTGATATTTGATACCATAATTAATCTGCTCTAGTGCCAGATGTAACATTAGCTCTGTGTGTACACACACACAAGCATGCCGGAAATACCGGTAAGCGACGATGAAAAAAACTGATTTTTTTAATATTTTTTTTTTTTTTTAGGCAGAGCTAAGAGAAATAAACTCCTTTAAAAAGAACAGATGTGAATAAACTTGAAGGACTCATCAAACCAATTAGCATATAGGAAACACCAGAGTGAGCAGCAGTTCCCTGTGCTGCAAACCTGCCCAACCAGGGCAAGTTCAGGCCTACTTATGGGATGTTCATGTCTACCAACTGGAAAACCGCATCTTTTCCACAGCTCACATCTTCAGTACATTACAGTTTGTATGCTAGGGCTTAAGAAGCCTCCTTCTTTAGTCAACTGACACTAAACTGATCTTGTTAATCACTGTGTTCAGAAGTAGTTTCTAAAGTTATTCTTATTAATGCATTTTATTGAGTTACTTACTAATCAGTTACTTCTGAATTTCACAGTACTCATATTCTTCCATATCCAAAGATTTACCCATGGACCACTGTACTCATTTCAGCAGTTAATGAATAAAAGTACTCAAAGACTATCACAAAGTAATGCTTCAAAGGTCAGACTTTACATTTGTATTAAAAATGTGATTTAGTGGAAAATGCAAAAGCACCCTGTAGTAGGTTATCTTTTTTTAACCTATCCATCATACACAGTAATAGCTACATCTTAAGAATGGATAACTGATGAAGTGGGTTTAACATGTATCTTTTTTAGTTTAAACTCTAAAAGAGCATTAAGTACCTGAACATGTGAATGCATGTACCATACCCACTTAAGGACACTGGTGGTACATAAATATAATGACCAAGAAGGACTTAGAATACAACAAATTCCAGAGGTGAATTGCCATCAAAAACCCCCATCACATTTAGTGGTCAACAGTTCAATGTCCAGAAGGAGATCCATGACAAGTGGTGTCCCCCAGAACCCATACTGGGAACAGTGTTGTTTAATATTTTCATCAATGATACAGACAGTGAGATCAAGTGCACCCTCAGCAAGTTTGTAGGTGACACCAAGTTGAGTGGTGCAGTTGTCACACCAGAAGGATGGGTTATCACCCAGAGGGACCTGGACAAGCTAGAGAAGTGGGCCTGTGTGAACCTTGTGAGGTTCAACAAGGTCACATGCAAAATCCTACACCTGGGTCACGGCAATGTGCAGTATCAGTACCGAGGATGATGTAATTGGCAGCAGTCCTGTGGAGAAGACTTGAAGATACTTATTGGTGAAAAGCTTGACATGAGCCAGCAATGTGCACTCACAGCCCAGAAGACCAACCATGTCCTGTGCTGTATCAAAAGAAGCATGGCCAGGAGGTTGAGGGAGGTGATTCTGACCCTTTATTCCTCTTTTCTGAGACCTCATCTGGAGTACTGTGACTAATTCTAGAACCCTCAACTTACAAATTATATTGAACTCTTGGAATGGGTCCAGAGAAGGGCCGTGAAGATGATGAGGGCTGGAGCACCTCTGCTATAAGGATAGGCTGAGAGAGTCGGGCTGTTTGGCCTGGAGAAGAGAAGGTTCCAGGGAGACCTTATTGCAGTCCTTCCAGTACCTGAAGGGGGCATACAGGAAAACAGGAGAGGGATTTTTTTTTTTTTTTGCAAGGGCACGTACATAGAGGATGAGTGGGAATGGCTTTAAATGGGAAGGGGGAAGATTTAGATTAGACATTATGAAGAAATTCTTCACAATGACAGTGGTGAGACACTGGAACTGGTTGCCCAGGGAAGCTGTAGATTCCCCCTTTCTAGAAGCGTTCAAGGCCAGGTTGGATGGGCCCTGTGCAACCTCGTCTAGTTGCAGGTGTCCCTGCCCATGGCAGGGGAGTTGGAACTAGATGATCTTTATGGTTTCTTCCAACTCAAACCATTCTATGACTGTTTTTCTTTCTAACCTCAGAGACAGCACTTGGGAAAAGAGTTTAGCTGTCATGCCTGTCATTCCCTCTGCAACCGAGTATGTCTGAAATCTCAGGTAGCACAAACTCAGCTCTGTAAAAACTCCATAGCAATTACATCTTTTATTTTTATTTAGAATTTTCTAGTGTAGCTTACATCTAAGTAGGATCATATAATGTAACACTTGTATCTTCTGTTTAAATAACTTGTGGCAACACAAAGCTAAATAAATAATTCCAATTACCCTTAAAATAACAGTTGTTCCTCTACTGAGTTCCATATATTTCATATTTCTTTGAATAAGTGAACAGTTTTAAATATACACAGATCTCAACTGAGGAATAGGTTAACTGTTTCCCAGAGAAGTAACGAAAACAGACAAGAAAAGAGAAATCAATACTCTGACTAATGCAATTATTGTAATCAGTATTAATCTGTAATCTGTATTTTAATCTATATTAATGTAATTATTGTAATTGGTACCAAAAAGACAAATATTCTGGAATGACAGAGAAAAAACAGTCTTTAAAGAATGCTTAAGCACGTTTAGCATAATTTGTGATATTTTCAATGTTGTAAAAATGTGTGTTTTCAGACAGTGTTTATTAGCACATCAAAACACTAAAAATGCCGTCTGAAATCAACCCTCCCGCTTGTCAATGGGAAGAGGCAACCTGGCCTACCCCAAAGTAAGGTGCAAGGCAATGCAAGGAACCACACCTGGACATTCATATTAGAACAGGAAAGATGATTTGGAGAAGAGACTTCAGGGACTGTTGCATGTTAAAAGATAAACCAGGACATGTCAAGACTGGGGAAAAACACCTTAACTCTTGTCCTGAGATGTAGAAGGTGATATATGCAGATGCAGATATATTAAATACAGCTTATAAACAGTGGACATACATAGCTGATACATATTTTTCTAGCAGCACTGTCCAAACACTGATATCTTAATTTGATATAGCTGAAATCAACTGAAGGTGCTAAAGCTTCAGTTAATCTTAATGCAATTAAAAATCTCAAATTCGTTCTGTTAAACACTAGGAAGACTAGTTCATTCTATATGTAAAATATTTAAACACATCAGATTACTTTCTTTATGAAACCAGTATTTGCAAAACAAGCTCCTAAAACTCAAGGTCTGTCTTGAGTAGGTTTGGTGTTACGCTTAACTATACATAGACATTTGTTACCCAAGGTTTTCTGACCACTTGCTTAAGGTTTGGTTTTTTTTCTTTTGGCTAGAGTTATATAGAAAGTCCATTGTATTGTCATTTCTTTGTTATGTAAAGTTCTAGTCCTGCAGATACATGGAAAATACACAAGCAATTCACTGGACAGACTCACTTACAAGTAGAGACTAAGTGTGAGAGCTCTGCACACCTTCTACCCACACTCCTGCTCCTACAGAAGAGTTGAGCGGGGACAGTATTTCATTGCTAAAATCTGGCGTTCCTTGTAAATTCTGCTGTAATAACAGACAAGAGAAAACAGAATCACAGAATCACAGAACAACCAGGTTGGAAGGGACCCATGGGATCTTCTAGTCCAACCATTCCTATCTAACACTAAACCGAGTCCCTCAAGACCTCATCCACCCGTGTCTTAAACACCTACCTCCAGGGAAGGTGAATCAACCACCTCCAGGCAAGTCCCCAGAGCACCAGAAAAACGACCCGCGAGCAAACGTGGTTTGTTTTCCTTATGAACGAGCAGAAAACAGAAAGACCTCTACCCCATTTTTCATTTAAACAAAACTAAAGCTTAACCGGTAACTTAATTTCCAGCGCGACGATGAACATCCTCTCCTAAAGCACCCCTCGCCGTCCAGGCGGCAGCCCCGCGTCCCCAGCCCCGCGTCTCCAGTCCGAAGCGGCCGCTCACCTCCGTCCTCCTCCTCCAGCGAGTTCATGCAGGGGAAATAGACGGCCAGCGCCTCGAAGGAGGCCGAGAGGCTGCTCCGGCTCTGCGACCGCTGCATGCTGCGCCCGCCGGCCGCGGTCTGTCGGCCCATCTTGGCCGAGCGGCACCCGCCTTTGGCGCGGTACAAGAATCGCGGCGTCTTGGCGGCGGGCGGAGCGGGGCCGGCGGCGGAGCGGCCGAGGAGGAGGAGGAGCGCGGCTCGCCCCGAGCGCTCTGTGCCGCGGGGCGGCTGCCGGGGGCCGCCGAGCCCGGCTCTGCCCCGCTCCGCCCGCCTCTACCCTGCCGTGCCCGGCTCTGCCTACTCCGATCCGCCCTGCAGCCCTGCGCTCCGCTCCGCCAGGCTCTGTCCAGTCTGCTCCGTTGAGCACGGCTGCGCTCGGCTCTGCCCCGCTCGCTCTGCCCGCTCCGCTCTGCCCCGCTCTGACCGTCTGTGCCCTGCTCTGCCTGCCTCTGTCCCGCTTTCCCGCTCTGCGCCCCGCTCCGCCCCGCTCCGCCTGGCTCTGCCCCACTCTCCGCACTGTGTCTGGCTGTGTCCCGCTGTGCCCAGCTCTGCCCCTCTCTCCGCACTGTGCCCGGCTCTGCCCCTCTCTCCGCGCTGTGCCCGGCTCTGCCCCTCTCTCCGCACTGTGCCCGGCTCTGCCCCTCTCTCCGCACTGTGCCCGGCTCTGCCCCTCTCTCCGCACTGTGCCCGGCTCTGCCCCTCTCTCCGCACTGTGCCCGGCTCTGCCCCTCTCTCCGCACTGTGCCCGGCTCTGTCCCGCTCTGCCCCTCTCTCCGCGCTGTGCCCGGCTCTGCCCCTCTCTCCGCACTGTGCCCGGCTCTGCCCCACTCTCCGCACTGTGTCTGGCTGTGTCCCGCTCTGCCCGGCTCTGCCCCTCTCTCCGCACTGTGCCCGGCTCTGCCCCTCTCTCCGCACTGTGCCCGGCTCTGTCCCTCTCTCCGCACTGTGCCCGGCTCTGCCCCTCTCTCCGCACTGTGCCCGGCTCTGCCCCTGTCTCCGCGCTGTGCCCGGCTCTGCCCCTCTCTCCGCGCTGTGCCCGGCTCTGCCCCTCTCTCCGCGCTGTGCCCGGCTCTGCCCCTCTCTCCGCGCTGTGCCCGGCTCTGCCCCTCTCTCCGCGCTGTGCCCGGCTCTGCCCCGCTCCGCCCCGCTGTGCCCCTCTCCGGCGCTGCTGCTCACGGCCCCCCCTCCCCCCCGGGGCCGCCCCTCAGCGGCGGAGCCGTCAGGCGGGCGGGCGCAGGGGACTTGCAGCCTGGCCGGTGGGGCTGGAAATGCCTCGCGGGGACCGGGCGGCCGCGGCGGGGCCGTCCCGCAGGCACCGCCCGCAGACTCCGTTCCTCCCCGCGCTCCGCACCCGCCTCCTGCCGCGTTGGGATGCTGAGAAGGCGGAGAGGGTCTGAGGAGGGCGGTGCCCTCGCGCCTCGGTGGCACCGGGGTGGGGGTCAAGCCGGTGACCGCCGCCAGCGCTCCCGGTCAGCCTGGCACACCTGCGGCCGAAGGGCAAGTGTCTGTGTGGAGAAGGAATCGGTCACCGGAGCACAGAAGGGCTGAGGAGACGGGAAGGGACTTAGGGTGATCATCTGGTCCATACGACCTTGAGTATCTCCAAGGATGGAGACTCCACAGCCTCTCTGGGCAACATGTGGCAAAGCACAGTTACCCTCACAGAGAAAAAGATTTTTCTGCTGTTCAGAGGGGACCTTCTGTGTTCTATTTTGTGCCCATTGCTTCTGCTCCTGTCAGTGTCCCAGCATCTGGAGAGACATCATCCCTGCAAGCCACAAGCAAATCCTTCACTTCTCCTCTACTTCAAGACAAGTAGTTTTTCTCTAAAGCACACCTGGCTCCTTAGCAAATGCGAATGTATCTTTTCTGATACCTACGACACACAGTTTTTATTTTTGATTCATAGAATCATAGAACAACCAGGTTGGAAGAGATCCATCAGATCATAAAGTCCAACCATTCCTACCAAACACCAAACCATGCCCCTCGGGACCTCATCTACCCATGCCTTAAACACATCCAGAGAAGGTGACTCAACCACCTCCCTGGGCAGCCTATTCCAATGCCCAATGACCCTCTGTGTGAAAAACTTCCTCCTGATCTCTAACCTAAATCTCCCCTGGCAGAGCTTGAGGTCATTCCCTCTTGCCCTCTACAACTACCTGAAAGGAGGTTGCGGTTGTGGATTCATATTTACTTCCATATTTTCCTCACCACTATTTAACATTACCTTTCTTTTCTGTTTACCCAGTATGTTGTATTAATGGAGTTGCATTTGGCAACCTTCATCTCAAAACTGTAAGAAACAAAAGCACTGGAAGTCATTAAAAAGAGGTAGTAGCTACTGTAACAATCTTTTGCAGCAACAATAACTTAGTCCCCTATAGTTCACGGCAGTGCAAAAATGATATCAAACTTTGCACACACTGTTGTTTCTTACTGGTCCTTTAAACAATAACAACATTAAATGTAGTATTTTTTCAGTTTTCTTTCAAAGACCTATAAATCTCCCCAAATAATAATAACAACTTATATTTAGGGTTTGATCTAACAAACCTTGCAGACACAACACCAGTTTGAAGCCAACTAAAATTCTTCACAAAGAACATGTATCACACCCCTGGAGTCTATTTCATTGAATTGATTTTAGCAAAGGTATATTTGTGCCTGGATAATAATAAAGATTATCAACAGCCAACTCTTATGCTTTGCTAAGGAGTGAAAACTAATCAGTACTTCAGCACTCAGAGATGGAACCCTCCATCACTCAAACTACAGGGAAACAGTGAGTTTTGACAGCTAGTTTTACCATATGCAGAATATTTTAATTTCTCGTTAGCTATAATCTACTATTCCTAATAAAACGTGTCTGATGTGACACCATGGGCACTTACTTTAGAACAACATAAATCATATTTGCCTCTGTGCTAGCAATAAATGATGTCCAAGGCAATTTGTCTAGGGTTTGACACCTTTTAGATGTCTCATTCAGGTCATACTCCAAAACATATATGTAGTTGGTCATTCTACATAAGTTTTCTTTGGCCACCTGCCAAAGGTTGTCCCCTTCTGAAGTATCTGCGACTCTGCTGGTTATCACAAAGGTGACAGATACCTCCTTCATATGCTGCAGGCAGGTCTGTGGGCAGACCACGATCAGAGAGACCTGCTGAGCCACCCTGCTTTGAGGTGGACATCCGGTTAGCCTGCAATACGTCTAGAACTTCTTCTAAAGTCACCCTTTGCATTTGTATGAGCACCACATCATATTCAAGTTCCACAGTTAACTTCTTCTGTTTACAGTTTACTCTAAAAAGGTATTACTAAAAGACTAGAGCAAACCACTCTAAAATAAATCATAACAATAATGATAGTAATAAATTTCTAATATACAATTAACATGTAATTGGCAAAACCAATAAAACCTATTGAAGTAATTGCTAAAGATATCTTCAAAAGGCTTGGTGACTATAGAATTTTCTGTCTATAAATGCTAAAGCAGACAAAATAAGTTGAATGCAAAAAAAAAGTTAATGTTCATTACATTTTGAGCTGAACTACTGATGACTTTCATAAAAACAGCTGAGTTGAAACAACTGAACAAGTTTAACAACTGAAAAAGATGCTGAGGATGCAGAGAAAGCCATAGTTGGACAACTTCAGAATATTTAGAGAAATACAGGTAAACTGTAGAATACATATTCAAAGAAAAGCAACTGATTGGTAACATCTGTTTAATTTGCATTCCCATTTATAAATACATCTTTTTAAAATACTCCCTTTAGAAGTATCCCTTGTAGAAGAAATAACGCCTGCTTAGGAGCTAGAAAACTTTCCAGCAGCAAGTTCTTGTTTTCCTTCACAAATAAGAGGGTAAGCAGTTCTGCCACCTCCCCCTAAGCTTTGACCTCAGCAGAAACTGGGAATCCCTCTCTGACACAGAGGTCTGACATCACGCCACAACAAGGTCATGGCAGTGGCTGTTGGCAAAATACACCAAACAAGTTGATAATGGGGCACTTCACTGGTGATCTGTGGGTAGCCTCTGTGGGAATTTATTTGTATCCTGAAGGCTGTGCCACAGTGCCAAGGACCCCATATCTCTTAGCCCCTCAGCATCAAACAAGACCTACTAGCCAAAGTGATTTTAATGAGTTGATGGTTGTGCTATTATTGCATATATTAAAAAAATCCTGTTACGATCATTGATAAAACCATTCTCTAACAAGAAAATCACTTTAAATATTCCACAGTCCTTAGCCATTTCCAAATTACCACAGCAAATTTATGGCAAAGCACCAGGTCACGATCCTTTTCAAGCTTCCTCTCCTTCTCTGTCCTGATTTTCTTTCTTTAAAGTAAAGTTTTAAAGGGAAGAAAGAAAATAGACACAAAGAATTGACATAAGAAAGCCATAAATCATCAGGATTCTGGATTTGGGAAGGTTCCTCCTAAACAGTTGCTAATACATAATCTAATTGATGGCAATCTAAACACAAGCCTTGACTGCAGAAAACAAGATTACTACCCTGATATTGACAACATTATCTAGTTATTTTGCTGGGGTTTGTTGTTATTTGTTTGTCTGTTTTTTAATTTTAACTGCTACTCATTGATTTGTGTCACCAGTTGCAAGTGAATCAAATTCCTGTTGAAGGAACAGAATCCAAATTGACATCTTAATGCTAAATACCGAGACAAAACATGAGACTCCCAGGTATCATATTTCTTTAACATTTTCTGATAGTTTGCTGAAAGACTAGTACATTGTAAGAATCCAGGTCAAATGGAACAAGGTCAAACATCTGCTATAAATGTATGCGCTGTCCTGAGGCTATTCTATTTGTAGAGTTGGATATATTTTCAAATACTGTGGTGGCTCATCTACTGAACTAGGAAAGCAATTGCTTACTAGTTGTATTCTCTGAAAATTACTGAAGCAATGTCATGTAGCATGGACTTACGGAACATGAACTTATGGAACATATCATGGAACATGAACTTTAGCCCCAAGTTGCTTTAAATACAGGCAATCAATCATGTGATTCTGGATTCAACCTATTTATCTTTCTCTTTTGATATAGATATTGTATGTATGGTACTTAATCACAGGAAAAATTAATACGGAAATTAATTTATTCTTCATATTTTTCCATCTTTAGATGTGACTGGGCAATTATCAGCAAGTGTTCTCCAACTAAACACAAATTATTAGACTTCAAATGGAGATGCAAAGGGAAAACAATGATTTGATGATTACCTTAATGAAAACATATTTTTATCCAGGAGAAAAAAAAGAGAAAGTTTCTTAACTTTCTATTGCTACTTCTGTGTACTAAATCTGGAGGACATAATTTCCTGGATTTGAGGAATGCAAAACGAGTTGTATAGATGAGGAGTTTTTTTATTACTGCCCATATTATGGATTAATTCCTAAAGCCTGCTCCATCTCCTGAATGTAAAATAAAAGCACACACTGCAATCAAGGGGTTCTTAAGGCCTTGTGCACATTTTGGACAGGGCTCTTCCTCCCCCCCCCAAAAAAAATAAAAAAGGAAACAGTTAGAAAACCCAGAACTTAGCTAATTCTAGGATGACAGAAAAGGAAAAATAAATACTAGAATTAATTAGTGGAAATGTTATTCTCCAAATAAGTTATTATTCAAGGAAATTCCAGTAATTTCTCCAGGTTAAGTATCACTGTGATATGAGCCTGCAATTATTACTGAATTTACTTTTTCTTTTTTCATAGAATCATAGAATAGTTTGGGTTGGAAGGGACCTTAAAGACCATCTAGTTCCAATCCCCCACACATGGTCAGGGACACCTCCCACTAGATGAGGTTACCCAAGGCCCCATCCAAACTGGCCTTAAAACCTCCAGGAATGTGGAACCCACAACCTCCCTTGGCAAATTGTTCCAGTGTCTCATCATTCTCATGGTGAAGAAATTCTTCCTAATGACTAATCAAAATCTGTCCTTATCCAGTTTACACCTTCCCCTTCATCCTACCACCACAAGCTTTTATGAATAGTCCCTCTCCAGCTTTCTTGTAGCCCCTTCAGGTACTGGCAGGTCACTAATAAGATCACCTCGTAGTCTTCTCTTCTCCAGGCTGAACAAACCCAAACTGTCTCAGCCTGCCCTCAAAGCAGAGGTGCTCCAGCCCTCTGTTCATTTTTGTAGCCCTTCTCTGGACCTATTCCAACAGCTCCATATCCTTCTTACATTGTGGATTCCATAATTGGACACAATAGTCCAGATGAAGTCTCACAAGAGAGGAGCAGAAGAGTATGATAATTATTCCATATTATTCTATATATCCCTCAACCTGCTGGCCACACTTTTTTGGATGCAGCCCAGGATATGGTTGGCCTTGTGGGCTATGAGCACACACTGATGGCTCATGTCAAGCTGTCAAGCTTCTCATCGATGAGCAACCCCAAAATCCTTCTCTGCAGGGCTGCTTTCAATCACATCATCCCCCATCATGTACTGAAAACAGGGATTGCCCCAACCCTTTTTTAAAAACATTAAAACACACACTGAAAATACCATTAAAAATACTGCTCAGTCAGTGTAAAACAGTGTTGAGGTATGAAAGCTTGTAACTTGCAGTAAGAAGCTTTTACTTATTGTAATTTGCTGACTGATATGACTGTGCTGGCTGTCCCCACACCCATGGAGAGGCATGTGGCAATGACAGCCAAGCACTCGGAAAAGGAAAATTCCAGAAAGCTACAATGTCCTTCACAAAATAATGGCTGTCTTTACTGTTTCTCACCATATAACAATTCACTATTCTTGCCTTAGTATTTTTTTGACTATGACTAACATGGTCATGTACTCTGTTCCAGGACAATGGCTCCCAATCCATGTCACGCTAACCTTCCGTGGGTCCCACTTTTCTTGAATTTTTGTGACACAATGAACACTGCTACACCATTTCTATGCCCAGCAATTGGATACGAGTTTTCTAGGTTCTATTTTTTTAAAAAAAACAAACATTTTAGATTTCCTTGGCATTCCCTGTTAAGTAGTTACAGAAATGCAGCCATACTTTTCCATCTGCTTACATGGTAATACTAGGTTTTTCAGTTCTCCCAGTTCTTTTAGTATTTTCTAGTGTAAGGTCAACTCCTCCTCAAATATCAAGCTAGGATAAAGCTACCAAAATAGCTTTGCTGACTGACACAGCTGTTCTGGGAGAATTCCCTAGTTGTTCATGCGATTATATCAGCAAAACAGGATTCTCCTAGAACTGCTTGTTTTCCATGCCTACATTACAACTCAAATGCTGGTACTCAATTCCAGCATTCCTACACTGGAAAAGTGTTCCCACTGTTTCTATTATCCTAATAATCTATGTCAGTGGAATTTTATCTATAAGTAATTTAGCCCTTCTAAGGATCATTTCAATGTCTTGCAGATTTTGAGAGGATACAGATTTGAAAAGCTGAAACAGAATTGCTTTATTATTTCTCTTCCATAACCACAGATTTCAATTTCTGAAAATGAAATTGGAAAATTTTAACTTCAAAACACTTTAAATGGTAGAAATGGAAAAATAGTATTTTTTTTTCCCCCCTGGAAACATATGATGCTTTCAGATCTGTGGAGACGTCAATTTTAGTTTCTTAAACAACATAGTATTATTACTTGTCCAGCAGCTGGCATTCTTTTCTGTATTATGTGTTCCTTAATGAACAAGAAAAAAAATCTGTAAAAATAAGTCTCTCTTTTGTTTTAATGCTAGTATTAGTCATATGTGAAAGCTGTCTGCTCTTATTTAAATAAAATATATTTAACTTTCCCCTCCAATGTTTACGATAAAACCACAAAACCAAAATAAAAGTTGTAATTTTTCTAAATAACAAAGGGAGTTGTTAGTGGGCTAGCATGCAGCAATGCAGTGTAGCTAGCTCACAAGTAACTAAGATGTCAGAATTGGAGCAGAAAACCTTTGCACAGCTGAGTATTTCTATTTTGATTAAAATAATTTCACACCTTTGTGATCACAAGGCAGTCTGCAAACCACAAGGTGTCTTAGAGCTCAGCAAAATATATTACTTCACAATGCTTCATCAAGGTGAGAAACAAAGAGCATAGAAATAAAAATGTACATGCTCTTTTGAGGAAAAACTGGTTTTGAGAAAAAAAAAAGTAGGAAAAAGCACCAAGCTGTAAAACTCCCAAAACTAAATGTCTGTTTGTTTGGGATTTTTTTAAAGGCATACATGGTTGCTATCTTCTCTCTCGACTTAGATCCTCATCAACCATTTTGTCTTCAAAAGCAACCTTTATAATTCATCAGACCCATTATCTTAGAAACAAACTGCAATTATTCACGTATAGTCTCAAATCATATTTTGGCTGCCTGCTACTCCACTGAAGGTTTTCAAAATGTCCTAGATAAGAGCAGTGTAATTAGTGTCTGAAGCTGTAAATTCATGAAACGTGAGCTTCATGAAGCATGATTTACTCCCCTGTATAATTCAGTCTTCAGTGTGGAAGGGACAAAACCAGTACGGAACTACTGGCAACCCATGGAGCACACTGCACTACACATGAATGCAGCCAGGCAATGTACCTGTGTTGATGCACTGCTCTGCTGTTGTTACTTAAGATGATGTACTGTGACAAAGTACCCAACAATCTTTGTACTTGTATTTTTCCAGAAAAAAAGAAGTACAGAAAAAACCCTCTGAGATGAAATGGGTTTTACAAACAGCATATTGAAATAACAAATGAAAACAACAGAAAAGAAGGTATATGCCTGTCACATACTGTTCTCAAGTCTGCCATGTCCAGAGAGTACATTGTTTGCTGAGGACATTTCCTCTACAATGCAGATCTGGTTTGATATATTTACTGCATAGGAGTATTACATTATCATCAAATGGCGAAAGCTTTGGTGAGTCCAAATGTCAGCATTGCAGAGACATTTGCCTTGTGAGTCTGTAACATAATTTTGACACAGCCTGCAGAAGGTTAATGTATATTAAAGGGGGATGATTTTGTGAAGTTCTGTGCCTATTAGGTTACCTGTTTTTCTTGAGACCACAGGCTACATCTGTTGGAAATGCTATGTCACAGTCTTGTATCTTATTTCAGTGCAGAACAACCAAAGAGCAGTTTTCAACTGCTTCTTCTGCCCCATAGGGAATTGCCACATCTGTCTTTTAAATCATGCTCTTTCAAATTGCCTGCACTATGTAGAACACAAGTAACCAGTTCTGCTCCACCCAGGTAGCCTAGCTTCCACTTACATCCTTAAGGATAGTGCTGCCTGGTAGGTGGGAATCTCTGAATGCCTGAAAGTGCTAGAACTTCAGTGGAAATCATACCATTCAGTCATGCATTTCACTTCTTACAGATGAAAATACAAGTGTGAGGATTTTACAAGGGACTATATTTAAATAATTCAGTTAAGTAATGAAACACCTTAATTTTAATGAACAGTTAAAACTTCATAACTACAGTGTGTCAGATGCTGTGCCGTGGGATCCATCTATCAATAACAATAAAAGATGATCTCCAAGCAAAGTCGAAATGACTGGGAAGAAAGAAATATATTTTCATCTACTGATGTCATATTTAACTGACAAAATCACCAATTTTAATTCTATTTTATAAGTTTTCACATTGCTAATATTCCTGAGAGAGGAATGTCTGCTGTTGTCATTGCACTGCTCTCATTTCCACAGTAGTGTCTTTACAGCCATGATCGCACAATCATGAGTCCCCAAGTACCACTGCTTATAAAAAACAAATTTATTTTTCTCTTTCACATGTAATCAACAGTTATATTTACATGAATAAATACAGTACCAAGATGCATTCTGATGCACGTGAACTAGATAATTTTACTGCTATATATTTAGAAGAGTCTCTAGCACACTAGTGGTCTGAAGTTCTAGCACTCCTCCCATAAGGTCCTGGCTCAGGAGCTAAAATGAAATCACTTCCAAAAGGCTGGTTTGAAGGGTAGGAGGGTATCACAGAATGGATTTGGGTAACTCTATGCCAGCTGGACTCAGCACCAGAGAACAACCCTCTATGTTTTAATGCTGTAATATAGAGAAACCAGGTTTCTCTTAGATATGACACTGCTACAGATCTAAACCTGCCAGACAGAAATTGGATTGTAGGTACAAAATATGAAGTCAGCTTGCCAAACAATTTATTTGGCTTCATATTCACTATGATACAAATAACTTACAATTTAATTTGGCTGTTTGAAAGCCAGTTAGCCATGATATCACTATTTTAATGAGTTCAACTGTGATTCAAAACACCACGTGTGCCTTTTCAATTTGGGTATATAACCCGGAGCCCTTAGAAACTTTTCAGAGAGATATGATTACACATAAGGCCTCACTAGACATCTTTGCACAATTTCATATTCAGAGACTAAGAATAACAGATAAAGAACTGTAAAATTCCATAGACTAGTATGCTGTTGCTACTCTTATTGTTATTGCTACTAGTAGTAATAGTAGTGGTAACAACATTAGCACTAGCCAATATTGACTGTAGACCAGATGTGTTGATATAAATTTGTCCCCATGTATGACCTATGTTGGATCCTGCAAAATGTTGAGCAACTTAAGCTTCTTTACCTACATTGGCCTTTAAGAAATAAAATTTACTTCTCCAGCTATTAAGTCCAATCCAAGATTATCTGATTATATCATCAAACACAAAGAATGCCTAAAAACATTGTAGAATGATGTTGTAAAGATGCAATCTGAATAAGCTACAATGAAAGCTTTTAAAACATTCATACATCATAGTTGCAGAAACATAAAACCATAGAACTATATGACCATAGAATGGTTCAGGTCAGAGCAAGCAGAGACATCTTTCATTAGACTAGGCTACTCAAAGACTCATCCAACCTGACTCTGAATACTTTCAGGGTCAGAGCATCCATACCTCTCTGGGCAACCTGGTTCACCACACCTACAGTAAGAAATTTCTTCCTTATATCTAATCTAAAACTACCATATTTTACTTTAAAACTGTTATCCCTTGTCCTATCACCATAGACCCTCATAAAAAGCCTTTCTCCTTCCTTCTTATAAACCTCCTCTAATTATTGAAAGGTCACTATAAGATCTTCCTGAACCTTCTCTTCTCCAGCAGTCTCAACTCTCCTAGTCTTTCTTCAGAAGTGGGGTGTCCCAATCATTTTGTGGTCGTCCTCCATGAAAACATTTTTGTGGCCTTCCTCCTGTGCAGCTTATCTTTTTGTATATACATGGTCTTTAAATTATAAGTAGATATTTTTCAGACATGCCCGACTCCAGGTACAAATTATTAGTACAATAAAGATAAAATACTAGGTGCAGTAGCTACATTTTCTATTTCTAAGTTGATGTGCATAAAAGCAAATCATATCAGTCATTCATGGGTATAATGCATCACATAATTCAGGCACTTTTGACTGAAACAAATGCAGGAATCCAAACATTAAATGAAGAATAGCAGTGCAAAATTAAATGTGTCCCCCCTTTTTTTTATCTGCTTCTATTATCTATTTTGAACAAAAACCAGCATCAGTATAATTCTAATAAAGAGTGGCCTAGTTAACAGTACAAAATCCAGTAATTGTATTTTTTCAAGGGGCGCAGCAGTCCTCATTGCTGTTGGTAAGTGATTTATGTAAGTGCAAAGGTGTTTCTCTGGGTTAGAAAATAAAAGACCTCTAAGTACAAAGAAAAGAAAAACCAAAAGATCTGAACTGTTCTCCATGATGTAATGGGTTTACTTACATAGCACAATGGAGCTGGTACTTTAGCACCAGTTTGAGTACTGGAAACTACATCAGTGCTGTGTTTGGCCAGGCTAAATAGCTTTGCAGAATATATCACTTGATTGTCTGGAGTCAGCTTGGCTATTTGTGACCCTGCTGTGCTGTGTGGCACTGACAGGCACCAAGATTCTTCTCATTTCACTGCTGCATATTAAAAGCAGGAATCTAGTTTAAGCCAGCTGCCTAAACTCTTTTGTAGTCAATGGAGAAAAAAATTGAAACAATCTGATTGTAGCAGATTGCAGTGCCACAGTACCAACTATGGCAAATAAACAAATTTTCAGACCTGGAAAATTTAACAGCCGATATTAATTGAAAATAGAAAACCTATGGACTCTGTTAGGAACTACACGCAGCCATGAAAATAACAGAACCAAACCTAGAAGATGACAACAATTCCAAATAACTGATACTGTTGGTGACTGTTAGGTATGCAAAAAAGGTTCTCAGAATTTTTGTACTAGTATAGTACAGGCATATCAATTTTTGAACACAACAGAGTGTAAAATCGTACAACATGTACTCTCACCCATCCAGAAGCCCATGGACCAATTTGCAGATAGATCAAATAGGCAGGTTGCCTCCCATCTCTCAGTCTGGATGGAGATGTTGAGCTGTGCTGTGACTGCTCTTTTGTAGTACACAATTCTGTGTCTGTCTATATGTACAAGTATATTTATATTCACATATAAACACACACACACACATCTAAAAACTGCTATCTTGTGTTTATTGACACATGCTTGTGTCTATATCATACTTTAATGCTTTTATACTGCAGAAAATGTAGGAGTTGATGACAGACTGAAAATAAGCAATCTGTATGACAGCATGTCTGTTTCCATATCTCACAGACAATGTCTATTTAACCTGAAATATTCCTATATCTAAAAGTATGTTAAAAATAACCCCCAAATAATGAATATAAGACATATAATATAAGATTGTTAAGTCTTTCTCCAAAAATTTCAGCTGAATAATACACAAGCTATTTTGTTGAGGAGCTGAGAAACTCTCCCTCTCACTCGTTTTGGAGGGATCTGTCAAAAACTCTGGGCTCTCAGAACCCTAAAAAGTCAAGCCAGTAACTCTTTGCTCGTTTCTTTCTCCTCACTCACTCCCTTTGTTTGAGAAGCAGATACACATTTTGTTAATTAAAATTCTTTTTTTTCTGTATGAATACTGCCTATTGTTGCTTTCTAAAATAAACTTTTGTGGATTTAACAAATGTCAGACTTTCATCAGGATTCTGCCCCAGCATTCTTGTTTAGAGAATTCTACAAAATTCAATTAGAATAGAAGCTACCCACAAATGCATATGAGTTATTTGAATACAGTTTTTCTATGTCTGCCTATTAAGTAGCGAGTCAAAGATAGCTGATGTTTTCTTAATTTTACATGGGCCTTTAGTTAATGTATTAATACAGTTCAGTTAATAAATCTCTCCTAATTTTCTCTATATATTACTCTCATTTAGTCCTATAAGGTTTAATAAACTTAATATCTTAGTGTTTAATTTGGAGCATATCTTTAGTTTCAGGGTCACTTAATATATAGATGAATTAAGTTCTGTGCATATGGAAATATGACCATATGAGAACAGGTTTTTCCCCTGTAAATATTTAAAGAATGTTTAAAATTTGAATTTAAACATCATTTTACTCTGCGCAATGTGATCTATAACAGAAAGATATGGACTGCACAGGAATAATGTTGATGCAAACATCTTTGAAAGACATGCGGTCCTGTGCTGGCTTTCTTATGCTTGTGAAAAATCTGTAGTTACTCCGTGAACCTCTCTAGATTAATATTACCTTTGAGATTTTGTAGAAGTATGCCAGCTAAACAGAGAAATCATCTGAGTTATGCACCTATTTACTTTAAAATCTTTTAAAATCAAGGCAAAATTGTGGTTAGAATATTGTTTTTAGGGGAAATATAAATACTCTTAAACAGGATTAAAGACATAGTTAAATACAATGGATTGGGATAATGAAAGCCAGTATTGATACCAACTACTGAGACTTTTGCAGAAAACCAAATGACATTTATAATGAATGAAGTTTTCTAAGTGAGGGAAGAAAAAGAGATGTTCTTTCACAGAGCTGAATCTGCCATGCGGGATAAATCACAAAAACTTCTGGTTTCCAACATTCATATAGTCTAATAATCAGACTGTTGCTTTCATTGTCCCAGACCAAAGACAAATATGGACAAAATATAAGAAAATAAAAATGGCTATATCAGGAAAAAATGAGGGTCTAGTTATTCAATATCCTATCTGTTCAGCATGGCAGTACCAATGCCTAAGAAAAGCACGTAAGGAAAAAACATATAGGAAGGAATGTCACTATGTCAACAACTGCTGGTTTACAGGGTCTCTGCATTGGAGACTTTTGTGTTTAATAGCTATAGGGAGGTCTAACCCAACTTATTTTGTCTACTCTCTTTTTGAGACAGTATATACATCAGGTCCATAGGGTATCTTGTAGAGCAGGCCCTACAGTTTAGATTTGTCCTCAAGACGTTCTTCCTCTTGCTTGTTTGCCTGGTAACTGCCTGCAATGACTCAGTTTTTACATTGTGAAAACAGAGAACAAATCATTCTGTAGTCACCTTTTTCACAATATTCCTGACTTTACAGCCCTTTGTCATCTCTTTCACTTATTTTTCTCTCAGCTGGTAAATCCTATTCCATATGTTTCATCAAGCTTGTTGCAGCTCTCCATACGTGCTCTATCTCTTTGTACTTTCTGAGGCTCAGGGGCCATCAGAGATACATACAACAGAATAATGATGTTTTCTTCTCTGCTTTGTTGTCTTATTTTACTAATAATCCTGAGGGAGGGGGAACAAGTCATAGGAGTTTGAGATAGGAAGACATCAAATTGCACTTTCCATTGAGATAGTTTAATAAGCAATAAACTTACTTTTTTTTTAACAACTCCTAAGCTGTAAAAAGTGATGAAAATAATTCAGAAAGCCTATACTCATAAAAATCTATGTTCACGCAGGGGCAAGAGAAAGCAGTAACCAACACTGAGTGCTTGAATTCAGGGACCTGTGCCTTTTTCAGTATACAAATTTTGACTCAGGTTCTACGCTTGCTTTGGGAAACTTTTGTAGACCTTCCTACCTATGAAAGCCTTTTAAGATAAGTAAAACTTTGTGACAGAATTCAAGTAAATTTATGGCTAAGATGTTTGCAAGAAGGTAGTGGGACCCATCAGAGGAAGCCAGCAAACAAGCCTGGAGACAGATTTTGAATATTAAGAGGAAGATGGTATAGAAATGAACGACAAAATAAGAGCAGTTACTTCTCAGGCACACTCCCACAAATGACGAAGTCAAAGATACATATGTTTAGCTAGAAAATACATCAATCTGAATCTGATGCAAATCATGCAACTGATTTTGATGTGGAATTTGAAGAAAGCATTGATCACCACTGTCAGATTTCAAATTGAGGGAAGAAACCTACCTTCCATGCAGTTCTGGCTAGCCAGATGAGACTGAACTAGAATGCCTGTAGCCAGATACCCAGTAAAGTCTTTAGTTCAAGTCACATAAAGGAACCTGTAGACACAAACCCTAGTATCTTCAGAGTCCTGGTGATACTAATGAAAGTCTTCAAAGATGTAAAGGCTCCTGGACTGCCATTTGCAATATCAAAACCCTGGGAAAAAAGATTTTTGCTGCAGGCAACTAAACAGTCAGGTAATTGGAAGATAAATACTGCATGCAGTAGTTCTCTTTTTGAATTCAGTATGACCAAGAATGGGCTTTCTTATAAAGGATAAAGATTTGAAACAGGAGAAGTTAGTTGTGAAAGGATCTTCAGTAGGCATATAGAATCATAGAACAACCAGGTTGGAAGGGACCCATCGGATCTTCTAGTCCAACCATTCCTATCTAACACTAAACCAAGTCCCTCAAGACCTCATCCACCCGTGCCTTAAACACCTCCAGGGAAGGTGAATCAACCACCTCCCTGGGCAGCCTATTCCAATGCCCAATGACCCTTTCTGTGAAAAACTTCCTCCTAATCTCTAGCCTAAATCTCCCCTGGCGGAGCTTGAGGCCATTCCCTCTCGTCCTGTCCCCTGTCACTTGGGAGAAGAGGCCAGCTCCCTCCACTCCACAACCTCCCTTCAGGTAGCTGTATGATTAGTGTGCACACGGGGAAATTTGCAATATGTATAGATGGGGGATATCGACCGAGAACACAGACTGTCATGGGAGAGCTATCTCCCGAGATGCCTGGAGCCATTGCTGAGTTCAGAACAGACTGAGTTTATTCCCTTGCGGACTGGGTGAAACTAACAGAGGGATGCACCTATTTTTATTGCTATGATTCCATTACAGACACCAGAGTCTTTAGTTGTATTCTGGGCTCCCATGTCTGCCCAGATAACACACACAACATTACAGGAAATTTGACTTGGTTTTCAGTTGACTAAAGCATCAAGTAACGTAGCCACTGCCTTTTCCACTGCCTTGAGTCCCTACCATGCGCTCCTAGAGGTGCAGGGAAGTAGTTATTTCCAGCTAGTACTCTGACCAGCTCTTCCTGTCAGCTGAAGTGTCCATTTAGGACAGAAACCCAATAACTACACAGCAAAGCATGACCTCCTATTGCTGTGAGGGAGTATAAGGGCACAAAATAGAGGGTCTTTGCTCAGCACCTAAGGTTCGGCAACAGTCATCAAAGGTGCTTTTGCAGGTACCCCTGCCCATGGCAGGGGTGTGGATCTAGGTGATCTTTAAGGTCCCTTCCCACATAAACCATTCTGTCACTCTATGATATTCTGTTACACTAGTATTTTTTTTCATTTCCTTGTGCTTTCTCACTATGGTCCTACATCTTAGCATCACATCCAAGGTTACTGATAAAAAGCTGTTTTATATTTATACACTATTTTGTAAGAGGATGTTGTATCATTGATTCACAGTTTTAACTCAAACACGCACTTAGCATCAAAAAACTACCTAAACAGACACTTTGACATTATTTAGCCTTATGTATTTTGTGTCATGGCTACATCAAGAACTACTTCTTCCTTTTGTAATTATTCTGCTGGTGAGCATCAGCTGTCCCCAATCTATCAAACAGAAAAGACATAAGAGGAGGGTATTTTTAGGCAAGAGTCCTTCACTTTCAAATTTAATTCCACTTAGAGCTCAGAAATTACTGGCTTTCAGGGAAGTCTGGGAACTTTTCCTTCTTCCGTAGAGGAGAAAACAAAGCTAGGAAGGAAGAAATTATAGATTTTAACCCCAGTGAACTCTGAGTGAAAGTAATAATTTTATTTAGACTTTGTAAACACCCACTCTAAACTGAAATATAGGATGGCTGAAATTTACAAAATGAAAGTTCTTTATTTTTCTAAACAGCTCTATATGAGGAAATTCCTTTATTTCCCAAGAAAAGGAAAGAAATTGGCTGGGAATCATAGTACTCAATAAAGTTTGCTCTGTGAGATATATAAAATTGACTGTGTTTGGAAAGCAACTGTTCCATTAGAGAGGATTCTTTATCCTCAGTTTATTTCAAGTCAAGTTCAAATAAAAAATCTGACCTAGAACTTTGATTGGGGTAGGAGGGTGTGACTTCAGAACACATGGCTGCAAGGAACTCTTGGGTCATTGAGGCTGTAGGTCCCTTGCTGCAGGACTTTTGAATCCATCAAGTCAGAAGAGACTTATCATTTGCAGGTGGCTGCACTAACACCTTTATTTTTCAGTCTCTCATCAAGAAGCATTAGATGCTTTGTGTCAGCTTCCTTGGTTTGTTGTACTTCTACAAGAGTGACAAAAGTGCAGTAAGCCCCAAAATCTGATTCTTAACAACAACCCTGTTCAGGAGGATTAACTAATGAAAACATCTGGATCTGACTGCAAAAAAATCTTTTAAGTTGGCAAAGTGGTAGGAAGAAACAGGTAAATGCAGCTTAATTTGGATAAGAAATAATGATGCTTATACAAAATAATATTATCATAAGAAGACCTGAACATAACGAATCTGTGTAAATGGTCATATGAAAATCAGGTTAACATATTTCTTTTGGTGTTCAATACCAAGAAAAACATCCATTCTTCCTCATGACCGAGATACTTTTGTGGACCTTTTCTTTAAAAAGCCACACGCTCAATGCCACACATTTATTATTTAACATTGTATTAATACTTCTGCAAAATCAAAAGATAATGTACATGCTCAGAATCTCTAAATGATGAATTTGAGAGTGGAATGAAGTCACATTCCTGTTCCTTTTATGGTTCTCAAATGCCTGCCTGTAGGGACGATTTATTTTCAGAACAAATAGAAGTAACATTATAATTACTCTTCTATGCTAACAGTTTTGTTATTGTATTAAAAATGTTTTAGAAAGAACAAATTCACTGGCATGAACACTTGTATTGTGAAATGGCTCCATTCTACTTATGCCTGCTTCTTCACTGATATGGTTTTCCGGCAGTATGTCTACATTTTATTTCCATTATTGCAAGTTACCACTTTTATGAACAAATACAGTATTTTTTTTCCCACAAAACAGAAGGAAAATCTTAATTATTAAGATCATATTATGTAATTATAACATTAATTCTGAGCATTTATTATGACCAGATGAACTACAATAATGTTCCGAAAGGTATCAAAACATCATCTGTTAAGAGGTAGGATAAAACTAAATTTTTTTTGTTGTTGTTATTATATGACAAAATAGGGTGCACAGATTACAAGAAAGAAGTTTACTGTCATATTGTTGGTGTCCATCAGATGATTTGAATGAAGGTTCAACATACATTCAGGAATTCAAAGTGCACAAAGCATGCAGAAAACTACATTTCTGTCAAAGCAGTCAGGGAGCCAATGGCATAAATGACATTCTGCAGGTTAGGCAGGATAATCTTAGGCCTTTACTACACTTTACCCATCAATCACGTACAGGACTAATCTTCTAATGAAAGTTACTTCCACTAAGCTCTGCTGTGCCTGGCAACTTATGTTCGTTGCTCCCTCACTGAACAGTATCGTCCTCAAAATTTCTTTTCTGAATGTTCATCTTACCTCCCTTGTTGAATGATAATAATCTAATTTTTTTTCAATGAAGTATAGCACTGTATGGACATATGTAAAAAGAGTGTGTGATGGAGAGAAAAATCCTCGTCTTGTCCCATAATAATTATTCTTCCTTCCCTCTCCCTTCTTTTATGGGCAGGAAACACTTTGTTCATATGCCCCATTTTGCTTTGTAGCCACTTAACAACTATGGAACACAAGTCTCAGGGCCTTAAATTGTAAAATAGAGACTATTTACATAGCTTAAAAGCATGTGCATGTACAAGACTTTATTTTTTTAATGAAGCAAAGGAATCTTCTTATAAACTATGTCTAAATAGGTATTGATGATACACTCCTTGCCATGGTTTACACATAGTTGTAAGCAAGCATGATCTGCTATTTTTTATTCACTCTAAATGGTATCCATGCATCTAGTTCTGATGTGAGATTGAAAGGAACAAGAGTACCTTGAGAAACAAAACTAAGAGGAAGAAACCTGAATATTGTTGAAGTTCAGGACATTGTTGAAGTTAAATTTATGAGGATACAAAGAGTGAGAGAGTCTGTCAGAGCAGTAGGTAAGTAAGATTATTTTGACTCATGGTTACATGGGGCATGCTGATAAAACAGGAGAAAAGAAGATATCCTGGGCTGAAGAAAAGTGCATACATAGCACAGAACTGTATAGCATAAGAATAGGACTTGCCTGCTTTTGGCAAACAGGGTTTTTTTTCAAAACCACATTGTTTACATTTTTTTTCTACAGGCAGGCTAAGATAAATCTCTTTCTGCCCAGACAGTAGCAACATCAAGTCTCATCTTTCCTGTGTTACACTCCTGTCTAGTAAAAATAAGTACTCTGTGCTTATTAAGCTAAGCAAAGGTCAATCTTAAACTGCTGAAGAAAGTAGCAGGAAAAGAACAGCTCCAGGAATAGTCATTGGTGAACTCTTCAATTTTATTTCATTTAATTTCATTTCATTTTTTCAATTGAACATCTTCCTACTTAGGGTTTAGGCTTAAGCATAACAAAGCTTTGGTGCATTTTTAATCCAGTAAGGAGTAGGTAGGAGTAATAGTCATTACTAAGAAATTATTTCCACTCCTGCATGTGAATCTCACCTGGAACTCTTGGAGCATTTCTATGGATGCCTTCACACATGCCTGAAATATATTACATTTTGCACATGATCTGCATATGGAAAAGGATCTGTAGATTGTATCTGATGCTGTCTCTTGAAAGGTCAGAAGAAAAAGGTCCTATACCCTTTCACTGCAAATTTATTACAAATTTAACTGAAGGACTAACACAGTGAAAAGGAACTTGCATGTAAAAGTTACAGAGCTGGTTGGTTGGTTGCCAGACAAAGTGTCTGGTGTTCTTACATGGTGACTTTTGCGCCATATCTCAGTTTGGAAGAGGGGAATGAAGCAGTTAAGTTAGAATAATACCTATCACATATATACAAAATATCATTTTTCACTGGAAGAATTATAGATATTAGAAACAGAGAAGTCTATGAATCCAGAAAGAAGAAATTAATTTATTGGTTTCACTTACATACGTTTGGCTTTAAGTTTGATCCAGAGCTCAAATCACAACATAATTCCTCAGGACTAAATATTGAACTTCATGACCAATTATCCAACCCAATTCATGCATCCAGCTGTCAAATCTGTGCTCGGCCCAGGATGAGAAGTGAAGATGAGAAAAACTCCATTTCAGGACTAAAATTTACCATCAAAATTAATTATCATGTCCTGATGCACCAAGAGCTCAGCCACATCACATGCTGTAATCTGACAGGGTAACTGCAGCTGCTGGATACAAAAACTGAGTTTGTCATTTCTAGACATCTCCTAAAGAAAAGGTTCTTACACAATTGTGCTATCTGCCCATATGGGCATTCTTTTCTCCTTACTAACCTATGGAATATTTGCATTCAAGTTCCACAATAGCTAGAGACCTTAACAGTATTAGTTTCCTATAGATTTAATGAAAACACATGATTGCCAAGAGCTGAAGATCAGTGCTGTCATGAAGAAGCCTGAACTCAGGTTGGACTGTATCAGTTGCCATAAGCACAGCTTGTATCCTACTAGGAAGAGATGCAGGAGAAAGATGGGAGAGCTCCAAGGACTCAGAAGATTTGATCAAGAACTGCAGTATGCTGAGTAAGAGGGATAAGTCTATTGTTGCAAAGTGAGGTGTAGGCTCTAGTACTCCTAATATCTATAGATGAACAGAAGCTAGGAAGAAATAAAAAACTTAAAAGACATATATAGAATATAAATGTGTATTTATATGTGTATATCATATACCTTCATCTAGCACAGAAGTGTGTACATCTCAAACATTTAAATTAGCCTGGCTTTCTTTGAGATTGTTGAGTCTGATTTTTTTTTTTTCAAAGAATAGGACATTTTCCCTCTACTTTTATTACCAAGTTACAAGAAATAATAAACATTTTAAGGTATCATAAAAAAAATCCTGGTGAACTTTTAATTAAAAAAAAAAGAAAATTTTACACAGCTGCCTTATTTTTGTTTATTGCATTGAGGATGGACCTGTGAAACTATAACCTGATTTCCTATCCCCAACTGATTTTCAATTATTGAAAATCAATGATGAAGTAATTTTCAATTATTATTTCTGCTTATAGAAACTACAACATTTTTATAACTGTTCAATATTAAAAACCAATAAGTGATACACTAATAATAAATAATTACTGAGCACAAACAATAGAAGAAAATTAATAAAGGACTACAAGTAATGGGGGAGAAGAAAGTATGACAAAAGAAAAAAATGGAATTTCTATTTGAGTTGCTCATGTACTCTGCTTTCTCAGAAGGATTGTTCTAGTCAGTCCAAGCAGTCCTATACAGTTCTCCTTCACAAAAGCTTTTCTCTCTTGCTATATTCTTCCCCAGCTCCTATCCTTCTTCTGACTCCCTTGTTCCTGATTCCCACACTCTAACCCACAGACAGACCTGTGCTGTCATTCAGTCCTTTCCTGTGTGTCCCTACTTCTCCTTCTTTCATTGATGTAATTGCTGAATATCTCCATACTCCACTTCTCTCACCTCTTGACTCTTTCTCTCACATTAAAGTCTGCCTTGCTACCTCCTGCTGTTGCTTATCCTCACCAGTCACTTCTGCTTTCAGGCTATGGTTCATCTTTGATGATAATCTTCTCAACAGGCCATCTGCTACCAGCCACAGACACTTCATCCTGGATCTGTACAGTTTTACTAGCCAGATGTACCTTTCTTTGATATCAATACTATCCTATGATATTAGTATAGTCATTCCATACTGATTTAAGACCAATGTCTTAGAGGTCTCTGTTTTCATAAGAACTGATGAGCAGTTTCTTCTTTTTTTTTTTTTATTTATCAATTACTTTTTTCTACAGTCTGAAAAATTCCCAGGAGGTCACTGTTTTCATATCTGCTTTCATGTCAAAATTATTTACCTTCAGTAATATCCAAACTCACTCTGCTCTGAAAATTAAAATGCAACAGAATGTGTCCACTTCTATAGTATTTAGACACTGGACTGACATGACATAACTCTGGGTGAGAGGTGGAGAAAATGCAGGAACTGATGGCCTGAAGGTGGAACTGGAAAACACACTTAACTCTCCTAAGGAGAAAGCTATCTAAAAAAAGTCTAATTAGCTTCCTACAAATAATTTTCAGGTGTGAACAGAATTCTTGGTGAGATGCCAAAAAAATTAAATGGAAAATAAGGATTTTAATGTGTTTTACCTGTTTACTGACTCTGATTTCAGCTACTTCTATCCTGTCCACGCTTATCTATATATATGGGAAAAAAAGAATTATGAAACAAAAAGGTATAAAGCTCAGGGTAATGAACACAGAGATAGAGGCTGCAATAGGATTTATGTCCTGGTAAGTATTATGAGCACATTACTCTGCCATCCACCTTATCGTTCTGAATTTAATTATCTTTGTGGTCTACTCATTCAAATGTAGATGAAATTAGCCAAGACATTATAAAACTACAAGGTATTATAGAGGATGCACACAGGCAAATAAATCCTCCATGATGGAAGGATGACTGCGTGAAATTAATTTGTTCAGGCTATATTTATAGTACAAAAGTCCACAGGTGTGGGGCACTGACTTATAACCATCTTCATGATTTCTTAGCCCTCTCCCTGCCATTAATTTGACCTAACCCAGCAGTTCAGAAGACAGCATGCTTAAAGGAGGATTCCAACAGATCTTAAGGACTGTGTTCTGAGGAAAGCTTAAGACAGTTTAGCCATATGCATGGTGAGACTGAGAGCTTTCAAGGCCTCTCCAGGAGACTTTCAGATTCCTTTCCATATATACTGCATATTGTCAAATGCCATAGACTTGTGCCAAGCTAAAATCAAATGACAGAAAGTTTCTTCCTCAGTCCATGAAAGCTGATAATATGCAACATAGACACAACTGCAAATGTTTAGATTCATCTCCGCACTTAAAAGTGTCTAGTGTGGTGGCAAAAGCCAACATCCAGCTTGGACCATATGAGAAAATTCATTTCAAAATTGTAAAGAATTCTTTTCACAGTAGGGAAGAAATTCCTATAATCTACAATCTGCCTGCAATTCTTATAATCTGCCAGCACGCTGCATGAAAGCACTTGCTTAAATAGAATATCAAAAGGCATGCAAATTAGCGTGTTCTAATGTGTTCTGAGCACTTACAGACCTTTCTGTAAGGAATCCACTGAACTGAGTGACGCATTCATTTTCATGCAGCCTGACCTCTAATGGGTACCTGTTGCTAGCTTCAGGCTTCTGTCAGTACACTATTAGAGAACGAGGAATCTCTTAGCTTGTGCACTCGCTAAGAAGTGGTGTTTTTAAAGATAATCCTCACAGCAGGATGGTCTTCAGTCACCAAGTAGCTGACGGAACAGTTCTCTCCAGACTTTTATGTATCCCACCTATCTAACTGCAAATGATTTGCTATGCTTCCTGGCATTTCTATACCTTTACTGATGAATACACAATTTTGGCCATTGATAAGATGGCCAAGTTCAACCATCGAGTGTAGTAATGGCAGCAACTGAGACAGCTGGAGGGTCTGAGGCAGAAAAAGGATTGGTTTTTATGTGAAAAGGTGATTCACTTCGCTTCCTTTGTGAGGGCCAGTATCCCTCAAAAGTACCACTAACTTCAGAAGAAATACTCATATGTTTAATAGTAAACACGTCTATTCAGCTATTTCCAACATTCATAAATAGTATCCAACCCCAGAAACAAAATCAGAATGTTTTCACAACAACCAAACAACCTCTCTTGCCTTCCAAGTTACAGATATTCATATAAAACAATTTTATTTGCATCCTGTGGATGGGAGCTCAATTTTCAGTCAGATAATGTAAATCACGGTATACAGAGATTAAGAACTGAAATAGCATACCCCCCATATTACTACAACCACTACAAGGAAGAAAAGGCAAGTAATAGATGTAGGAGACTCCCTGCTGAGGGGAACAAACAGTCCAACATGTCAAGCAGACCCTACTCATAGGGAAGTCTGTGCCTCCCAGGAGCCCTGGATTAGGGATATCAATCGGAAACTCCCCAGTCTGGTACAGCTGTCAGACTACTCCCTGTTGATGCTTTTCATGTGGGAGTAGATGAAGCTGCAGTACATAGCTCAGGGGTGATTAAAAGACACCTCAGGGCCCTGGTACAGCTAGTGAGGGAACCTCACCTGGGACCCAGGTGATTTTTTTCCTCCCTCCTTTCAGTTGCAGGCAGTGACACTGGAAGGCACAGACAGACCCAGTCTGCAAATCATGACTCCGTGACTAGTGTCACTGTAACACTTTAGGGGTTTCTAACAATGGGATGGCCTACATAGCAGCAGGCTTACAAGCATCAAATGGGAGCCACTTTTCTCAAAGGGAAGGAGGGTCTTTGCTCAGTAATCTGCAGGGCTCATTGATAGGGCTTTAAATTAAGGGGGAGAGGGATGATATCAGGCTTACCTATGACAAGCAGTGGGAGTACACACTATGGCTGGAAGGACAGGGTGCTAGGATGGGCCCTCCACCTCAGGGCATGTTTGGGATGCTGCAGCACAGCTGAAGTTTTGTGGAGATGAGAATAGTGCTCCTGAGGTAGTAGTAGGAGCCAACAAGGAAAATTCCATGGAACACCTTAAGGGAAATAAGTGGTGTTCCACTATGAGGGTGGTATGGCAAACAAGCTGGATGAAGTGCCTCTACACAAATGCACACATCTTGTGCAACAAACAGGAGGAGCTGGAAGCTACTGTATTGCTAGAAAGCTATGACCTGATTGCTGTTACTGAAACTTAATGGGACAAATCCCATGTCTGGAGTGTGGCTATCGATGGCTACAGGCTGTTCAGAAGGGACAGACCAGGAAGGAGGGGCAGAGGTGTTGCTCACTGTATCAGGAAATGGATAGGGTGTGAAGAGCTGTCCCTGAAGTATAGCCATGAAAAGGCTGAAAGCTTATGGGTGAGAATAAGAGACCAAGGCAAGAAAGGGAACCTTGTGGTTGATACCTACTACAGGCCACTTGATCAAGGAGAATTTACTGATGAAACCTTGTTCCTTCAGCTGCAGAAGGCTTCACACTCACAAGCTCTCATGCTACTGGGGCACTTCAGCCATGCTGATATCTGCTAGAAAAGTGGCATGGCAAGCTGCACACAATCCAGAAGACTTCTAGAGTGCATTGAAGATAATTTCTCAACCCAGGTAACAGACACCCCTACCTGAGGGGATGCAATACTGGACTTGATGACCACCAATGCAAGTGAGCTCATCAGTGACATAAAGATTGGAGACAATGTGGGCTGCAATGAACGTGCACTGGTGGAGTTCAAGGTCCTGAGGTATATGGAACAGTTGAGGAGTATAATCAGGACCCAAAATTTTAGGAAAGCAGAATTCCAGCTGTTCAAGGAGTTAGTCAGTAGGGTGCCCCAGAAAATGGTCCTCAGGGACAAGGGAGCAGAACAGAGCTACTCAGGCCCCAGATGTAGGAAGTCAGGTAGGGAAGAAAGAAGCCAGCATAGCTGAGTCGAGACCTGCTGGTCAAATTGAAGAGCAAGAGGGAACTGTGCAGGCAGTGCAAGCAGAGAAAGGGAACCTAGGAAGAGTACAGGGATGCTGCCCAGTTCTGTAGGGATATGGTCAAGGCCAAGGCACAGCTGAAGCTGAACTTGGCAAGAGAAGCCAAGAATAACAAGAAGGGCTTCTATAGGTGTGTCAATCAGAAAAGGGAGGTTAAGGGAAGTGTACCTTGACTGATGAACAAAAACGGTGACCTCATATCAACAGATGAAGAGAAGACTGAGGTACTCGACAACTATTTTTTGCCTCAGCCTTCACCAATAGCCACTCTACTCACTCCTGGATAATTGTCTAGAAAGATGGGGACCAGGGAGTTGAACTCCCTCCCATTGTAGGGGAGGATCATGTCTGTGACCAGCCGAGGAACCTGAACATGTATAGGGTGGAGTACAAACTCTTCAGGCAGGATAGGAAGGGTAGGAGAGGAGGTGCGGTAGCCCTCTTTGTAAGGGAGGACTTGGACACCATTGAGAGGGATTGTAGTGATGAGGAGATTGAGCATCTGTGGGTTAAAATCAGAGGAGCCCATAAGAATATAGATTTTGTGATGGGAGTCTGTTACAGGTCACCCAGCCAAGGAGAAGCAGTTGATGAGGTCTTCTATAAACAGCTGGGGTTAATCTCCAAATCAATGCCTCTTGTTCTTGTGGGAGACTTCAATCTTCCTGGTATCTGCTGGGAGTACAATAGAGCAGAAAGGAAGCAGTCTAGGAGGCTCCTGGAGTGCATGGAAGACAACTTCCTTGCACAGCTGGTGTATGAACCAACGAGGGAAGGTGCCCTCCTGGACTTGCTGTTTGTGAACAGAGAAGGCCTGGTGGGGGATGTGGCAGTAGGAAGATGCCTGGGACTAAGTGATCACAAGATGATAGGGTTTTCTGTTATAGGCAAAGTGAAGAGGGTGGTTAGCAGGACAGTAGCATCAAATTTCCAGAGGGTACAATTTGAACTCTTCAGAAGGCTGGTTGGTAAAGTCTCCTGGGAGACAGTACTTAAGGGCAAGGGAATCCATGAGTGCTGGGAGCTCTTAAAAAGGAGATCCTAGCAGCTCAGGACAAAGCCATCCCCATATTCCAGAAAAAAAGCCGGCAGGGGAAAAAAACAGCTTGGTTGAACAGAGAGATCTTGAGTGATATCAAGATGAAGAGGCATGTTTATAGGCTCTGGAAGAGGGGACAGGCCTCTTGGGTGGACTACACGAGGGAAGTGAGATTGTGTAGAAGAAAAATCAGAAGGGCTAAGGCTCAACTAGAAATCAGATTGGTAAAGTCTGTGAAAAAACAAAAAATCTTTCTATAAATATATAAATAATAAAAGGAGGACTAGGGAGACCATACAGTCCCTATTGGACGCAGGAGGAACAACAGCGACAGGAGATGAGAAGGCTGAGGTACTTAATGCCTTCTTTGCCTCAGTCTTTAATTGTAAAGAAAGTTGTTCCCTCTGTGTACAAACCCCGAAACTAGAGGAGCAATACGAGGCTCCCGTGATCCAAGAGGAGATGGTCAGAGCCTTGCTTGCCCAACTAGACACACACAAGTCTATGGGGCCAGACGGGATTCACCCTTGGGTATTGAAAGAGCTGTGCTGGCCAAACCCCTTTCCATCATCTTCCAACAGTCCTGGAAGGCTGGGGAAGTTCCGCTGGACTGGAGGCCGGCTGATGTTGTGCCCATCTACAAGAAGGGTCACAGTGAGGATCCAGGGAACTACAGGCCTGTCAGTCTGACCTCAGTGCCAGGGAAAGTCATGGAACAGGTGATCTTGAGTGCTGTCATGAAGCACATGCAAGAGAACCAGGTGATCAGGCCCAGCCAACATGGGTTCACAAAAGGCAGGTCTTGCCAAACTGACCTGATTGCCTTCTGTGATAAAGGGACTCAGCTACTGGATGAGGGAAAAGCTGTGGATGTGGTCTTCCTGGACTTCAGTAAAGCCTTTAACACGGTTTCTCACAGCATTCTGCTACGGAAACTGTCAGCCTCTGGCCTGGACAGGTGCACACTCTCCTGGGTGGAAAACTGGTTGGATGGTCGGGCCCAGAGAGTGGTGGTAAATGGTGTTAAATCCAGCTAGAGGCCAGTGACAAGTGGGGTTCCCCAGGGCTCAGTGCTGGGTCCAGCCCTGTTCAATGTCTTTATCAATGACCTGGATGAAGGCATCGAGTGAACCCTCAGCAAGTTTGCAGATGACACTAAGCTGGGTGGAAGTGTTGATCTGCTGGAGGGTAGGGAGACTCTGCAAAGGGATCTGAATAGGTCAAACCAATGGCCCGAGACCAATGGCATGAGGTTTAACACGGCCAAATGCCGGGTCCTGCACTTGGGGCACAACAACCCTATGCAGAGCTACAGACTGGGAGAAGTCTGTCTAGAAAGCTGCCACGAGGAGAGGGACCTGGGGGTGTTGGTTGACAGCCAACTGAACATGAGCCAGCAGTGTGCCCAGGTGGCCAAAGAAGGCCAATGGCATCCTGGCTTGTATCAGAAAGAGTGTGACCAGCAAGTCCAGGGAGGTGATTCTCCCTCTGTACTCAGCACTGGTGAGGCCACTCCTTGAATACTGTGTCCAGTTCTGGGCCCCTCAGCACAAGAAGGATGTTGAGGCTCTGGAGCGAGTCCAGAGAAGAGCAACAAAGCTGGTGAAGGGGCTAGAGAACAGGCCCTGTGAGGAACGGCTGAGAGAGCTGTGGTTGTTTAGCCTGGAGAAGAGGAGGCTGAGGGAAGGGATGGGAGGAGACCTCATGGCTCTCTACAACTACCTGAAAGGATGTTGTGGAGAGGAGGGAGCTGGCCTCTTCTCCCAAGTAACAGTTGACAGGACAAGAGGAAATGGCCTCAAGCTTCACTGGGGAGGTTTAGGCTGGACATTAGGAAAAAAATTTTCACAGGAAGGGACAGTGGGCACTGGAACAGGCTTCCCAGGGAGGTGGTTGACTTGCCTTCCTTGGAGGTCTTTAAGGCACGGGTGGATGAGGTGCTGAGGGGCATGGTTTAGTGTTTGATAGGAATGATTGTACTCGATGATCCAGTGGGTCTTTTCCAACCTAGTGATTCCAGATGGAGATTCACTACCGGTATCCCTCAGGGGTGAATACTGGGACCAGTGCTGTTTAATATCTTCATCAGTGATACTGATAGCAAGATCAAGTGCACCCTCAGCAAGTTTGCAGATGACACCAAGCTGAGTGGTATAGTTGCCGCACCAGAAGAATGAGATGTCATCCATAGGGACCTAGACAGGCTGGAGAAGTGGGCCTGTGAGAACCTCATGAGGTTCAACAGGGCCAAATGCAAGGTCCTGCACACAGTTGGGGCAATCACCATTTTCAGTACACAATGAGGGGTGGCATGATTGAGAGCAGCCTGCAGAGGACGACTTTGGGGTGCTGGTCAATGAGAAGCTTGACATGAGCCAGCAGTGTGCACTTGCAGCCCAGAAGGCCAACCATATCCTGGGCTGCGTCAAAAGTGTGGCCAGCAGGTTGAGGGAAGTGATTCTGCCCCTTTATTCCTCTCTTGTGAGACCTCATCTGGAGTACAGTATACAGTTCTGGAATCCTCAGTATAAGAAGGATATGGAGCTCTTGGAATGGGCCCAGAGTAGAGCTACAAGGATGATCTGAGGGCTGGAGCACCTTCCATAGGATGACAGGCTGAGAGAGTTGGTGCTCTTCAGCCCGGAGAAGAGAAGGCAACGAGGTGATCTTATAGCAACCTTCCAGTACCTAAAAAAAAGCCTACAAGGAAGCTGGAAGAGGACTCTTCATAAAGGGTGATAGGATAAGGTCGAATGGGTATAAATTGGAGTGGGAGGCAGGTTTAGATTAGTCATTAGGAAGAATTTCTTCACCTTGAGAGTAGTGAGACACTGGAATAGGTCACAAGGGACATTGCGGATGCCCCATCCCTGGAGGTTTTTAAGGCCAGGTTGGATGGGGTCTTGGGTAACCTGATGTAGTGGGATGTCCCTGCCCATGTCACGGAAGTTGGATCTAGATGGTCTTTAAGGTCCCTTCCAATGCCAACTATTCTATGATTCTATGAAATTGCTCTATAAAGTTCTTTTCACTCTAAGTTTTAAGCAGGATGAAGTCAGACCTCCTTTCACAGAATATCCAATAAGAAAGTCACATGCACTAGATCACATGTTAACTAAGGAATTATAAAAATCACAAAAGGAATTTTCAAACTGAAACTTTCTTAAGGAAAATCTAAATTATTCTGTTGATTAGCTCCCACATAGCCTAAAAAAAGAAATGCTCTCCAGATTGATTTAATTCAGGAAGAACTGTGATGGGTTTTCCTTATGTAAAAGCAAAAAGAAAAAATTCTATTTAATGTGAAAATATAAATAAAACAGCTTTAAAGTTCTTTGATGAAATGTGTATATATATTTTTAGCAGTGATCTTATGAGAATTGTCCTGGTCTGAATAATAAAAGATAGCTTAGCAGTATTCTTACCAAGAAAAATCAACCTACATTTCTGTCTCTATTTTTACCTTTAATTATAGAAAGAAAAAATATTATAAGGCGGGTCAAACTAAATGTTGTAATCTCACTTAAAGCTTTCTCCTTCTTTTCCCTTAGTAATGCGATCAAGTAGTAATATCAGTAAGTAATTTTTTATGAAAAGGGTTGACAACATAAAAAAAAATTTGGAAATATAAGTAGAGGCTTTTAGTCTTACAAGTATCTAAACTCTAGGGATTTAGTTTTATTTCTACCTCAGTCAGCTGGAAAACTCACAGGTACATATCTCACTGAGTTGTTAAGTACATATTACAGAGAGGAAGTTCAATGAGTAACTTGTGACTGGAACAGTATTGCTCCCTTGGTGTACATGATCTTCACATTTTGTCCTCAAATTAAGCCTTTTATTCGTACTTCCTAGTCTCATCACAGGACTTCCTTCTTATGTCTCTGAATTTTGTCTTAGAAGGCATAAAGAGCCCCCCTACTTCGTGTGTGAGAAATGTCTTCCAGATGACTTCTGTAAGACCATAGCAAGCCCTGTCTGGAGTTCAGTTCTGATGCCTCAGCTATATATGTCTTTTCACTACATCCAACTCTCACAGAAGCTTTATGAAAATATAAGGACTCAAATACATGCTTACATACTTACTGCCTCTACAGAAAATCGCTTGAGCATTGAATAAATTTTGTACTGCCTTATCTTATTGCCTAATCTTTTCCTACATGTGAAAGAAAACAATTTAAAACAGAATCTATCATCTTAGTATATTTGAAATCCTGTGCATTCAGCCTTTTTAGTTTGTGAGTCTATTTATTAGCACACTCTCCAGAGTTGATTTAGTAAAAGCTGATTAATAGTCTTGGTAATGTATTTATTATAATAGTATTTTGGTAAAGGATTCAGGTCACAATTCTCAAAGGACAATACGGCCTTTATCTCTTGTCAACTGCTAATCCTGTATTTCTATCCATGTAATATGGGTTTATTTTGAGACTCTATCAGATTACACATCAAGAATACTGATACAAGTATAATAGTACACATTAAAGCAATTTATTAGCATGAGTAATCTATCTCTGATAGACAAAGAACAAGAAATAAATCCTCAAACTCCAAACAAATGGCTTCAACTCACCAAATTATACATATGATTTTAAAAAGTTTACCTGCATAGCCAGATTAAAAGTATTGAATGATAATTTCAGTTGCCATTTTGGCCACATAAATTAATTCTAGGGATAGAAATTAACATTATACATTATGAAAAGAAATACATTTCTGATTCACTGATTTGCTTACCATGTTTCATCTCATTTTAAATAGTGAAAAGCAATCAATGTAGTTTCTTCTTTAGTTACCACTGTTGGAAGTGATACATTTTCTTTTTAATAGGAAACATATGTACTCTATGTGTGGTAGAAGACTGGTTTTTAATATAAATCTGAACTTGAATTGAGAAATGAAAAATTCCATACAAGACCAAGGCCAACGTTTCCAACAGATTGTCTTCAGTTATTCCAGTTAATGAGGAAATTGCTCTACAAGCTACATGGTTGCTTCATGACAGACATAACTGAGACTATTCAGGTTATAAACTCAGCACTTTAGATCATAGTTTCAACATACTACAAACCATATGGAATCCTAAATGTGGTCCTCAACACAGAGAAAATAAAACCCCACTCATTTTTTTTGCTCTGAGACACCTACTTCTCATACATTTCTGCTAAGAAAAGATGTAGCCAAAATTTCAAATTACTTTATTCTGTTTCACTGGGGCTACCCTTCAGATCACCCCAGAATTTGTTAACATAGAAATGTCTCTTCTTGATCAACACTATTTAATTCTCCCAAGGGCAATCATCATTTTATTTGCACTGAATCAACTGGGTTTTGTGCTTTTTTCTACAAATATAATTTCAAGAACATAATGCCATAGTTTAACCCCAACAAAATTATACAGGATGTAAAGACAGTTCAGAACATCATGACATGCTGTCCCAAACCTCCACTTTTACAGCCTTAAAACCTTATGCCACAAATAGTATCTCACCAAAGTCTGTCTTTCTGCTAAACAATGGTCAACCATGGCCATTAGTTTTCCAGTAGTTTTCCAATGCATTCCTACAAATTTTATTGTGGTAGAATTCTGCCTATCAGAGAGAGTAATTAACTTAAAGAGAGCAACGTGTCACCACAGGCAAACTGCAATTCAGGCAGTGTCAGCTGAACCCAAACATCACCTGCCAGGTTTACATATGCAAGGCCTTCTGGAGCACTGTAGCTTGGAATAATGCTCTGCAGAGGCACGCAAGTTTATTTCTATTCCAGCAGATCATTACACCTCATGCAGTAATCATGTTGTTACATGCTTTTTGTCATCTGTTTTAATAGGTGTTACCTATTGTGATCATATACCTAATGATGTCAAGTGACTCAGTTACTGATAGTGAACTGGACTCTACAATGTTACTGAATGAACAAATAGACAGGAAAAGTTTTAGTAGATATGGTCCATGATGTGGTCCAGATTCTAAAAACACTCTTGAAACCATAAATTAAACTGCTTAGGCTTTTGGATATAATCAGTCTATAAACACAACAGTTCTTGGCTAACTAAAGAAAAGTCAAAATATTTTCCCAGCTAAAGGAAAAATGTCACCTGAATAAAGGCAGACAACACCCAGGTATCCATCTGCTGGAAACACTGCATGTACATTGAAAGGGAGATCTAAGGTCATGTAATCAAAAGACAGTAAAGACTTGACTCATTAATGAAGTGCAACTGAGAGTTACAGGTCTACATCTGTATGGAGGCCTGATCATCACCCCCTTCAGGGCTGTCCAGCAGGAAAAGATTGCATTCCAGATAAAAATAGCTAAGTAAATCGTGTTAACATGCTGCTTCAGGTTTGCATTTTATATTTTTATTTTCCCCTGTAAAGAAAGCCAGCTTTTCCACTAGGAAGCATGCCTGCAGAATGAGGACCTGAAGGTTACAACATAACTCTTTCTAAACAGACCAATATTAGCCAGAAATGATTGCCAGACTCAAGTGCAAGGAGTATTCATTTAGCTCTTTTTGGTAGCACTGAAAATGTACAGGAAGCAGAACTAAAATAAATCCTGATTTACCTTGCCACTCTAGTCTACAGTATCTTACCTTTTATGAAAGTCTTACATTAAGTAAAAGTTACCTGAGACAAAATTAATTAATTAATGTCATCCTGACATTAGTTTGATTCCAAGGTTAAAGAAACTGTAGGAATTTCCAGGTTCTTTAAAAAAAAACCAAAAACCAAAATTTGAAATAAATCAGTAAAGCAAATAATTTCACCTAATACTGATCCTATATATTTTAACACTTAAAATTTAAAAAAAAATCAAACAATAGGAAAACAATATCACAGCAGCGGTATTCATCATTAAAAACAGTATGAACTTTTAAAAATAAATTACAACTCCACTTTAAGCCCAAATGGAAACCAGGGAATGAGCCACATCTATTTTTATTCATGTTTTATGTATTCCTGTGGTCTTAACACTGGCAGGTTTTTTGTTCTTTCTTTTCCCAAAACAACAGTGATACACAGAGGACTACTTAAGATCTTTTCATCTAAGAGATATGAGAGCAAACCCGGATTTTTCTAGATATGATAATCTGAAAAGATCAGTTCCTAGTTCTTATGTTAATAAGATCAGATGTTTTCACCTTCTTGAATTGTTATTTCACTCTCATAAATTACCTTTGATGGACTTGCTCAGCAGAGTTACCAGATGAGCAATTTTCTAGGCACTTAAGACTGCATATGTCTGAGGGGAAAAGAACATCACTTATTCAGTTTTCTCTCTGGAGGCATTGCAACACAGAATACACACTAGCCACTGTTGAATGAAGTCCAAATATTACTTTTACCTAATAGTAATAATAACACCAACACTAAAAACAATAATAATAATACAATTACTCCTTTTACTCCCACCTATAACAACAAATCACCATAACCCTGACTGGCAAAATCCCAAATAACTGTTCCTACCTGAGTACACAGAAAAACCTACAGATGAGAAAAAAATTACCTTCTTGTATGCATTTTGAGTGTCAGTCTTTTAATACCATGCCACATAATAAGAAATAACTTGAAATTAATCTGAAAAGTTAGTAAAAATTGGCCTTTTAAGACATTTATTCTCAGCCCGATTCACAGTGCTGAAAGCACTTATGATGATGTACTTTCAAAAAAAACTTCTGGCATAAATTTGTTGTAAAATATGAATGAAGAAAACCACTGAAATATAGTTGTGCTTACAATACACTTGAAAAAAATTGCAGGGTTACCAGTAGGCATTTCTTTACTAAATTCCATATGAGCACACATTTTATAAAAGCCTAGCTATTATAAATATGATAACAACTTTCCATAGAAGTAGTATTGTTTTCTCATAGTATCAGTGCACTTTTTCAGGCCCGATATGTACAAAGATACTGATAAAATAATTTCTTCAGCAACTACCTAAGAACCCTTTATATTTCTACTAGTTTCTATGCAGCATTAATGCCTTCCCACCTGAGTATTTCCTGCCTCTCAGTTCTAGAAATCTGTACTAAGAGGATGTTTATAGTGCATCAGCATTTTGATCTAATCTCTTGTACTAATGCTTGCAACAATACATGATTCCTTGGGCAGGCATTTACCCTCTGAAAACAGCAACATGATGAGATAAACCAAGGAAATTTACAAGTTCATTAAAGACATTAACTGCCAATTTTCAAACCTCTGTTGCCCATGAATGTAGAATACTAGTGTCCAATGTTTTCTTTAAGATGTGCAGATGGACGCTTAAGACATGCAAAACACTTCTTCATGATGTGACCTCACGCTAACCCACCCACCACCCACCACATTGTGTCATCCACCCAACAGATCATCACCTTGTGTCACTGGAGACACAGCATTGAACAATTACTTCATTCAGAGGCTGATGTGGCCACAGGTTCTCTCACTGTTTGACCAATGTGCTTGCATGACCCAACTATTTAAATGATGCACATGCCTGTCTTCGTACATGCAAACACATGTGGCCATCAGACATGGGCCCTCAAGAGCTCTGTCAAATAGGGTTGCAGGTGCTGCTGTGTTTTTAGAAGGTGGCAGTAGGAGATGCAGAGGCTGCACTCATCACGGTGAGGCAAAGGCAAACAGTACTGAAATACAGCTCCTTAATCAAGAGTTTTTCAGAGCACCCTATTCACAGATAATGCATCAAGAGACCTTGAGTACTTTTTAATGAGTTACATTCCACATTTGTTACTGACTTGAGCATCTAATCAGTTATTGGGCAACTGACTGAATATAACAGAGAGAAAAACTTCAAATTAAAAGTCCCAAGTAATTAAGACAGTGGGGTATTTAAATAAAATCTAGTCAAGCCACACAATACAGTTTCATTCTAGTGCTGAGACATGAACTGCATAAAAAATCTGATGAGTTTATACTCTGTTGCAATAAGAGAGACAAGATTAGATCAGAACTAGTAATATAGTGCATTGTATTTGACTTTACATTCAAATACATCAATACAATTACCTACTTATGTAGTATCATGAGTAAAATTTAGAGTTCTTGAGAAGCAAGTAGTTATTTTTTTATTACCTGACCAGACACTTGCTAGAACTTTATAAAGATGACTTTATCTTTTGCTTCACATTTATTTGAACACAGCAAAAATAGAAACGTATATGAAATTGCCATTTCCATAACACACAAATGAGCTGCAAAGACTTGCCTACTGATGGAGCCATCAGTGTCTGCATGACATTCAGAGCTTTCACTATACGTGTTCTATCCCCCCTCCTTTATCATTCCTACCTGTCTCATGTCACATTCAGTAAGATGCACACTCAGGCTCTCTGCTTTCTTTCTGTACTTCTACACTGTTACCCCTCTTGCCTAACCTTTCTTTTCCCTCTTTTATACTTCTACTTTTTCTAGGTACTTTAAATCCTCATACAAGTGCTTATTTACAAAATTTACCATAATTTCTGACACTGCAAATCATTGTTTTCTTCATTTACTTACACATTAAAGCTTCGGTTTCACAATATAAACAGTAAATAACTTTACAGTAAACTGAAAAATCTTATTGGTGTTTGAGTGGATGTTAGCATAATGCAGACCTTAAAATAAAACCACGCACAGATGAAGACTATAAACTTATATTGAAACACATGACCACATCATAACAGTTCTGCTTAAACACTGAACATGCGATGTATCTTATATATATATATACACACACACACACCTTAAAATGTAAATAAATGTGTGTGTAACTATATACATTGCTCATACACTTATATAATCTTTTTCCAAGCAAAATACAATTGTCCTATAAAGCTTCCTCAATTGACAATGAGAGATTTTCAGAGTGCATTATATGGATTTTCCCTGAAATGGGAAGAATAGATTAAAGAATGTATAACATTTTAAACACTTTAGACGTCAAAGCAAAAAACTCTCCCCTTTTCATAGGTAGAATATTTACTAATTAAATTTTAATTGAGATAAAGAGAAATAAGGAAAATTTATATGGATGATGAATACACTTGTAGGCTAAAAAGAAATTAATTAAAAGGCAATAAAACAGTTATACTAAAGTAATAAAATATATTATTTTGTTCAGGAAAATTGTTCCATCTCAAAGTAAGGTTGTATGTTCAAATGTTAAAAAAAAGATCCCATACTGAAATATGCAAGTAATATTTGTGAAAAAAGAGAAGGAATTTTACAACATTTCAGTAACTCTTCACAAGCTCGCAGTAAGGAGTCCCCCCTAATAGAAGTACAGCATCACGTGTTTTGTCCTGAGAAGCAAGGAATTAGAGCATTAAGCAGGTTCCAGCAAGCAGCAATAAAAGCCTCAGTCCAACCTGGAAAGAATCTTTGCTGAAAAAAAGTAACTTAATAAGTGTCCAGAGAAAAGATGTATGACCATTTTCTTCATTCTGTAGAGTATTGTTGAATAGGCAACTTCAACAGGATATACAAATGATTAAACCATAATACATACAGATTAGGTACATTTAAATTATAATTTGAGAGGGGAAAAAAAATCGAGTTCCTACCAGTTTGGCTGAGTTGTGATGTGCTACGGCTTTTTCGTGAGAGACCCACGATGGCGACCATCTTTGCACCAATGCTAGAGCGTCTCTTTTTGCCACCACCGCCAACAGTGCCCACTGCTGTGTCTGACTGGCTTCCATCATTCTTCTCCAGTGTGTACATGTCCCCGCTGATGCTGGTGCTCTTGGTCATGTTCTTTCCTGAGACGCCCATCTGTCTGCTTTGCATTTTGGATGTAAAGACACTGTCAGCCAGTGGACGGATAAACAGCGCAGACAAAGAGTATAAAGGGGAAGACAGAAAAGGACAGGTTTCAGATGGAAGGTTTTGGGAGACTAGAGGGTAAAAGCAGCTAATTCACACAGGTGGGGCTTGGTTTCTGAGAGGTAAAAAGGAGAAACTTTAATTCTAGTTTCCAGGTTTGTCTCCTGTAAGTCTACTCGACTCATCAAAAAATTTGTTTTAAGTAACAACCTCTTATTTACTCATTCACTTAAAACACATAACCAGCAAAAGCCTATTAAAGAATTAATACATCAGTACATAATATAGACATTTTTTGCTAGGGAAATTTAAGTTCTGTAATCAGTGCTGTCTGTCTTCTTCTGACATACAGGCACACAGTCTATATTTCTCTGGGAAACAGATACTTGATTCAATACTAAGTGAAAAAAGATATCAATCTGAAGCATAGTTTTCATTTCTAAACATTCAGACATTTAAAGGATATTTTCAGTAATCTGGTTTAGCTCAGTCATCCTACGATTTCAATGTAATTACATAGTAATGACAGCTGTAGGGGTTTTGCTCCCTCTATTCAGCTACATATACATGTATTATACATGCACATCAACACAGAACTTTGTCACTATTTGACATACATTATCATTACTGATAAATCCAACTTAATTTTAGTCTACTTTCTGTATTAATTTATAAACTGTTCCGACATATTTTACTTGGGTGATTCTAAATCAACTGCTGCAGCATTTTACAATGTGTCTAAGGCTAAGGGTCCTTTCCTTTGCACAGAAACGACCATCTACAGTGATGACAGCAGTACCTATCCAAATTTTGCCCTGACATCTAACTGGTAGGTGTCTAGGAAAACATCCAGGCCTGGAAACTCTGGAGTACATGTTGGCCTAAGGATACATACGGATTGTTTCTATTTCAACAAAGATCTTGCACAGAACTTAAACCTTTATTCTTCTGTTCAGTACAGTGCATCTTATTGAAAAGTCCCTACTAGATACAGTCTTTGACAATCCAAAACCCAGTAGGATAGTTTTAGAAACTAGAGAAAGTTATTAAGTTTTGTATAAAATCACCAATACGTAAAGGCTAACAAGGAATATTTCTACTATTTAAACAAATTTTAAAAAATATGCAGAGCTATTCCTAGAGTTTTACTGCTCAGTAAATGGCTCTAAAATATCTTTTAGTGTGTATAACCACACTCTTTACCCTTTACCCATAATGGTCTTACTCTATTTCAAAAAAGTAAGATTTTTTTTTTCTTTATGAAGCTTTTGTAACATACATTCTGTCACAGAAAATTTATTTATGTATTTAACAAGGCATCTTCATAAGCAAATGGATCACTGGGGCTTTCCCCACTGACTCAAGGGGAAATGGAATGGGGGGATGAGATTCAGAAGAACAATGCAACTGTTGAAGATATTTGAGAGGTACCAGAAAGTGCTTTGCTCTTTAGTTGACAGCTGCACATGCACAGAGGTACAAAATTGCTTGGAGTTAAGCCACAACACAGAGGAAAACATAAGTACTAATTTACAGAAGAAGCAGACGTCTGCCAACAAGTCAAAAGAATATTGGATGTGATTTTGGAGGAAATTATAAGGGGGAAAAAATGAGGAGGCACAAAACAAAGCTGAGAGACTTACTGGCCTTGTCTGGACTAAAAATAACAAAAGACTGCAACACAGTGGTAACTTAAAAGTTATTTTTTATCCTTTTTAAAAATCTGTTATTATACATTAGTACACACTAACTCGCACTGTTACATTTAACACTAAGGAAAGAGTGGAGTAGGAAGTGAGTAAAGAGGAAGACAAGAAGGGGGAAAATCGCAGGTCTCTGTTTCTGGGGATTTTCAGCACTACAGTAACCTACTTGTAAGACTATAACATCACATGCTTTATTTTCTTCCAAACTAACACTTTAGGGATTGATTCATGGAAATGAGATGCCACAGAAACTATTTCTAAATTTCAACAGTACCTTGCATATAAGAAACGCTGGACAGATCTAGGAAGAACAGTGTTGGGAAAAAAAATGGTATCTTCAACTTTATCTCACACAAAATTCTACCAAGAGTCAAAAAATTATAGTCCCTTACCCAATAATGCCATATTTAACCTAAATTCTCTAAGGAAATATGATTAGTGTGACTACATTTCCTGAAAGGTCTCTCTCTTTTCAATATTTTTTGAAATCAGTTTAGATTTGAGATAGAAGCAGAAGACTAGAGCTATTTAGTTTCTAAAACTGTTTTGAAAACAGATACTTGAATAAAGATCTTAAGAATGCTCTTTAGGGGAAAGACTGTAGTATAAGTCATTACTGAATCTCTGTTACTTCATATGGGAGCTCATTTGCACCACACAGACTGGCGGAGGAAGTAACATCTTTGCTGCTTGCAAAACAACCTATCCCAATGATCCATTTTTCAAGAATTATATCCAGAAAATCACTGCATCCTTGTAAAATAATACTTATGTCATTGCTTTATATGTTATACTGACATTTAGGAATGACCTTTTGTCATAGCACTGAAAACAGAAATATTCCGTTTCCCATAAAATTTACACAGAGAAGGAAGTTCCCATTTCCTCAGTCTAATGTGCCTGCAAGGTGCTTCACATGTCATTTCCCAAGATGTATAATTCTATGTAAGTGCAATGGATTACAATAATTACCATTATTAAAGAAATCGATGCGCTTTAAAAGTCTCCATGCAAACCAAGGTGCTATAATTTCATTATGCATAATTTAACTATCAAAGTACTATGCATTATAAAAACTTGTTCCTTGTCTGCTCTGTGAAGACTTCTATATCACAAGATGAAACTTTGCAGTGTACCCCTGCCAACAATGAGGTAGACTTCATATAGCTATATTCTTTTGACCAGTTGGAAAAACTAGGACAGAGAATTCAAGTAAAGGAAAAGGGATTTGGATTTAGATTTGTGCAGATATACCAAATACTACTACAAATGGCTAATATTGAAAGTTCATAAAAACCCCTATTTTTTTCCCAGTAGAGTTCTAAAAATATTTGACTTAATTAAAGTTCTGGGGTTTGCTACCTATCTTTAAAAGAACCAGAGAAGACATATTTCTTATGTTCCCAAATAGCAAATAATTGCTGGAGAAAGCCTCCATATACCAGTGCCTTTTTCCCCCCCTTAGTTCCTCTCTCAACAAAAAAAGCTTTGAGAAATAAGTGTTAGCAGAGTTCTGAGTGACTTATAGTGCCTCTTCGTAAACCTGCAGTTGTCATGAGCACCTCTTTCATCAGCACTCTGAACACACTGTGGCCATCCAGACAAGTTAGCGTCCTCACCAACAAAGTTAACCTTCTTCAGAGTAAAACAGAGCAAATTCTAAAACATTTTCTCTTAATAGGAAACAGAAGTTATTTGAAGTTTTCTTTGCATGTATATATACATAAACATAATCACACATGCAACCAGTTAAATACGTACAAAAATATTTTTGAACTGACATTAAATAAAAGTATTTTATGACATGAAATGTCAAGGAATAGATAATGCACTAAAAACAAGGTTCTCAAGGTGCCTTATAAGATATTAATCTTGAAAATATCATCTTGAAAATCTTTCTAGACCAAATCACTTGAGAACAATGGCATAATAATCACCCTAATTAGAATCAAAACAAGTACAAAATGATCACAGAACTCCAGCTGCTTGGCAGCCAACAGCAACCGCAGAGTGAAGATGACAGCCAGGACACTGACTAGCCATCAAAGGTAGAGTGATTGGAAAGTTTATATAGCAACATTGCTTCCTGCATTTTCCTTACAGCTGGGAAAGCACCTGAGGACACCTAGAACCACAAACAGGTCTCTGTCTATGTAAGTAGGCTAGAAACTGGGTACTTGGCAAATGATCTCTCCTGGAGCTGATACATAGCTGGAGGGGAATACCATAAAATACCTAAGTTAATCCTTACAGTAGGGAGGCAAAGAGGTAGGTCTCACAAGATCTTTATTTCAGTCTTAGTATTTCCTGCTTTAGACCAAGAAGGAAAGCAAATGTTTGTGAGTTTTGGCTTAAGAAAGGGAAGAATTCACAGTGCAAATCCACCCTTCTCTAGAGGCTGTTTTGAAGCCACTGCTTACTATACAGTAGGATACGTGGGAAGTCTTATAGCAGGTAAGACGGACTGCACTGTGAGCAAATTCTCCAGATCCTAGATAAACAAGTTTTGCATAAAAACTTGGTTTACTCAACAAATTAAAAAGACAGAAACTTCCCATGACCTCTCCCAATTTCTGACTGACTTATTGGTGCTTTAAAGTTGTTTAATGAGCTTGCAGAAAATACTGATTTTAGAACAAACTGGTAATATTGTTGGCTGCTGTTATATTTCCCATGAAGCAGTTGCAAACACAATCAATACTCATTGTTTCATATGTACCAAATGGAAAGTCTCATCCTGTCTCCATAGTTAAAAACCTGCTGTCTTTGGCTTCACATTTTGAATGAGTTGCAGAGTTGTACAGCATCTGTCTAGTTGGTTGAACTCTTGCCTACAGAAACAGAAACTTTTTATAGAAACTGACTGATTATTACAGTAAGTGCCAAATTTCCCCAGGAACCTTTTGTTTAGGCTGGAAAAACAAAACAAAACCTAAACTAAAAAAAGCCCACAGACACCTGAGAGTCCTTATGCTTTATCATGCCTGTTGAGATTTACAATATGTGGCAAACCAACCAGAAAAGGGATGGAGGAACTAAAGGCAATGACTCTCCTGAAAGCTCTTATTGCTATAAAAAGCAACTTTGAAGTCCCATAGCTTAAAGAACATTATTAAGATTTTTTTTTCAGGCATCCTATATTTGTGCACAGGGCAGTACTGCCCATTATTTCCTGTACACTAAGCAATCCAAAAGGCAGCAACAAGAAAGGCAGAACTAGGAAAATACACTGACTCAGTCTTTCCCCATAGAAAAGAAGTGCAAATGGGCCCAACCTAAATCTTAAGGCACAATGGTCATTCGAAAAACATAGATCAGAAATCCTCTGCTACTGTCTTATTTTTCTCTCCTTGACTTATCAAAATGACAATTAGACTTTTTTAAGGTGAACACCTCTCTCTCCCTATATCTCATTTGTTAAATAATATCACAGCCCATCTACCAGCTCAAAAAAAGTCACATTGCCAGGGTACCAGCCCTGTAGCTCAGCGAGTGACTGGTTGAACTGAATGGTCATTTCCCATATTCCATAAATATTAACCAGCATATTCTCCTGTCTCTTCATTTCCCTGCTCTTCCTTCTGTCACCTTCTTCACTAACATAACAAGACAGGTGTTTTGTGTTGGTAGATCTAGGAAAGCTTCTTTTCCTCTCTTTGCTAACCTAATAAGCTGAAATCACATCAGCAGTACTTCTGCAGGAGTAAAGTACCGCTAAAGGTATGTAAAATTAACTTTTAAATCAGGTCCTAGCTCTGAACTTTAATAAGAGTCCATGGCAGAAACCAGCACAGAGAGCAATACAGAATCCTTACACCTAGTGATACCAACAAATTACAAAGAATATCACTTATTCTACAGAGAAGAAATAGAAGTTCTATTCTATTTCTAAATGAGAACAATAGACTGAAATTATTATTACAATCTTGATTTCTTTCTCACTTACTAATAGATAACTTTTACTAGAACCAGTATTATGAAGCACAGGCATTTTACCAATCTACAATATTGTTATTTTTCTTTTAATTGCGAAGGAGAATATACCAATACTAACCATTTTACTGTATATTAGTGGGATTTCTGAGGCATTTTTGCAGTCACCTTTACAACAGAACTGGAAATGAAAACATAAAATCCTCTTGTACTGTCAAAAATGTATATATTGGGAAATCTGACTCACTCTTAAGTAACTTGGTGGATCTTACAGGTTTCATTTTTTCCCACTGCAAGTCAGTATTAGTACTTCCTTGAATTTTACCTTGGCTCTCTGGTAACGATCCCTAATGAAAATAAAGCACCTGCAATAATACAAATCCATTTCACCAAGTGTGGAGTACAACCGTGTGCTATGATACACTAGGGCAAGAATTTTAACAGTTTTTCAATTGTTGTAATAGATATTTTCTAATACATGTCTCTTGTGAGAATGGAAGACCCACTGAAGATTTTGTTTAGGGCTTTTTACAAGCAAGAGAGGAATTTTAATGACACTCTTAATAGACCTCAACTCAATTGGAAAGGCTTTTATTTCATTAATTTGCTTAAGAATTTGTTTTTTTAAAAAAGCATTATGGGGACAGCTGTGATGTAGCAACTAACATTTCCATGGAAACAACGCTTCTGGCGAATGCACATGCTCCTCTGCCAATTCATATCAAAGAAAGACACTGTAGGTTTGAAATTACAATGACTTTGTCCCCTGAGATTCACTTGTAATTAACTTATTTGTGATATAAATCTCTAAGAACTATTAGACTGACTTAATTATTAGGTTTATTTTTTTATTGAAATTATAACAAGAAAATTTGTGTGAAACCATAAAGCAGTGATCATCACGTATTTGGTTATGTATATTACTATTCAAAGAGATCTTGTGTGCACATCTCAAAAGAAAACTAACAATATTTTTATATGAATCATCTGTTTCAAAAGTCTTTTTCATTACAAATCAGAAATATCTCACCTATTAGAGTGCATAGGTTGACTTGAACTGTATCTTCCCCACTTTGCTATATATTAAACCATGCACATTTCTTTATTATTAAAAATTATTAGATTTGTAGCTTTACCATATCATGCATAGAATGTAGTTGTCTTTTTTTTAAATCAGAGCAAATTTCAAAATAATTTGGAGTCAAACAATTGAATTACTTATCAAATATTGCCATAACAAATGAGAGATGTAACACTGTAACAGGTAACTGTTGCCAAAGACTAGCAACTGAATTCTTCACAGAGCTTCAAAGACTTTTGATAAAAGGTCTCCCTACCTCTGACAGAATTGGCCATTTTTATATGAAAATATCACTTATAACAATTTTTATATTATATTAATATTCATCTACTGCTGATAAACTTTCAAGTCCTCCCTCACAAAGTGACAGAAAACTTTTATAGTAGTGAATGTCTGCAGAAATTCCTTTCTTAGACACAGTGAACTAAACTAGCCATTTACTATGTGTGAATGCAAAAGAAAGGTAGTGAGAAAAACTAGTCAAGGTCCAAAAGTCTTCCATTAGTAAGATTTCATATTAATTTGTAAATATATGCAGTTCATATGCAATCTGAAGTCTTATCAATAAAGTAAGTAAATTGTAAACAAAGAGAGAGTCAGTTATGAATAACATCCAAAATCTTTGAGTTTAGAAAGCATCTTTTTAACCCAGACTGGCAAAGAAGCAGTTGCACTTGTAAAAACAGGTTAACAAGAAGCTTAGCAAATTAACTGATTTAACTGAGAGTATCTCTTACAGAAATGCACCTTTCAATTAATCTGAAAGTTAGATGTTATGTGCTTATTCAAACATACTTTTGAATTACAGATTTCCAACAGAGACAGAATAGAGGGGTAATTCTGTCCTCCTTATCAGCACTGCTGACTATGTCATGAGCTGTAGTGAAGTTTGCTTAGTGCAGCCCGGATTTGCTCCTTGAAGGGCTGAAAAAAGCTCTATGAAATGAAAAGCAAGAAGTGAATTGCTAAACCAGGCTTTAAATCCACTGTGTGTCCAGGACCTAAACCACCAGAGAAATACTGTAAAACCAAGTCAGCAAAGTGAGAAAAATTTCAGACTTGAGGGCAGAAATACTCTAAAATATAGAGAGGTAAGAAACATCACATATTGCCTTAGGGTAAGAGGAACCATCGTTTATCACTTTTACTTGGCAAACTGAAATTCGCTCTAAGGAAGATTTTTGTATTTTGGAAACACATCGAAGATAGAAAACTTTGGAAACGAGACATGCAGGAACTGGATAGGATGCAATACTGAGATTACTTTCAGAGGAAAATCACATAACGTATGGGGAAGAGCTAGATGTCCTGAAAGGGCTTTATTTAAGTTGCTGTACTCAATATGGATTTCACTGTAGTCACATCTATACTTCATCTTGAGAGACTGAATTGCTTTGATCAGTACTGTATAATATGGACATGCTCATGCTTGTACTGCTTTGTACGTGTATGTGTATGGCAGCAGGTGTCTAAAGAATAATGCAATTCTGACATTTCCTTCATTCCTTGTAAATTCAGGTTGCTTAAGGACTCGAAAAAAATCAGGGTCAGAATAGATACCACTAACACCTCACAAATCCACATCTCTACTAATTGATCTGGCACTAAGAGCTAAACAGACCCAAGCAAGAGCTCTGAAACTATAATTACCACAACCAAAGAGATATCATATGGGACATCATGATCTTGCTAGTCTGATTTCTGTCACTTTGACAAAATGACTTTGAGTCACTTTGGGCTTCTGGGAAAAATTAGTAAAGCAAACAAAAAACCAAAGACCATCATAAAAAGAAAATGCTGTGAAGAAGTGTGGCTTGCACCTTTCTGAACACAAGTCTGCAGATTTGTTTTTCTGACCTGTGGAGGCCAGGTCTATGACCAGAACTCCCTGCTGAGGCAATGTGCACTTTGCATAGCATGTGTGTTTGAAATAAAGGTTCCTCTTGTTTACCTTGGGCCTCCATAGGAATCATCCTTGGGTTATGGCTACGATCTGGGAAGTGCTGAGCTCCCAGTCATATTTATAAGGAAATACATAGACATATTTCATACTAGGGGCCACCTGATGACACATCTTCAAGATTGTTTAGGTAGCACCTCATGGATTTTACAGACTAAGATGAGTATGAACACTGTGTAGGTACAGTGATAGCACCAAACCAAAACATTCAGGTGCTTCATCAAATAACATTGAAATTAGATAGATGGGCAATGCAAACCACTTCATCTTACCACATCATCTTACCACATCATCTTACCACAGGTATTAAGTATGCAATAAGACCTGCACTGGACGCCTGATCCTTAGTTAAAATATTATACTTGCCAGATGGGTTTGGCAATGTGTTTCAAAGGCACTGGCACAAAACCATTAAGTATGTTTAGAAATAGTTTTATGAAGTAACAAGAAGGAGTTTATGTTTGTTTCTCAGAAGGGATAAGCTCATTAATTATTTTTAATGAAGTACTTTTAGAGGAATCATAGAGTCATAGAATCATTAGGTGGAAAGGACCTTTGAGATCATCAACTCCAACCATACCTAAAAATCATGTTCCCAAGAACCTTATCAGAAAGAGAACTATTTTAATTTTATAGAATGTTTTCATTTTTCTATGAAAATAATACACAGGTAAAAATAGTGAAAACATACAGCGATATGACAGAACCAGAGAATCATAATATCAAAGAAAGAAAGGCCTGATGAGGTTCAACATTCAATTCCTTTTTTTTTTAACTATCTACCCTACCCTTTGTTGTTGCTATTGCTATTCTAGTCCACAGACTTGTTGTGCTCAATCCTACATGAACAAAGACAAAAAAGTTTGTATACTGAAGAACTCATGATTCAATCTAGTCTAAAATATCTTCAGAAAATTAGTCTTTTTATACACATTTAAAAGTGAAGAAAATAATTATAACATTTATATTTTCTTCAAATCCTCATTTTAAATTTTACCTTCATCCTACTTTTCTGCATGTTTACAGGGCTTTCTATCTGCACCTTTTTTTAAAAAAAAAAACCAAACTAATAAAGCACTGTTTTTAAACAGCCTATAGTAGCAGGAGTATATTGATGCTTTCTGGATCACTGGTCAGAGCTGACTCAACAGAGGTGGAAGTGCAGGCTGCATTTCATGGAGAGGGAAGAAATTTCAATGATATCATATTGATGTAAAGAAAATCAAAACCCTTAAGAGTTCCTTGCTGGGCACCATTTATCGAAACTGCAGACTCTTTCATATGAAATATTTTCACTGTTCACCTGTTAATAATGTATAATTCTAGATTCATTACTTCATTATTACTTCATTATTATCCTGGATCAGAATAAGTTTCCTCAGTGAAAAGGTGTCTATATGTCTTTTGTAGTTACTCCAAAGTAACAGGGAAACAATGGGTCTCCAAGGGTTTGATAGATGGTGGCAAATAACTTAGAAACAGGTGACTTTGCTAGATTTCTTTTATTCTATATTCTTTTACTTCTTATTTGTAGTCTACTCTTAATTCAAGGTTTCACAAAAACCATGAATTTATATAATCCCCTTCTGATCCACTGCAATATTTTACCCTTTTCCGTAACATTTTTCTGAAGTCACACATAGTTTTCTTCTGCCTGTCACATACAAAAGTGTAAAACACCAAATGGCCAAATTATTGACTGTATGTGCTGCTACAGATCTAGTAGCTATATGAATTTACAAGTGTTTAAGTGTTGTCCCACTGTGGAACACTAAAGTTAAATAATAGTAGGTTTGAATCTATGCCTCAAATGGAGGAATAATTCGCCATGAACTGCTAATAGACTCTATACAGCCCAATAATACCAATGAAATTTTACTGGAAAAAAAAAAGTATATTTTAGGTCCTTTGATTTTAGAGTCACAGGCTGGAAATGCATAATCATCTCTCAGTTTATCTAGTCAGAAGTATGCAGAAGAATCATGTTAGAGGGATGCAAAGGTGCTGCTTTTTATTCAAGGACTGAGTCCTTTATGTCTGTTCCTGCTGCCTGAATAACAAAATATTTTGCAGCTGAAAAGAGCTGGTGGATGTTGTACTGCAACCTGCCATTCTCATCCCAGGAATGGCAAGGTCACTTTGTTGTTACATTAAAAAAAATTGTTACACCAACATCTTTGGTTGAGAGTTGCAGGAAAGTGCAGGCTGATGTTTTCCCTGAAAAATTACATGAACATTGATACAGCTGTTTTCTTTCCTCCCATGGTAGATATCACACTGAATGAACCCCATCTATCTGCAAATAGACAGACAGACAGTCAGATAGATAGATAGATAGAGAGAGAGAGCTATTGGGAGCACAGACTGCCTGTGCTGCAGTTTTACTAAAGGACCAATAATGTGGGGAAAGAGATTCTCAGGAGTCTCAGGTTACAGCATTTGCTTACAAACATAAGCCCTGTCTGACTAGAAAGGTTAGGCACGATTAAGTTCTTTCATCCAGTAGTGCAGTTGGACAATAATTATAATCTTTCTGAAATACCTTTAAGAAACCAAATAGCACGTGTGCCTTGAAAATGGATTTTTGATGCTTGTTAACTTTGCACATTTTCTGACATTTCTACAGGGATATAGATTTTCAAGAAATGTTACTGGGTGCCACCCCTGTGAAGGAGCTCACACAAACACTACGATTACAATATAATGAAAAACTAAGGATCAAATACACATCAGGAATTAGTCTTAAAACCTGCAAATTAAATTCTTTAAAGATTTTTTTAACTGATTAACACAAAAATAGCTAGAGGGTGAAATTGAAATAAATCTTTATACACAACAAGGGAAAGGGCACATAGAATCATAGAATCACCAGGTTGGAAGAGACCCATCGGATCATCGAGTCCAACCATTCTTATCAAACACTAAACCATGCCCCTCAGTACCTCATCTACCCACACCTTAAACACCTCCAGGGAAGGCGAGTCAATCATCTCCCTGGGTGGTTGACATAGAGCATGAAGAATCATTAGGAAGAGAAAGAAGGTCTGTTCTGAAGAAATCCATTACTTAAAACTACATCCTGCATTCAGTTTCTTGTGTCTTCAAATGCCTCTGCAATATTACATACCAGCTGATTTTCTCTACTACAAATCCTCCTTCTTCAGTTTTGTCATCTTCGTACTTAATGATGACACCAAGTTGAGTGGTGTAGTTGACGCATCAGAAGGACAGCGTATCATCCAGAGGGACCTGGACAGACTGGAGAAGTGGACCCGTGACAACCTCATAAGGTTCAATAAGGCCAACTGCAAGGTCCTACACCTGGGTTGGGGCAATCCCCAATTTCAAGACACGATAGAGGGGACAATGTGATTGAGAACAGTCCTGCAGAGAAGGACTTGTGGGTACTGGTCGATGACAAGCTTTACATGAGCTGGCAATGTGTGCTTGCAGCCCAGAAGGTCAACTGCATCCAGGGCTGCATCAAAAGAAGTGTGGCCAGCAGGTCAGTTGAAAGTGATTCTGCCCCTTTATTCCTCTCTTGTGAGACCTCATCTGGAGTACTGTGTCCAGTTCTGGAATCCTCAACATAAGAAGGATATGGAGTTGTTGGAACAGGTCCAGAGGAGGGCTACAAGAATGATCGGAGGGCTGGAGCATCTTCTCTGTGAGGACTGGTTGAGAGAGTTGGAGTTGTTCAGCCTGGAGAAAAGAAGGATCCAAGGAGATCTTATAGCAACCTTCCAGTACCTGAAAGGAGCCTACAAGAAAGCTGAGGAGGGACAGTTAACAGAGGCTTGTAGTGATAGGATGAGGGGCAAGGAGTATAAACTGGAGAGGGGCAGATTTAGACTGGATCTAAGGAAGAAATTCTTCACCATGAGAGTGATGAGACATTGGCACAGGTTGCCCAAGGAAGCTGTGGCTGCCCCATCCCTGGAGGTGTTCAAGGTCAGGTTGGATAACCTGATATAGTGGTATGTTCCTGCCCATGGGGGGCGGGGTTGGAACTAGATGAACTTTAAGGTCCCTTCCAACCCAAACAATTGTATGATTCTATGATTTAATCAGTTCTATTTATTCTCCTGTACTTTAGCATTCACTTCTTCTCTTCATAAAGGATGTAATTGATTTCTTCCGACACACAGCAAAACAAATGAGCAATTCTTCTGCGCTGTCTTTTCATTCTCTTCTTTAAACATTTCTTTTCCCTTTTTTCTGTCACGAATGCAGAAAGTTCTCACTGTGTCTCTTCTTCAACTGTTTGATTTGCCTATGAGATCATATGCATCTACTGATTTCCTTTCCCTACATACCTGTTTCCTTATTCCTACCTCCAGGTCTTCACTGGCTCTTTTCCAGATCATAGAAACTTGCTTTAGCATATCCCTTTAGAAAACAACACAGAACCTCTAGTCTTGCTCTCATCAGTTTTCCAAATACAGCCACATCTTCTTTCTTCTTTTAATCCCTGAATGAATTTAACATATTGTTTTAAGTAAAACTTGAGTTCTTGTCTTCCAGTTACATTCCAAACTCTTTCCAAACAACTGTTTTCCCTTCCTGCATTCAGTTGAAACTACTCCTGCCAAAGTCTTTAATGATTTGATGAGATTTCAAAAGTGCAATGTCTCCTTCTTTGCTTTGCTACAATTAACCATGCTTTAATGTGTTACTCACTTTAGTTCCCACAGTTCTTCCTCTCTCAATCTTTTTCCTCTCAGTAACTTTTCATTCAAAATGTGTTTTACTAAATTTCCTGCCCACCCCATTAACTGTGATGGTCTCACAAGGCTGTAGCACTGTGTTGTCTTTTGCTGTCTTTCAAACCTCATCCCTTCACCACCAACACATCAAAGCTTTATCCCCTTTGCAATACAACCTCACTCTCATCTCCCCTGCCTACTCCTGCCTACACTAAAACCTTTTCTTTGGCACCTCCTTGTAAACCAACAATCTCAACTCAGTCTTGTTAAACTCAGCGTTTCCCTCCAACACCTCTCTTCTGCTTCTTCTCCCAGCCATGCAGATCATGTGTGTAATTCAGACTCGCTATTTAGGCAGGCTTTTGAATTCAGGCTTCATATCAGGTCCACTTTTTTGTGACTTGCACATACTTTCTGTTGCATATCTCTATCTTGACTATCCACCCACACAGCTATTTGTTTTGTCCACTCTTCCCATAGACAACTCTTATTTCAGGTACCAGCTACCACAGTGCTTTTCTCCATCCCTAACAATTTACCTACAATAATCTCTTCCAGGATACTGTAAAAAAAAGATAAGTTTCATAACCTTCCAGTTTGCCCATGTCATCTTACTCCATACATCACTAAAAAGCTATACTCTTATGTCTAGCTGTAGGCAATTCATCTTTATTTTTCAGTTTTTTTAGCAGTTGCTTTTTATTACATTTATCTTCTCACATTCAAGACTCAAAGACCAGCTGGCCCTGCTGCTCATCAGTCTTGCCCTGTTGTCAACTTCATACATTTTTAGTAAGCACCTCATGATTTTTTTTACCCATTGCCTCTAATGCTTGAAAAAACCTCTCCAGAAACATTCACAAAGCTGTCTTGGTTCCTTTCTTCTAATCTCCTTTTAGTACTCTCCATTGTCGAGATATAGGCATGCAGTTTATAAAGGCATGCAGTGACAGGACTAGGGGGAATGGGTATAAACTGGAGAGAGGTAGATTTAGACTAGACATAAGGAGGAATTTCTTCACCATAAAGAGTGGTGAGACACTGGCACAGGTTGCCCAGGGAAGCTGCGGCTGCCCCATCCCTGGAGGTGTTCAAGGCCAGGTTGGATGGGGCCTAGGGCAGCCTGATCTAGTGGGAGGTGTCCCTGCCCATGGGACGGGGGGGTTGGAACTGGATGATCTTTAAGGTCCCTTCCAACCTTAAGTATTCTATGATTCTTTGATTTTATACCCACAGCCTTTCCCTTGTCTAATAAACAGGCGACCTTGTCATAGAAGGCAATCAAGTTACTATGGCAGGACCTGCCCTTCATAAACTCATGTTGACTAGAACTGATCACCTGCTTGTCTAAATGTTAAGGAAGGTTAAGTTTTAAAACAGTCTTAAAAACATTTCCTGCAATAAAAATTATGAATGCCCACACATCAGACCTAAGAGGGAGTTTTCTCTGATCCTGATAATAGGGAACTGTAGAGAAGGAATCCTTAAAAATAAGAACAGGTTAGATTGATCCATGCTTTCTGTTTACTAATACATATTGCCAGGAAAGAACACAATTAAGTTTTCCCCATAAGTCAACCATATGTCAGGGTTTCGCTTTACAAGATTTAATGAAGGCAAAATCTGATGCTGCAGCTATTTCTACCCCCAAATGATTTATTGATTTATTGTGCTCCAGTGCTCAAAAAGCTAATGCAGTTTATTGTGGTTAGGGGCTCTTTAAAACAGGCATGAGATGAATCCATGACAGATATCTGTCTTTACGGTCATTTAAGTTATATTGAACACATCTATGATCTCAGCAGACTGAAGCCCTTATTACAACTACTACCATTACTCATAAAGCATATAAACACAATGACATCAAGAGGCACAATGTACCCTTAATGAGCTGATTTTTGATGGTGCAGTGATTGAGAGCAGCCCCTGCATTTGAGACTGCCCAGAGGAAAGCTGACTGCTGTTCTGACGCACCTCTGAAACAAAAATATATGTTGAAAATACCTATGTACAGTATTGCTTTAACTGACACCGAAGATCTTAAGAACGATATGATCATTTACTACTATTCTGGGATGGATGAGCTGGCTGCTATCAGTTCTGTTGGGTCTGTCAAATACCTGTTGATAAGTTTAATTATTAAGCAATGCTTTGGTCATTGTTAATATTGTTGGCATGTCGTGAAACTTTTTTTTTTTAAAGCTGAAGTTGTTTACTTAACTTACAAGGATCTTATAAATTGCCAGGTATAAGGTATCTTATATATTGCTAAACAAGAAGAAGGCACTGAATTCGCACCAACGTTTAAGATCAATCCTGCCTTTGTGTTTGTCCACTGAATACATAGGTCATGATATTTCAGTACGATAATGATACACAACTATGTACAAAGCTAAATGTATATACATACCTATACCTGTACCTATATAGGAATCAATCTCTGCTTTTCAGTTTGCTTCTTACCCTGAAAAAATGTTCAGACAACACTGAAAAAGGCGAGTGCTTACTGTACCAAAGGAAAGGAAGGTGGATAAAGGGAAACTTTCCTTTTTAGTTACAATTTACTGTAAGTAGTCAAATTGGGCTAGGTGGGCAAATAATGCTAGAGGCTGATTTCCATGTTGGGGGCACAGCAGTCACTTAATATCTTGTTTCTCTTTTGGGCTAAGACTCCTTACTCATGCTGCTTCTTCCCAATGGCAGACATCAATTAACAAGCAAAGGAACAAACTGGCATAGGGAACAAGAAGTTGCTTCTTGAACAGGACTTTACCTTCTGTGAGGACAGGATTCTGGCTGAAGACTAATCTAAGTTTTTGAGAGGCAGGACGTCCAGATCCATTAAACTAGGTACTGAGTAGATGTTGAGAGAGAAAAAGTTCTCTAAAACATCCTTTCCCACACTACCATTTAGCAGTACCTGGACTAAGTATTCCAAAGACAGTTGTTTCTAAACAACCACTTTTGCTAAATTCTAGCATGCACTCATACAAGTCCAAGAATGATCACAGAATCATAGAATCATAGGATCACCAGGTTGGAAGAGACCCATGAGATCATCAAGTCCAACCATTCCTATCAAACACTAAACCATGTCCTCAGGACCTCATCTACCCGTGCCTTAAACACCTCCAGAGAAGGTGATGACACATAATGTATAAAAGCAGTAGCATGACTTTATTGGTGCATACTACCCCAAACTGAAGACTACACATTTGGATTCTCGGTTTTTATCACCTCTGCTTTGTGCATATTTGTGTGTGTATGTATGTACAGGCAGGTATATATGTAAATTTTTAGCAAAGGAAGGAAGCGGATTGCCATAGAGTGCTCTGGGATTATCCTAATATCGATGAGCACAGTTTTACAGGCATATGTTATCTCTTGTAGTGCAGAATTAGCAGGTTAAAAGAAAGACTTTTTTTCTGACATTTTCTGTCATAATTGTGTAGGGTCAAGAATATTCAGCGAATCTAAAACTCATATTTTACCAATGAAGAAAAGAGTAATATTAAATCTTTCTTAATGCAAATTACATGAGGTTTGCAATACAAAATGTCACTCATTTATATTAAAAGTCATGATTCAAAGGAATATTGGAAAAATGTATAAATATAGAACATTATTTGATAAAATCAGAGACAATTGTGACTGATTTTTTCTGGACATAATACAGCAGCAGAAGTACATGACCCTACTACAACACAGCAACCCATGACAGTTATTCACATAGGACTAAAAAAAAAGTGAAGACTATGCTTATCCTATTGATTGTCAATCAATACACATATTTCTCAGCTTACATAAAGAAGATTAAAAATAAATCCAAATTCTCTCTGTTACCACTGGCACAAATGAAAGAAAAGATGGTTTTGATATTGATGATATGTCACTCAACAAAGTATTTTTCCCTGAAATAATAATTCAAGCAGGGAACATAAAGAGGAATCTTATAGTTTCTGTTGCTCCTTATAGTCAAATCCAAACTCTGTTCTAAACCAATTTAAAAATTAATGTACTGTAGTTGCATGCATAATAATGAGTCAAGTTAATGTGCTACACCATTTTGTATGCAGAACAAGTTCACTGAAGCTGAAAATGAAGCTTGCTTAAATATGAAAGCATCATGACTGAAAGCAAAGCAAGCTGCAGAGAACATAGACAATAAGCTAAGCAAAGGAAAAAAAAAAGGAAAGACAAGGAGGTTGTTGGTAAAGGAGGAAGAATAGGACTATAGAAACAGAGATATAATTTACCTGTCATCCTCTTTCCCTTCCTCAGCTTGGTCTTCTTGAGTATTTTCATCATTCCCTGATCCTTTGATTTCCTCCTTATCACAGTTCTCTGTCACCTCTTGCCCTTCCCCCTTTTCATTAATTTCTTGCTCCTTTGCTTTCTCCTCCTCCTCTTTTTCTTCCTCCTCAGGAAATACTCCATCTTGTTCATCCCCTTCCATCCCTCCCTCTTTTATTCCCTCTATATCCCTTGTCCTTTTGAAGTCAACAGAAATTGAAAAAGGCATGCAAAAAGAAAGAAGAAAAAATAAATTAAACTCAAGGTCATAGGAAGATCATGCATATCGTCACAAGAAAGGAAATAAAAAATAAATTAAATAAAAATGAAAGGATGGAAGCAATTATAAGTTAAACTGTGTTGGCTAAGACTGCAGCTTACACTAGAGAACCTCAGGATGCTTTCTTAGGACAGCCTTTAAGTCCCTCTTTGAACAAAAGTTGTATAGCAATATATCACACTTAAAAATGTATATGTAACTGTATGGCAGAAACATACATTTTGAGATATTTATATAGTCAGATGTTTAAAATAATCTTTTCAAACACACCATTTGTCTCAAAAGGACTATTTTCTGACAGTCAATATAGGCTGACATTGAATTTTGCTGAGCTGAAGATGGGTTACACCTTCCAAGAAAAATTATCTTTCATTCATTCTACAGCCAAAGCTCCTCTAAGTATGCATAGGACACAAGCAAAGGAGAAGCTGTGTTTTGTTCGCAGATACACTATATGAACCTGGTTGAAGAGCAGTTTAATGGTTGCACACCTGCAGTCAAATTGGACCAGTCTAAGTATTAAATAAGACTTCTATAAAAGTTCAGCAGGTCTAGTTAAAGGGAAATTAAAATGTTTTTGACACTGTTGGCACAAATTTTCAAATTAAATTGTCTTTTCAGCCATATTACGTATTTTACAAAATGATTTTCAGAAAGTGCAAATATGTGCCTAATACTTGCCATACTCTTGTTATTTTAGCGTATATTATCATAACCCAAGATTACAAAACTTGACTAAAACCAAAACATTAGACGAGGAAGACATTTAAACCAGTATTTTGCAAATTTCAACGTAAGCAAAGTATTAATTTCAAATATAAATATTGACAAATGTTGAAATTACTGAAATACACAGCTGTGGCTGGCACTACAGTTCCATGTGCTCACCTTATTTTCTTGTTTCCTCTTGGACGCTCTGACTGAACAGACATGTAGCTTGTGCTGCTGAAACGTGAAGCACTGCTTGTCCGTGACACAGCGGAGACATCACTGACATCGCTGTCTGAGGACTTATTGGAAACATTGTCTGAGCCTCGCTGAGGATCCCGTCCTGACCGATACTGTAAGAGGAAAGGGAGAAATATACAGATGTTTTCGGTGACATATTACTGCTAGTGGTAATATGTCACAATATGGAGCTGGTCCCTGATGCTATATAAACTGCCTTTGTTACTAGACTGTCTGAATTTTTATAATGAAGTTTTTAATGATACCAAATACATGTTATGTCTTGGTTTCTATTAATTTGACTCTGCTTTGCTATCCCATTCAAGTTATTAGCTTCTCATCTTAATCAACAGAGTGACTTGTACAAAACTTCCAGCTCTTCCAAAGGTTTCACAAACCTTACCAAAGGCATCTAAACCATCATGGAATACTCTTACTACAATCATGCATAAGAGAAACAAGAGGGATTTGGTGATTTGCCCATGATTACAGAGTTCATGAAAGATTGATCAGGAGACTGAATGTGCTTCGGGCTATCTATGAAATGCATGTGTCTTTTGGGGCCTTGTCTATTTACAAGAACTTCGATTTGACAAGTATTAACAATTTCAGGGGGTTTTTTTTAAGTAAATAGATAGATGAGATTATCAAACCAAAAGACAAAGTTATGTTGTAGCTGTGCAAACAAACCCCGCATCTTGCTGAACTGCTGAGCTGGTAAGTCTGAAAGGATCAGACAGGACCAGAGATAATTTGTACTGACAACACACAAATGCCTCAGAAACTAAAAAAATTACAATAGTACTTGAGCTTGCTAGTAGTTTATTCCAAAAACAGAACTGGCAAGTGACCGGTGATCAGCAGTAAGCCCATACAACATAAAGCAGTGTTGTGCAGAGGTATTCAAGTTAGATCTGAAAAAATATTATGGCTACTTGGTCTTGTTACACAAGTTAGCTATAAATTAATGCTAAGTCTGTGCCACTGCATTGCACTATGTGCAGATATAAGAAATAACAGGAAGATAATTTTTATCTCTTCTCTTCATATATAGACATTTCTGGTTATACAGAAATCTGATAGGTTACTGTAGATAACCTTTTCAGATTACTACTTTTCAGACTACTGCAAGATGAATTGTCAGTGATCACCAGGATATTGCTTAGCTGGCATGGAAAGAAGACAGTACGGAAATATGTGAAGAGAAGCATAGAAAGAACTGAAAGAAAACAACGGGAGAAAAAAAATCTGTATAACACATCAGTGATTTGTGGAACTCTTGGGGGAAGAAACATTGGACTCAGCCCCCTAGAGAAAATAATTCATAATGTAAAGTGTCAGGCCTTTGTACTCCTGAAGAAGACAAGGGTGTCCAGTTTTCTCTATCAAATTTGTTCCTTTTTTTACAGCTTTAGAATACCTATCTTTCATGAAATACACACATCATTTACTTCTGCTGTCTTGCAAGGAATGCTACACCAGGAAATATTCTGAAAGTCTGTGCAGTGTTTAAATAGCATTTCAGAATAACATCTGACTGTCTATTTGCCATAAAGGAATTTTACACTAAGAAATAGTAAGTTATTTGGCCCATTTTTAAGACAAGGAAATGAAATAAAGACAAGAAAATATCAGTTGTGCAGGTTACACTGTATACTTGCTGCAGTGACCAAGTGCAGTTTGAACTACACGCTTAGGTAAAATGGTTGGACACATTGCAGCTGGCTTCCTTACTTGTACTAATTTGCAGTATTTGTGTTCATTGACAAACCACTCATGCCCTCACTAGCCTTTAAGTGTGTCAGTGCCATATATTCACATAATGTTGTGATTACAACATTTAAATGCTGTGATGTTTACTGACTGGTTTTGTTGATATCTTCAATATTTTTGCTTGATGAACTAGACGGTATATATTATTATAGATATATTTATTTGGGAACATAAAATCTATGATTATACAGCTGTCGTCATCATCAGAGATAACAGAACATTATATCAGAATAAAAGAATTGTTCTTTTTCTGCAACTCCTTTTAAAAGTACAGCTACTTAGCCCTTTGGAGAAGAAAAAAAAATGTCTACCCCTAGTGAAATGTGTATATATTGAGTCCTTTCTATTCCATTCCACTCACCTAACTCTCCCCAGAATAATTCTGCACTGAAGACAAAGCTATGTGTGTAGTTTATGTTGACTTAGCCTAAAATTCCCCAAACTGGGAAGTACAATCTGGTGTACTGAAGTACCAACACACACTACAGAAAAGGCACTGCAGAGCTGCCCTCAGGCCTTCAGAGTTTGTCGAAGCTCCCAAGCAGATGTAATTGCCCTGCCAAATGCTGTGCTGTCAAGGCTACACTGCTATTGGCTCCCAACAGAGCAGATGTACAGCCAAGCTCTGTCTGTGAAGGAAACCAAACAGATGCTGTATGGACAGCAGCTAGTGACCGCACGGTAGACACACTGCTAGCACTACAAGCCTGAAGTGGTCGTCCTTTGGGAAAATAAGATAGACTGTGGTGTCAGATGTAAATCATTGATGGAATTGTTAATTACATTCCAATTAGGGATAGATAATTACTCATGGTGATTCAAACAATAACAGACCTCAGCCTGCAGATGCCACACTGAGCTTACTAAGGAGTCCACAGAAATGAGCCCTTTTAAGCTACACATATGCAAGCAACACCAAGCAGCAAACAGTATCAGCATTGCACAAGGTTATTCTAAAGAGTAATTCTGTAACACAGTGAAAGTTTCCAAAACCTAAGTTTTTGAATATTCCTGTTTCATTTCAACATCTGGAGACTATCAGTTCTTAAAAATAATTTTTCATAGCAATGTATATAGCAAATCAGACATTTTCAGAAATAAAAAAACCTTAATGCATTTTTTAAAATCTAATGTAATATCAACAATATATTGATATGTGGTGACAATTATGAATTTTTATGGCAAGATAGGACACTGAGAAATAATTTTGAAAATATAATGCAAAAAAATATCCCCAGATCATTAACTTGTCTCATTTTTCTTGGTTGTATGTAAGTACACTTTTTCTCAAATGCTTTCGATTCAGCTAGATTGCACAGAAATATTCTTTTATCCTTACTATTTCAGGATGTTTTAGATTTGAAATTAAGAAAATTTACTGATTCTTTCATGAAATCTGAATTTCTTAATATCCGATATTCAGTTAAAAAAAGTTTTATTCACGTATTGTCTGAGTTACAGTCTCAGCTTGTCATTTTGCCAGTCACAGCTCCAACACTTTGTCCATTAACTCAGCTCCAAATTGGTATTTATTATGCTGCTAAGATCTACTTCCAACCTTACATATGACTTAATTTTGTTCAGGAAATGGATAATAATATTAAATGTACTGCATGCTTGTGTTTCAGTAACTACAGTACAGAAGACAAAATGCAATATACTGATTGTCTGACAGAGACCATGATGGCATAACAGTTTTGCATTTCTTTCTTAAACTGCAGTTCTGTATTAGGCAGTTTCTGAAGTGTTCCGTTGCTCTCTGTCTCAAAAATAAAATTGTACCTCCATTGTATGAATACTGATTTTTAAAACGCATTCAGTTCTTTCCTGCGCTGTGACTATAAAATGCAACCACTGTTGCACAATTTTGTACTATTCTTTATTTGGGGTTTGTGTGGCTAATGTTGCTCCAAGGCATTATATCTTCATGTATTTCATATGCTTCCTTGTCTTCTTCCTCCAAATTGCATTTTCTTTCTTTTTAAATGTCATCAACTGTATGAAAAGATCAGCTATTAGACTGAAAAGGTCATTACTAACCAAGTGCCATCTATATTTGAAACACTGCTACCATTTCCCATCCCTCTCCACTGCTGTCCCTACGTACCACGCTGTGGGAGCTTGCACTGATTGAATGCACCCCGCTGGATCACTGCAGTCTCCATCACTGGATCCTGGTTGTAGCAAGGCCACAGGTTTTGACCATCAGATCCAGCAGCTACCCTCCCTGTATGCTCCAATTTCTCCCAGAAGAAAACACGGGTATGAGGAGAGTAAAAGCGCATCATGTGCCTTGATAGCTTCAGCTCTCCTGGTCTGGACAATCAGGAGATCCAGGCTGTGGGGATTTGTACCTTTCTGCTATGCAGAAAGTGTTTCTTTTTAATGATTTTTCATTTTTTAAATAAAAGCCAGAGCAGTTGGAAAATGATATTACTTTCCCCATGCTGGAAATATATGTCTTTTTATTGGAATAAGGTTAATTTTTTATTTCCAACCCAATCAAGCCTCACGTAATAGAGGTAGTATTCTGGATGTTATGACCCATAAAGCAATAAGAGTAGCCAGCCTCTTCAAGCTGTTTCAACAATAGGAAGTCTGCAGAGTGGTTGATTAAAAGTCACTTCTGTGTTTTTAAAGAGCAAGATGATTTTTTTCCTGTTTTGCTATATTGAAGAATAGGATAAATTTCACTATTACAGATGCTATCAAACAAGTTTTAAAGCTTTAAAAGCCCTTTCCTCTGCATTACTAAAACAACCAGCAAGAGGCCCTTACAAACTGAGAGCTGTTTGTGCCAATAGCATGTAACTGCAATAGATTAGTTCCCTGTAGTTTTGAATTCAAGATTAGTAAGCTGAAAAGTACACACTCACTTTGCTTCCTAATACAGCAACCTCTGCAAATATTTTGACCTTGTTGTGAACTACCACTATATGACTGACAGGCTACATAGAGCTACCACTGCTCTTGATACTTATTTCTCAAGAGGAAGTGGTTTGGAACTTTCAAAGGAAGTTTTAAAGTATTTCACATTGCTTTCATCTACTGTTACTAGTTTTCCATCTTGGACTAGATAGTCATGAAGTTATCCAGTCAATTGAAATTGTCAGTGATTTCCAATTCTCTTTCTATTTTATTATCTCTTTTTTATAGTTTACTGTGTGCTTACACAGAAACACGCAATTCTGGCCAATGTTTTTACTAATCAAAATGTTGGGAAGATGTTTCAGACCATTGTCTGTTGTGCTGCTACAAGAACATAAAAGAACCATTCTGGACTATTTCAATAGTTCTTTGCCTCACTGACAAAAGCTCTCAAGCAGCCAGAGCACAGCAATTGTATGAAATGTTTTGTAATTTCAAGTGTCACTTTTGGTGTCAGTTCACAGCCTCCAAAGGCATTGCAAATTTTAGTTACCACACATCATTTGTGAATGAATGTTATTGGATTCTTTCTAAAATCATTGCTAATCATTGTTAATGTCAACTGCCTAATGAAGTGTACCACTACAAGTAAAATCAAATCTTTACTAATATTTACAACAATAGCATTACATTTACACAAAGATGAAGATTCTAAGATGTTTTTAACAAAACACTATATACAAATAAACATGGAGACAGCACATATGCTTATCTGTAGCTTGCATACACACAAACCCAAGAAAAAGGGTATGATGAATCTGCCCTTGTATGTAACTCATACTTAGCCAACTCAATAATCTGTGCTTGCATTTTTCACTCCTGCCAACCTCCATCCAGGCAACTGAGGTACAGCCAGACACATCAGTCTCTGCCAGCCCTGCTTTAGCTATCAAGCTGCACTTGGCATCCACCAGTCCATTAGGAGATTTAGGGACTGACCATGGAGGTTAAATTCTTGCACTGCTCCAGTATTAGCTATAAAATTAGTTCCACAGTTGCCTTGGGCTTATCAATATGGGGCTGCAATCAGTCATAGCCCAGACTGATCCTTGGCTGCTGATTCTGACTCCTGCTTTGTAGTCCTGGATGCTATCCAGTCTTCCTCCTTTTTATTCCTAATTCTTGGATCTTGCTTTTCTAGCCCTATATTTTCCTTCTCATTGTCACGCAAAGTTCCATTACCACTTTTCAAACCCTGTACTCCCTTCAGCCAGTTCTTGCTTTGTGTAAGGCACCCCTTGATTTTCTGACTCTGGCCGCACTGTGCCTCCCTTAGCATTCTTGTCTTGCATTAGCATGAAAGAGTCATCACTCGTGGTGTTGCAATGTCTGAGCAATAGTGTGCCTGAACAAGTAAATTTAGCTGCATGTACAGTGGTTTCCTGTACATCCAATTCCTTTCTCCCATTCCTTATCCAACATATTTTTTCCCAATATTTGAAACCCTCCAGTCTACTACCACCTTGAATAAAAAGAAATGGATGTAAACTGATTTGCAAAAACCACCTTCCAAACCATCCCATCTTGGATAAAGTTATCCCACCAACTGAAGCATTTTGGTAAAGAAGAACATCCATAGTTCTCCTGAACATGTGGCAAAAAAAAAAAAGTGCTTCAAAAGTCCTCACATCTTTCCCTTAGCAGTTTGGTGCCATCTATTTATTGATTTCACTAACAAGCACTCACATATATAGTCTCACTAAAACCTGACTACACTACAAGAATAATCCATGTTGCAAACAGCATCCTACTGATAAATTAGTACATGAAAAATGAACAATAAAAAAGATCAAGCAAGTCAGCAGTTGGCCCTGGTAGCAAAGAAAGGAAGATCAAGAGAAGTGATTAACTCAGCAGTCATTAGATCACATCCAGAATATTTTATCCAGTTTTGAGTCCCAAAGTACAACAATGACATCAATAAACTAGAATGAGTTTATTGGAGGGCCACAAAGATGGCTGAGGCTAGAGCATTTGCCTTGTGAGGAGTGGCTGAGAGACCTGGACTGGAGAATCGATGGCTTTGGGAGCACCTAGCAGCAGTCTGACAAGTCATATGGGAAGTATGTCAAGAAAACAGAGCCAAGCAAGTCACAGTAGCTAGGACTGGTGTAAGAAGGCACATTTTTATCTCAGGTAGAATGAAGCAGTGGATCAAGTTGCCCAGAGAAGTTGTGCAGTTTTCATCCTTGAATGTTTTCAAGACTCGACTAGACAAAGCCCTGAGAAACTTACTAACCACATAGTTGACCCTGTTTTAAGGTATGTGTTGGACTAGATAGCTCTTGGGGTCCTTTCAACCCAAATTACTCTGCCAACCTACAGGTCAAACTGATCCAGGAGCTGAAGAAGAAACTGCAATGGCAGCAGTAATGTGGAAGCCACCAGTGGATCACTGTCTAAGGACAAGTGGATATCTAAAAGGAGGTAGTCTGGAGGCAAGCCAAATCAAAAGACAAAAAAATTACCTGCTTCACTTATGTTGCCATGTGCTGCAACCTTTTTAAGCACTCGCTAAACGCACAATACGAAATAAATATAGGAGAACACTAGAAAATATTCTGGAATTATATCAAGGAGAATTTACAGGACCTGGAAGTATTTGGTAAAGTAGAAAGCAGTAAGACAGCTCTTAAAAAGCATTTGGATCTTTTAGTGAGCTTGCATATCAGCTAGTCAATAAGTTTGTCTTCTTACAAAAAAACCCCTGTTCTTACAGTCAGTTTCAAAACACAAAATAATCTCTTGCTCTGATGGTCTTTTTCATACAATACGGGTTCTGGAAGATCAAGACAGTCTCTAATTCAGCTGCACTGATATCTGTTCAGAGTTCAAGTTGTTATTGATGAAGAATTAATTCACAAAAATAGATTTATCCAGCCTAGGGAAATAAGTATTCTTATTTAATAATTAAGTCAGGTCCTAATTTTACATATTTTGAAAAGAAAAATTTTTCAGCACTGGTGAGACCGCTCCTTGAATCCTGTGTTCAGTTCTGCGCCACTCAGCACAAGAAGGATGTTTAGGCTCTGGAGTGTGTCCAGAGAAAAGCAATGAAGCTGGTGAAGGGGCTGGAGAACAAGTCTTACGAGGAGTGGCTGAGGGAACTGGGGTTTTTAGCCTTGAGAAGAGGATGTTGAAGAGTGACCTTATTGCTCTCTACTAGTGTCTGAAAGGAGGTTGTGGAGAGGAGAGTGCTGGTCTCTTCTCACAAGTGAGAGGGGACAGGACAAGAGGGAATGGCCTCAAGCTCCGCCAGGGCAGATTTAGCCTGGACATCGGGAAGAATTTTTTCACAGAAAGGGTCATTGGGCACTGGAACAGGCTGCCCACAGAGGTGGTTGATTCACCTTCCCTGGAGGTGTTTAAGGCATGGGTAGATGAGGTCCTGAGGGACACGGTTTAGTGTTTGACAGGAATGGTTTGGACTCGATGATCCGGTGGGTCTCTTCCAACCTCGTTATTCTTTGATTCTATGAGAGAGCACTGCTAATTTTCTGCTGGGGTATATAAGTTAGTACATTATCCTATTTCTCCTATGAAAAGAAACCTGTAGTTTAAAGTAAAAAGACAAGTAAAACAATGTAAGATCGGTTCCTCCAAAAAATATGAAAAAGCAATCTAAGATGCATTACACCCTGGAGCAAAATACAAGGTTTAAAACTGCCAGGAAGGCAGGAAATGACTGCACATAGAAAGAGGTTCTACTCTAAATCATCAAGAACAGGACATTGGAACATGACTTTTCATAATATGAGGACACCAAAACTAGTCTGAGTCCTTCAGTAGTGTGCCTCAAGCAAAACGTTTTTATCTACCAAGGAAAGTAACAGAGATTTTTTAAGAAGAATTTTCATAATTTGGCTATTAAAATAAGATGCTCTTTTCCATGGTTTTTACTGATTTTGGCATATTAAATTAGTTAGAAGAGAGATGGAGGTATAACTCATGGCTAGGGTGAAACAGCTATAACTGACTATATAAACTGTAATGAACAGAAAATCTCGTGCGTTTTGCAGCTCATCTTCACCTTATTACAAGACCTTCCAACATGCCTTAAGAAGTTATAGGTGAAGCATAGAATGCTCTGATTTAGTCAGGGTACTCCCAACAAATTTTAAACAAAAGCAAAGACCTTAAAGAAAAACAAATCTACATAATATGATGGTAAATAAATAAAAGCTTCAAAATAAGGACTCTATAATGAGAACTGAGGGTAGAAGGATGTCCAACAATCCAACCCTCTTTTCTGACATGAAAATAATTCAGGAAATAAGGCAACAATACAACAATGTTCTTTCAAATATGTATTTGAAACCTTTGCTGGCCAAAATTGTTTATACTGCTGACATTCTGATTTTTAACTGTTGTTTGAAATGAGACCAAGTAAGTCAGCCAGCAAGTCTGATGGTCAGTAATAAATTCTAGATGTAGATCTTCTTAAACTTCCCAGCATCTTTTTAGCTGCCATACATGAACTTTTAGACTTTTGCATAGGAGGAACAAATTCTATTTAAAATACAGGCCAGTAGTCTTTTAGCATTACAGAACACTGTGCCAAGTCTCTTGAAGATGCATCATCATAGACATTGGTCTCTGCAAATAATCTGAGTTGTTCAAGCCAGGGTGATTATAAAAGCACAGGTGTTCAGGGCTTCATAATCTACTGTGCAATTGCATTTAATGGTATCTCCAGTGCTTTACCTTCTGGTGAACTCCAGCATGTTTATTAGGACAAACTGGTGAGTCTGCCTGCAGTTAACTCACATGTTCAACAGATTCAGCTTCAGTGATAACTCTGAATTCTGTTTCTGGTCCTTTTTTGTCTTTGAACTCTACTGAATCCTACTTAAATTGAATAAACACAGTCAAAGTGTGCTTCCTGGTTTCGGTTCTGTTTCTCAAGTGATTTGCATGACATTTCTGTCATCACTGCTCTCAAACTCCCTTGCACTTCACACAGTCCTTCCATCCAGGAAACATCTTAATTTTTTAAGAGGGTAACAAGGATTTCTGTTTTAAGAAGTCCTCTTTTGCCTTTAACTGTTCTAATTTGGGCTTCTTTGAGATTTTGCTTTGGAAATGCAAGCTAGGAAGTCAAACAATAGGCATTTTAAGGAGTTCTCATTTAATCTGGATTTTAAACTACATTACATAATTTGTTTTTTAGTTTCTGTTTCTCTCATAAAAATAAAAGCAAATAAAAAGATATGGAAAGGTAACCATCTTTTCTTATCACAGAATTTCTGTTTCATTACATTTTATTTCACCTCAAAAGTCTGTTGAGTATTTCAGCATACTTAATGATTTGAGAACAGAGATATGAACCTTCCTCTTCATCCTGCTTTCCTATGGAACATTTAAATATGGTTTTCACTAAATTTGTCCCGGGACACAGCACCCTCAAAGGAATTCACACTGAAGACAATGCCTACATTGACACACGGACCCTCTGGTGGATGCTTATTCTTTTAAGTGCCTAAGGACCATAAGTAACACAATTGCTCAAGAACAGGTTATAAATGTATCTTTGTATGATTCCATGTTATAAGTCCTTAAATCCATATATATCAGAGGATAGCCTCCAAATTAAAGCATGATTTTGAGGGATGACCCCATAGGTTTTTTTCTTAATCTCTTGGTTTCACTGATTAGAATACATCTTGGGAATACCCTGTATGCTAAAAAATATATGAGCTCAGTTGATACATATTTTCTGCTTATTCATGCCTACCTAAAGGGGAAACAAATCTGCAAGATGTAGATAACACCATCTCCTCATCCTTCCACAGAAAAGTTAAACTGCTTAGCAAACATTGCTTTTGCCTGAAAATATATTTCCTCATCAGCTTTATCCTTGCTATATTGCAGCTAAGGGGTAAAAAGGTTGTAGGCAGACAGCGAATATGCAAACTGCTCCTAGGGAATAGAAAACCCTTTTTCTCTTTGGTTATTATGCTTCAGTTTTCAGAGAGGCACTAATGAGGAAATATATAATTATGTCTGTCATATCACATTGTAGATCATAAAATAATTTACCTCTTTGCTTGATTGTACGGTTAATTTGAATTCACTTTTACAGAAAATATGCAACAGTTATTAGCATTACTTACAGCTTCAACTTCATATGAAACTCTTTATTAGCAGGTTTAAAATGTGTAACATTTCTGGGAAAAAAAAGGAAAAAAAAAGCCAAGACAATTCAGTTGAAACTGTATGAGAAATTTAGATCATTTCACAAGACTGTTATCTAAACTGGAACTATCTTGGGGTGAAAAAATTCAGTGAATGCTTTTGAAGATCTTTAATGTCTATGAATTATTTCAGCCCTCTAAGTTATTTTCCATCTACAGATGTTTCCTTAGCATAGTATTGCCATAGCATTTTATACAATCATAGAATCATAGAATCACCAGGTTGGAAGAGACCCATTGGATCATCGAGTTCAACCATTCCTATCAAACACTAAACCGTGTCCCTCAGGACATCATCCACCTGTGCCTTAAACACCTCCAGGGAAGGTGAATCAACCACCTCTGTGGGCAGCCTGTTCCAACGCCCAATGACCCTTTGTGTGAAAAATTTCCTATATTTATGTCACTAGAAACTAACTTAAAAGTGGAAAGGAAATATTTCTAACTGCCTCGTAAAACCAACAAAATTACTTCTTTACAGTTCTTGAAACTGGAAGTCAGCCTGTTTACCAGAAGTAAATCACTAGAAGTAAATTACATGATTATCTCTCAGATACAGAAAACTATATTACAGTATTTTGAATTTTTCTTTAGAAAATTATATTCAAACTAAGCAATGTGTAGATATTATTAACTATCTAGTTGCTTCAGGTTAAACCACAGAAGTACACAAATTACTAGAATTGTTTTTTACCTGATGACATAAGTCACTCAAGAGAAACAAAATCAGGAAGATGCATCCTGGTTCTCTTAAATTTAACAGATCTAAGATACTTGAACAGAACATCTTATAAAGATCTTATATATTTTTAAGGAAAAAAGGTATATCAGATAAATTTTACTGTGATAACACAAGTTGAACTTCATGACAAAATTGCATGTGTTTGCATGTATGACAGATGAATAGTTTTCCTCACCATAAACTGTCTCTGTAAGAAACACAACATAAAAACTTATTTTCAGCATGATACTTAAGGTTATTAGATAAAAAATTTATACATATATTCAAGGCAAAGACTTAGGACTCGATGCTGTTTTAAGGGGGAAAACAAGAGGCTTTGTTTATGCAGACTTTATATGATAATTTTGTATAAAATTTAATTTTCTTCAATCTTGGAATACTACTAGTATAAGAAGTTTGCTTAAACAGTTTAAATATTTTACTTTTTGTATTACAAAAAATGAACAATTTTTGAGTACATCATTACTCTGTTCAGAAGTAAGGATTACATTTTCAGAACTGCTTTTTTTCCCCTTGTTATTTCTTGTTATCATTTGTTGATTCCAGATTGTCCAAGGTACCTGTGCTAAAACAACTATTTCCATCTGGAGGAGGAGGAGAATATTCCTGCTGATGTGTTACTAAAGAAAATACTCTATTTCCTAACACTAAATGAGTATCAGTCAGTCCTTGTAAGGAAAAACTTTACTTTCAACAAATGCCTGTCAGAAATGCCATGGTTTAGAAGTGACACAGAAATAATTTCAGGTTTTAGTAACATTCTCACTAGATATGTTGCTGAAAGCACTAAAGACTTACAAAGGAAAGACCTCCCCACGGTGAGACTGCAAGGTACTCACCCTACTTTGATTAGCCCTATTGTGCAGAGACAGCTTTCACAGAATAATATCCATGCAAGTCCTTCACATATGCTACTTGCCATATAGATGCTTGAAGTCAGTTATATTAGTCACTAAAATTAACTGCAATAGATTATATGGTTGAGAAAAAAAGGAAAAAAAGAAGTGTGATGCCTCATGGAAATAGTACAGAGATACATAGATTTTCTTCTATGATGGATGGCAAAAAATTCTCATAACCACAAATCTATTGTTTGGAGAAAGGTTGATAAACTGGCAAATTTTCCACTGCTAATAAATATGGGGTTGCTATCAAAGAAAATCAATCCATTTAACAAACAGAAGCAACCCTAGAGACCGGACTGAAGAAAACATCCACACTGTTAAAACTACTCATCATTACAGCCAGAACATTTTTAGTGAAGAATTACAAATCATAACAGTAAATTCTGGGCAAATCTTCTATCTAAGGAACCAACAGCTGAACCATGGGGAGCAGCTCTTCAGTGGTCCTCCCAGGAGATACTTCTCCAGCTGCTGCAGTAGAAGAGAGCTGGACGGGGCAGAAGGTGTGCAAGGTGAGGGCCCAGCCAGCTGTCCTGCCTTAGTCCTGCAGCACTCAGTGGCCTCAGAATCATCCCTTGTAAGAAGGCAGACAAAGGTTCTACTTCTTCATTTTGAATCCTACATGTTTAAGCAGGCTTCATGTAAGCACTGCATTGGGACTACAGGTCTTTATTTTCTACTTTGTACTGCACTTTCCCTGATTTTTCAAGGTCAATAGCCTAGCAAATGGATCTAGCAAACATATTTCCATCTAGCTGGAATCACTGTTTTACCCTTGCTATCTTTCAAATGTGAATAATGTCCTTTTTGTGCCTATTCTGTCTGTCACAGAATTAAATAGCACAAACTGCAGTCTGGTATGAAATATGTTATCACAAATTATTATTCACTTTTCTTGGACTTTCCTGACTGTTGAAGCAATTCAATTAACTTCATATATTCTCTGTTTTTTAATGTCAGACTTTGGCATCCAGATATTTAGTACATATTTCCCAGTTAATTTTCTTTCTTGTTTTCCATAGGTTTTCTCATTTATTATCAGCATAACATCAGTTTCAGTACGTCTTAGATAATTAATTCAAGTATAGTCATTCTATTTTAAACATTAACTGTTACGCAGTTCAATATCATCTTGGAACTCAACAGTTTAAAATCTGATAAGAACTGTAAACAGAAATAATTGAGTTTACTATGAAAAGAGATGTGCTTTGAACCAAAATAGACTAGAGTTTAGCAATTCACATGTCTACACCAAGCAGTTCTGAAAGGAAAATACCTTCTATCACAAAAGGATGAAAGGATTTAAGATAAATTGTGGTGTTCCTCTGGCTGGATGTTGGTCAAAATAGCATCCAGGTAGCTTTCAAATATGATTGCTAATAGAAGGGTTTGATTAATTAATTGAATTCAGTTTGGTTTAAAACTTTTGATAAACACTTTGAGGTACATCTGTTTGATAATTTTTTTTTCTGAAAAATATATACTTTTTGCCAAAATATATGTAATTGTTGTAAGAGTAAAACTCAAGACTTAGCATTTTTCATGGGTTTTTTAAATGGAAAAATGTAGTTTTCTGCTATCAAAAATCCCCTTTTTTCACCAAGAAATTCCAATAACTAATTAATATTCAGAGCCAGAATAGATTGATGATTTTATTTTTTTTACTTTCATGAATAATTTTTTTTTCTATTTGAGATCCATTGTAAAATTATAAGGCATTTTATTATCATTTTATAATGTATTTAATCTCTGCTTCCCAGATGTATAAGAAGCAATAGAAGCTGACATAAAAACGAGGTAAATGACTGGCAACAGAAAGCACTTGCTGACAGATAAAGACAGACACTATGAGTCTGCTTTTATATGTTTACGTTTCAGTCATTATCATGATATGTGAATGTAGCATTTGGGTTAACCACAAAATACATTTAAGACTATACTAAATCTCTAAGAAACATAGAATCATAGAATCACGAGATTGGAAAAGACCCATCAGATCATCAAGTCCAACCATTCCTATCAAACACTAAACCATGCTCCTCAGGACCTTGTCTACCCATACCTTAAACACCTCCAGGGAAGGTGAATCAACCACCTATAGGGCAGCCTATTCCAATGCCCAATTGCCCTTTCTGTGAAAACCTTCCTCCTGATGTCCAGACTAAATCTCCCCTGGCGGAGCTTGAGGTCATTCCCCCTTGTCCTGTCCCCTGTCACGTGGGAGAAGAGGTCAGCACTCTTCTCTCTATAACCTCCTTTCAGGCAGTAGTAGAGAGCAATAAGGTCACTCCTCAACATCCTCTTCTCAAGGCTAAAACCCCCAGTTCCCTCAGCCACTCTTCGTAAGACTTGCTCTCCAGTGCCTTCACCAGCTCCGTTGCTTTTCTCTGGACTCACTCCTGAGCCTCAACATCCTTCTTGTGATGAGGGGCCCACAACTGAACACAGGATTCAAGGAGTGGTCTCACTAGTGCCAACTACAGAGGGAGAATAACCTCCCTCGACCTGCTGGTCACACCGTTTCTGATACAAGCCAAGATGCCATTGGCCTTCTCGGCCACCTGGGCACACTGCTGGCTCATGTTCAGTCACTGTCAACCAACACTCCCAGGTCCCTCTCCTGCTGGCAGCTTTCTAGACAGACTTCTCCTAGTATGTAGCTCTGCATAGGGTTGTTGTGCCCCAAGTGCAGGACCCGGCATTTGGCCTTGTTAAACCTCATCCCATTGGACTCTGGCCATTGGTTCGGCCTATTCAGATCCCTCTGCAGAGCCTCCCCACCCTCTAGCAGATCAACACTTCCACCCAGCTTAGTGTAGTCTGCAAATTTGCTAAGGGTGCACTCAATGCCTTTATCCAGGTCATTGATAAAGACATTGAACAGGGCTGGACCCAGCACTGAGCCCTGAGGAATCCCACTTGTAACTGTCCTCCAGCTGCATTTAACATCATCTACCACCACTCTCTGGGCCCGGCCATCCAACCAATTTTCCACCCAGAAGAGTGTGTGCCTGTCCAGGCCAGTGGCAACAAGCTTCCTAAGCAGAATGCTGTGAGAAACTGTGTCAAAGGCTTTACTGAAGTCCAAGAAGGCCACATCCACAGCCTTTCCCTCATCCAGCAGGCCAGTCGCCTTGTCATAGAAGGCGAACAGGTTAGTTTGGCAGGACCTGCTTTTCACAAACACGAGTTGACTGGGTCTGATTACCCATTTTGCTTGCATGGGTTGTATGGACACTCATGATGAAAAAATAACTTATGGAAGCATAAAACTGAAAAAAAATAAAAGAGAGCTTGAATTAAGTGAAAAAGAAAAATGAAAGCAACAGAAATATTTTCTTAGATTTTGCATATAATTGGCTAAAGAAGAAAATATGAGAAATCGGACCAATCCATATCTGCATTCAAAGTCACTGCATTACTTTTAACCCATCTGGTTAGGAACCAGAACTGCAGCATCAAGAATATATTCCACAAACTTTTTATAGTAAAAATCCACAACAAAATAATTGACTGAAAATATTAATGCTATCAGCACTTTGTTCAAGAGAGATTCTCTCTGCCATTAAGTAGTAGAATTCCTCACATATCACAAATGACCATGATTGACTAGGTAACCTGAGCACTCACAAGCTGTTTAGAGTGATAGGACCTGTCTTCCAGACCAGACAGCTGGTTCAGCCTTCAAGGTTCTTGTCCAAAAATACAATTACCAGTCAGTCCAAAGCAAGGTCCAAAAGCCATCAAACTGGCAATAGCTAGTTTCCTCATACAGAAAAATTTTTATTAACCTAACTGGTGTGTGGTTTATTTCCTAAAGTAAAGAGCTTATTCATCTGGATATGGGGAAGATGAAAGGACCCTATAAAACTAAACACAGCTATTTCCATTTATAAGCCTATAAAAGGCTACTGACAAGGTCATTGGTTTTACAGGTATTTCATAGAAATGAATTGCATGGAGTATTTTTGTGTGGTATTATCTGTGTTAAATTTTGCCATGTTAATTATTCTTCAGGATAGCTCCATTCTAATATTTCAAGATTTATCCAGATATTTAAAATATAAATGTTAAATTGCATGTCAAAAATAAATGTATACAAAACAAACTTCTAATTTCTGCACTGATTTGAAGGAATAGAAATAACTAAACCATCCTCCACTTTTTATTCAATACTCTGAATATTTCTAGTCACATTACTAACAATTGAAGTTGAAAGAAAAAATATAGTATCAAAGAGATATATTCATAATTATTACAACTTATTAAATTATTAGGAAACATATAATGATCCTCTCAGAACTCCCAAATTTAATCTTAAATTTTCAAAAACAATTACCAAATCTAAACAACTATTAAGTCAGCTATAGCTCATATACAGTAAGAATATCAAAGTTATCATCCTATTAGTTTGGATGTTTATCCATCTCCCCTTCCTCAAGGTTTAAAAGAGAAAAGTGAGAAGTGTTTCTGGTAGCAATCTTTGCTTCTCTGTGTACTCCTGTTTTGATTTTTGAGGAGGAGACAAGGGCATTCCCAAAACACCATTAAATCACAAGTTTCAATCAACGACAAAGGTCAAAACATACCATGTACAGCTGTTCCAATGAAGCAGCTACTTACTGCAGGTTTCAGAGGAAAAAGGCAGTTCTTGTACACTTTTGCACATGGCAACAAGACAGAGAGTTAAGGAGATCTAAACTCAACCTCTTCCACCTCCAGTGTCACAATTCTTACCTTCTGCACATTCTCTCACACAGGTAACCCATAAAGGTGGTACTGATTCACTGCTGAATCAGAGTCTCAGTCTGAGGAACTGCAGCTTTTCACTGGCTGCATGCTCCAAGGGCACTTTAACTGCATCTACATTATGCAAGTAAACTGAGCTCATGCTTAACCCATCTTTTCCACAGCTTAATTTGCCTTGCTCTTGCTAACGGGTTAGAAGATCACAAAGTAGTTTGCTAGTATGCCTAATGCTACTAGTCTTCTACACCTAACACAGAAAATTGTGTTTGTACCTAAAACCTGAATTGCAGTTATTAGCAGGAACTGCAGCATTACTCTCTACAAGTACCTGAAAGGTGGTTGTGGAGAGGAGGGAGCTGGCCTCTTCTCCCAAGTGACAGGGGACAGGACGAGAGGGAATGGCCTCAAGCTCTGCCAGGGTAGGTTTAGGCTGGAGATTAGGAGGAGGTTTTTCACACAGAGGGTCATTGGGCATTGGAATAGGCTGCCCAGGGAGGTGGTTGAGTCACCTTCCTTGGAGGTGTTTAAGACACGGGTGGATGAGGTATTGAGGGACTTGGTTTAGTGTTAGATAGGAATGGTTGGACTAGAAGATCCAATGGGTCCCTTCCAACCTGGTTGTTCTGCGATTCTGTTATCACATACCTGACAAAGTAAAAAGTTTCATTCTTATCATTAACAGGAAACATTAAAGGTGGAATAGGAAAGTTCTCTTTGGTGTTCTGTAGTATTCTCTGTTTGGTGCACTCTTTTCTACATTTGGCTAAATAATCTTGTCATCAGTTCTGCAAAAATTTTAGGTTTTATGTGGTCTTTTACCTCTTGTACCCTAACTTTCTTCCTTGTTGTTTGAATTCACAGTATTCCTAATAAATAGTACCTTACTGACTATTATTAATAATTACTATATTATATAACTGGATTTCTCTGTCTTTTTGTAGATCATTATTTTCTCCTAAGGAAACAAATAAAATGAGCTTCATGATACTTTTAGGTTTAAATGTGTTTCAGATAGTTGGAAGTTTTAGCTTTGTTCCTAAAGAAAAACATTACTTTTCACTTTTCTAACTCCTACATAAATCCAGCCCCCTTCAGTTTGTCATTCAGTGCTTTTAGTTACTTAGACCCTTCTGTAGTGGGTAATGTAGCTGAGTTGATGGAATTTAGTGTTGATTCCATATTGACTATAAATGCTCTAGAGCTCCACATAAAATAAGTACCTTATCTCTTTTTTTATCAGTAGCAGGAAAGCTTTTCAGCTTTCTCTAGCTGATTCACTGGGCATATTCCAGTAATGGGGCAAGGAGAGTGAAATGGCTTGATTTCCTGCACCCTTTATCCTTTGTTTGCTAGCAGGAATTCCTGAATCCAAGCAGTGGTGGGAATGGTCACCAAGAAGTAAGGCAGGGGTGCTCACAGAGGTTTAAAGAGGTAGTTTGGGACTTAAAAAGCCAGTTCAACCAAACATGAACAAAGGGAATCTAGTACACTGCTCACTCAGCTTCTCCAGGCTCCCATGTTGCCTCTTCCCTCTTCATGGTGCACCTTGCTTAATCACCTTGCTTAATCACTTAATGAGAAGCTTAGTTTTAATGAAAAACAATAAACTAGTTCCAGAAAGGTCACTGAAGAAAACTACACAAATCAGGCTAGAGGAGCAGAGGTGGTTTCTTCCACTGGTGGAACTCCATTGTGTTACTGTGCTTTTTATCTGTATTACTAGAATAAGTATTCCTGCATGTCAGCTTCTACCAGCACTGCAATTCAGACTTTTGTATAATATGTTATCGAGTGCAAGTTTACTAGCACTCAATATTCAGAAAAAAATTCATTGTTCCAACACCAGAAATATTTTACCTAATCCTTAATCCTCACATTTTTCCTCTCTTAGTTCCAAATATGTTTATATGAAAATCAAATACATTGCTTGCTTTCCTTTTGTCTGTGCTGAAACCAAACTTAGGTAACTTCTGTATTAAAGGAAATAACTCTTTTACACAATATATTACCTGCCAAATTCAGGAACACAAAATATTATGGAAGTAGAATACTTAGTTTTCAAAAATAATGAGGTCTGTATGCAAATAATAAAAATGCCATCTGCAATTTTATCATTTGTGAGGAAAAAATATAAGGGAAATCATATTTCATATTTCAGCATCTGCTAAGAACACAGATGTCTGGAAGTAAACTTTTCCCACAAGCTTCTAAATGTATGTCTATGTGCCATGGAAGTGTATGTAACTTCCTCTAGAGTCTCCAGAACTGACTTTCAGAACTAGAACAAAACTGGAATGATATAATACAGAATTATTGTAATATTTTAATATGTACTACAACTTCCACTGTTTTAGCTTTTGCTTTCTCAGTAAGGAAGGATATTTTTTCTTAACTCAAAGTAATCAGATAGGGCATAGAGTTGCTGTTGAATTCCATTTAAAGAAAGAAATAGAACAGAAAAGTAAAAAAAAATTCCACGTGCTAGCTTTACTAAATGTCACTTAATGCCTACTTAATGACATTTTTCTCAGTCATGGCATGCTTGACTGCCCGCTTGTGCCAGTTAACATATTTAAAAAATCAAAGTCATTATACAGTACATAGAACATGTGATTTCAGTCAGCATTTGACATGCATGTTTCAGATTGTGATTCCAGAAGCATTTTTTTTGTAGAAACCATGTAGATAAATTATACCTACTCATTTTCTGTCTCTAGATAATATAAGCACTTAATTAAAGGGAAGCAGTGGTAGCCAAAAACTTAAAGAAACCATGAAGAATGAACTCCCCTGTGGTTTATGAGAGTTATGGTTCTCACATGTCTTTAAAACCACAAAATTTTAAGAATGCATTTTGATATAATACATATATGTGAATATTCAGTGTCTAGTTCCACAAGTTGGTTGATAGAAAAAAATAATTCATTTTCAAATACTGAAACTACACTTTGGCAGAAGAGTAAATTAACTGTTTATTTCTGGAGACAATTTGATGTGTGCAATAAATAAATCAGCATACTCATAAAATAATTCCATTTATAATTTTTCCCTTTAATACATTCCAATAATACTGAAGGTAAAATTTGAATTAAAAAGATAGAAGATGTAGAGTGAGGCCCAATAATGTTGTAGGTGAAATAGAAAAACAAGGCTCGGAAATGTATCCTTAATTAGTAATGGTCTATCCAGCTCTTTCACATAAGAGCCCATTTGTTCTCTTTACTCCATACCAGTCCTACTTCTGACTCAAATTTCAGTCAAGCATTGAGGGAGTAGAAAAATTAGCAGAATAAGTCTATTTATACATACAATATATGAAGTCATATTTTTGTGATACATACAATCATAACACTTATGAGGAGGTCTGCTCACAATCTCTAAAACGTAACACCTCTCAAAGTCAACAATATAGACACACATGAAAATAATTTTGCCATGTCAACATAAAAGAAGCATCTAAATATGACAGTGTACCAAGCTCTTCCCACAACTTAATAAAAGTTCCTAAGCCTTCTGCAGTAATAACTACATTTGTAAAATACTCAAATAAGTGTGTAACTCATCTACAGAGCTTTTAAGTATTGTAAGCAATTTTCACAAATTTATTTTTGTGTTGTCAGTTCTAAATATTTCATGGACAGGATTTTGCATTTTGTCACAGGCTTCACTAAAGCTCTTCCTCTGTTTTCCCACTCTGAAATGTACATTCTAGAAAGTCTTTTAGTCCGCATTACCTTCAAAATTAATAATACTTAATAAATTTTATAATTATTTGTCTTCAAATATTAAATGACTCATTTTACAGTAAATTTGCCAGTCCTTAGAGCAAGAAACTACCTCTTGGAAATAAAATCTAAACCAGACTTCTCTTCCTCAACCAGCTTTTATAGGTCAGATGTCTCATGTTTTCCACTTAGAATGTGACCTCAATTAATGAAGTCTTTTATAGGGTGCTAAATTATTTTTTTATATAATAGAAGTTTAAATGGAAAATATCTTGATTATTGTAGTTAACACACTGTATATGATATGACCCTGATCCAGATAACAGAAAATTTTAGATAGTGTGTTTGAGGCTATATCACTACATAATGATTCAGATTTTTGGCAACTTGTCACATTTGGGGTTAAGGACTCTGTTGATGTATAAAATATCTTTCTGAGAGCTAAAGTACCGCTGTTAAACTAAGTAACACTGCATCTTTCAGCTTTTAATGGATCAAAATACCTCTGTGTTCAATCCTGTTAAAATGTGAACGAGCTTCAATAGCTCCCATTCCACCTGTCACTCAGTAAACCCCTTTTTTTCTTCTCTGAGTTTTTAAAGCATGGCTCTATAGTTCAATCCAATGGATAAATTATATGTTTTAACTTATCCTTCTTAATTTTTAATAATCAGGAACACTCTGTGATAAGGGTTTTACTGCATGTTTCCAATAATTTTATTACAGACACACAAGAAATTTTACTGAAGAAACAACTTCCCATTCATCTACTACTTCCTAAAAGGATTTTGGATATTTGAGTTTAGCATATTTTGTTGCTTTTCAAAACAAAACTCCCTTGCCTTAGAATGATAATCTTGCTCCAGCCTGGAATCTGATCCTGCTACCTGTTTGTACTTGCTCATTTTCATTTGGCGATTCCTTTCTTCTACATCCATTGCACCTGTTAAGTTAAAAAAAAAAGAAAAAGAGAAAATAAATACCGAAGTAGTCCTCAATTCCAAATTTAAAGTTATGCCTATGGAAGTTTTCACAGAAAGACATGAAATGCAATGTACTTAAATTATATTTTCTATAATTTTAGCTTCTGAATCACAATTTTGCAGAAAACCAAATAGTTGTAAAAGGAGGAAAACAGTAGATAGTAAGTACTTCAGCAGAATCTTAAGAAATGTTGTACTATCTACACAATTCTATTTAAACCAACTTTGAGGAAGATATGAATGAGAATGGAACACAATACTTCCACAGAATAGAATTTTACTATTTCAAAAATATTCAAGAGAAATGGAGTCTTTCATTTAAAAAAAAATAATGCAAAGACAACCTGCTTATTTTGAGTGGAGATCCTGGTTCTGCATATCATATAGTGGGATATGACAAACTATTAATCAGGCAACAACCAAATAATTTAAAGATGTCTAAAGAAATGTTAAAGAGCCACCCAGTGGCATCACTGTTTTACATTCTAATGACACAGAACTTCAAGAATTATTTCAGGATTCACTGTTCTTGAATCACATACATGATCAGTCTCACTTAGGTGTGGGTTCTTACTATATGGCTTGGGCAGCAGCTGGATTCAACGAACTGGAATTGTGACACCACAGTTTACCATGTGAAATAATAAGGAAGTCGGTAACAAAACTGAGGTGGAAGACTGAGAAATTGAGAAATGAGAGGAAGACAACAGCCAAGAATTAAAAACAAAACAAAGCAAAACCAAATAAAAATATAACTATCGATTATACGCATAGACTAGATTATCTTCTACTTTAGTGTGGTATGAATCATGAGTATCATTGTATCATGAGTATCATTATCCAAAATTGTATGCTAAAATGTATTCATTTTGACTGACATTAAAAGCCATCTAGGGCTAAAATTCCAGCATCCTATTAGTCATAAATGGAAGTTTATGTACACTATATATACTGAACAATCTGGATTTTACTTGCAGAACTGTACTACATAAATCTCATATAAACTTTAAACCTCAGTTCTAAGCTGTAATCTAACAGTAAAGTGGGTTTTTGTACAGGGCCTCTACAGAAAGTTATGTACTTTCTTTCTGGAAAACAGTAATGGTAATAGCACATACAGTAAGGCCTGTCAGCTAAATCTTGTGGCATTTCATAGGAAATCTAGAAAGAAGAGGGAATGCAATAAAGCTAAAGTGTACTGTTTTCTATAAACCTTTTGGTTTCTGATATTTGTATTCAAACTTTCCATACTTACCCCATATAAACGACATGAAAAAAACATTTTCATCAAAACATTTCAGAGAAATTAAAGAAAAATGAATGTAAAAGAAGAAATAAAAAGACAGCAGCAGAATAAAATTCCTAAAATAAAACACAGCTAGTTTTTCCTATCATAATTTTCCTCAACTATTATAGGTCCCAAATCAATATTTGCCATTTGTTCATTAAGGTCCTTTTTCTAAGGATCTAGTTTCGAAAGCCCTAAAAAATATAATTTTTTTCTTCTGAAAATAAAATTTGTAACCTTGAAGATTACAATATTTTTTTTCAATGACAGAAGTAACACAAAAGTGCTTTTGAAGTAAAACACACTAACTTCTGCTCAAAGAAAGAAATCATAACACTCTGAAAATCCACTTCTTGTCCTTCCATAAGCTAAAGATGCTCTTCTTCAAAAGGGAAATTTTTTCCGATTTTCTTAAAAATCATCATGTGTTTTTCCCCCACCATTCTGTCAAAATTCAGGAAATAACCACCAATTGAGCATAAATTAGAAATTTCACAATTACTTGTGAAAATAGTCATTCTTGTCTATCTGTGGACAAGGTGAAAGTTAGGTAGGTGAAAGTTAGGTTTCCACAAATCCAATTGCCTAAGCTCTGCAAAACCAAGCACTCCAAAATCCGGCATTGAAAAGGGAAGTACAACACATAAGCCCTTGGTTTAAATCCTCCAACAAAACAAGGAAAATTGGTGGCTCATTTTAGTCTCAAGAAAAAAATCAAGGTAGCAAGTTTAGAAAAAAAATAATTCAATTCCCATGAAATCTTACTAAAAGCAAAACTAACTTGCTACGTACATTTGAAACTGCCTTGAACAAGAGATTGAATTCAGTAAAATTCAAAAAGAGGGAATCTTGAGGACAATGAAAAGTTTGTAAGGAACATGAGGAAGATCAGCTTTGGTTCTACTATGCAATTGACAAACAAAAGAGTGTGCAGGGTTACTGGCTGCCACAGGTGATGTAACTTAAGCCAAATGCAGCTGTGATCTGGATGAGAGTAGGAAAGGCTCAGAGACTGTCACAGCACTTCCCATGCATGTGGTCCAGTGCGCATGCATGTTGCACTAAGTGTTGCAAACGTAGCACTATCGCCTCCATTTCTGCCGAGAGATCTGTACTTAGCTGAAACCAGCATGGGTGGAGGGCAGATGGGGCAGCAGGAGCGTAAAGTTTCTCCACTGATTTCAGTAATGTCTGGGTGCATTAGGATGCTTCAAGTCCTAACAGGATTTTGATAACCAAGGCTGAAAATCAGTCCTGTGCCAAGGAATCCACTGTAATCAGGAGGGGTATATCAGGCATGTGTAAGCAAATCAGAACTAATGTGAATCTAACTATTAGATATCAATAGTGGTGAAAATGTAGCAGCATAAACTTTCACAGTGGTAGCACAAGACTCACTATGCCCCTGTGATATTCGGGTCCTTAGTTAGAGCCCAGTATAACACATTTGCTGGACTACAGAGACTGACTACAAAAATTAAAGCTATTTATGATACACTTCCATTTATTGTCATTATGTACCAAAGTGTATCCAGCCAAAATTTTGGCTGGGTAAAAGTGAATTAATTTGTACGCTTCTGCCTTAACCTCCTCCCAGAATTTTGTTTCTAGACTGTAGCTGAGTCTCCAACAGAAATATCCAACGAGACAGTCAAACTTCAGTCACAGGAACAGAAAAAACTATGACAAACAGATGGAACAAAGCCTGGTGCTGTTCACCAAACATAATTGGGATCATTACACTGTAAGAAACATCGCAGAGCTTTGCCTAACTTGAAAAATGTTTAAAACCCTATGGCCTCAAGATTAATTCAGTGGGGTTTTCATTAGCACAGCTGCTGATTCAGTACTAGTCCTTACTATTTTTAGAAGAGAGTGTGCTGAGGGAAAGCAGCAGAACTACAGTGCAAATACAGTCCTGAAATGTCAGAGTAAGAACCTAAGTACTGTGCACGGCAACCTGCCCTCAGATCCACAAGGACTGTAGTAAGAGACCAATCTGTGCCCAAGTTAAGCAATAATGACTAAAGCAAATAAAGCCTTAGGCCACATGAACTGTGCTTTAAATTTTAGTTTTATCTATGGAAATATAACTGGTAGATAAGGAAGTACAAATAAAACTTTATCTACAGGATATTCTGTAAGAATAGATAAGAAAATGTTTCAAGACAGACAAAACAGGTGCCAGAAGACAGATGTGGGATGTCATGAATAGCATTGAATGAGCAGTAGTGCCATCAGGAAAGCAAAAAAGTTATAGAGACTATAATATCCAGTAACAATCCGCAGGTGGGGTCTCTCTTCAGAGGCACCCAGCTCAAGGTGTAACTACTGTTGCATATAATATGGAGTAGAAGAAGGAATTCTGTTGGATTCTTTTATTAAAGCAGAACCTAGAGATGAGCCCTGTGGAGGTGATTCTGTGTAATTTCTACCATGGTCTAGGTGGTGGCTGTATAATTCCTACAACTGGTCATACAACAGAATTCAGGGCGGACACTGGAATAACTGCTCCAGCTTCCAGTATTTTCATGTTTTAACTTGCAATAAGTTAATATACAGATACTTTACTATTAAAACTTTCCTCATAACTGAAATTAAGTGTTTGTATCATGCAAAAAAATTAAGGGGTGGTAATCAGTGGTGTGGTTAATGCCTAACTTTTCTTGACCTCAACTGCTCATAGTAACGTCTTTACAAGGAGATAAACAATCATTCAGCTCAGCCTGGAGCTAAAGATTGTTATTTGCTCTTCAGGTCTAATACTGGTTACTCTCTAAAGTAAGATTCTTCAGTTAATAGCCTGTGATCTACACCACAGACAAAACGCATAAGAAAATCACCCTATCACCTACCTTAGCCTAAAGCAATCCTACCTATTTAAAAATAAAAATAAAAACAGTGGTAACTGCATTCTTTCATTAACTTCTCCAGTGGGAATGACTAAATTATCCTACCTACCACAGATGCTGGTGATAGTGATGTGTTTGTGAAGGAGTTAGCTGTAGAGTGGGTCTTCTCGGGCACAGAGAGAGTAAAAGGGAAATCTGAGTATGGAAGTAGAGTGGAGTTTCTCTGAAAATATTAGGACAGACTTAGCTTTAGATAGACACAGACCAGAGGGATATGAAATCTGGGAGGCACAACACCTCAGTCATAAGGGAACTACAGAAACACTGAGATACTGGAGGTCAGAAACCTGCTATAGAGAAGAAAAACGCAGTATGGAGGCTTGCATACTCTGTGCCTGGTGTGGAAAGGACAAAACAGAAATCTTAAGGTATACAAGAGTCATCTTTAGCTGATTCTGGCCTTTTTCTTCCCATTTATCACTCTAATCTGACTCCCTTGAAAAAATCAAAGAAAAATACACGTGGGAAAGCCCTTTCTTAGTTTTGTTTTCTAATGCCTCTTTTGAAATACCCCAAATTGTGATCTGACTCCACAGTACACATTTTCTTAAACATAATAGATCAGAGAACTTGAGGGCATAAAGATGAAAATACTTTGAATGAGTCACCCTACCTGTATCCCCATTCTCTGGATCTGCTTTCTTTTCTTCTATGAACAAATGAAAGCAATATGTAAAACAAAAAGAGGGGGAGAGAGAAAATGCAGAAATAATAATAAAAGTAATATAAATCATGCATTAAAAAGTAAATGTGAATAAAACATATCAAATTAATCTAAAGTGATTACTTCAGTCACTCAACAAGGATGGTGCTCTACATCCAGAGGCATATTCACTGCGTGCTAGTGTACACATTTGTGCATTCTTATTGATGACTTACTGGAGAGAACTCATGGGTATTTTGTGCACTTCCAGAATCTTTAAAACACTCAACAAAAAAGAGAGCAAGGCAGGTGTCAGACATTGTTACTTTACAGTTTCTTTGAATAGGATGACATAAAAATAAAAGTAAAAAATTTGCTTGTGCTACATGTTTTATGCAGTGCACACATGATATGCAGTCTAGTGATTCAGGCATAAAAAATGAATGTGTCAGAATGATTTTCAATAATTACTTCAAATCTTTACTGCCTTAATCAATTCTCAGAGCTTCCACAGGTTAAAAGGTTTAATAATGATATTACTGTAGCTTGTCTTAGAGATAAAAAATGAAGAACACTAACAGCAATACTCAGAATCCTGTTCATGCACATAAATCCACCTAACTGATGCCAAGAAATATTTTGAATGCATATCTAAGGTTGTAAATGGCTCAGGGCAGTCCTCTGTCACAAAGAAATGGAAATGCATTGGATCCCTGTCAAACAGTTTGGCAGCCCATAAATACTGCACTCTGAAATCCAAGTTTGGTAATTAATGTAAAAGAATTTTAAGTCAAATGAAATTCACTTTAATTAGAAGTAAATTATTTCTAAACAGACTGTTTCTTTTTTCTTGCTGTAAGCCAAAATAATATCAAATTCAATTAAACAATTCCATGAATATGGAGCAATAACCTCCAAGCTACAAACCAAAAATAGCATGTATTATTGGAATTAAATATTTTTCCTGAATTACTGGTAATTGAGGTTTGCTCACAAAATTATGATCTGCTTTATAGTACACAGTCTATAGAGGAAATAAGCTGTAATATTTTAAGGAAATACCATTTTGTAGATGGGTATCAAAGCAGGGAATAGAGTTGTACTTAAAGAGAAATCATACTGGGGAAAGGTAGAGTGTAAGAAAGAAAACTAGGCTCATTTAGAGAGCATGAATTATGTGCCAAACTTTATTAGCATCTGGCATCCCATGCTGTATGGGATCAAGGTTATTCTGCTGGCAACTCCTGGTAGAATGGTAAGGAAGTTAATGGGAAACAGACATAGCAAGTCATTAGCCTACACTTTTGGAAATCAGAGGACACCAAATAAGCTCTTGAAACCCCTCCCACTTCCCAATCTTTCCTGCCCCATACCGCACACGGTTTGCATATAAGGCCCTTTACATTCTTCTGCTTTGGACTTTGGGTAGCCAGGTCTATATTATCTATGCAAGTTGTGGATACTGCTAGGAAAATAGCAGAAAGAGACATATGGTTGTGTTTGTTTCTCAAGCATTCAGCTTTTAATATTTTTAAGAAATTGTTGTCAACACTATAAAAAGCTACAAATACAACACTGTCTTCTACTGCCTCATTACTTTCTAAAGCAGACAGAAAGTTGATAGCAATACCACTGATTCAACATAATGTGAAATAGATTAAAGGGAAGTAAAAGTCATTAAAATACTCTTCAGTTTGAGCTCAGAGTTATGAGATTTCTAAGTTATTTCATCAGCATGGTAAAAGGAATTATTTATTTTGCCCGAAATATAATGTTAATACAGAAATCTAATACTACATAGCTTAACTCCTTGTTTTAAAATGCCTAGAAGGCCATTCATCCATGTGTATGGACATCTTTCAAACGTCTTTATTTGAAGGCATTGTCAAAACAAGGACAACTTGAAACCTGTCCAATTTTCACTTGTTCTTGCTCTATGTATATCAAAAACTATTTTCAAAATGACTTATAGAAAACAATACTGCAGTAATAATAAACACAAAATTCTTTTTGTTTCTTGAATTTTAGAAGTAGAATTGAAATTCTGTGACATTTATTACAAATCTCTACAGAAAATAAATCTTTTAGATTTTTACAAGAAAGGTCAGCACAGCGGATCCTACTTTCTGAACTGAGATTTCAGTCGTATGATGAAGGTCCATCTGAAGAAGTACTGAAAGAACAGAAGGCTGAATAGAGAAAGACCTCACTTGGGTGGGAAGCAGCAGAACTGAACAATACCAGTATTATCCATTGACCAAATAAAACTAATGCTAACTTATCAACAGCAAAGATCTTCACAGCAGTAATGGGCCTAGTCACTGTCTCAAAAGAATTCAGAGCAGGTTCAGAATGTTGATACTACAGTAATTAATGCTTTTTTTTGTCTCCAGTTATTATGTGCTCAAATAAGAAAAACTGTAAAGAGCCTCAATGTCTCAAAAATGCTGAAAACCAATGAACCACTATGAGACAATTTTAAAATGTCTCAAATTGAATATTAGATAAGATGACAAGGTCACCAGTCATCCCTAAAAATCTTTGTATGTTTTTGATTGCATGATTTCTTCGATATCATCACATTAGTCAACATTTTCCTACACTCCTTTAATTAACCTAGGTTTACAAAGTGAAAAGCATATAATGTATCATGCAGTGCAATGATCTCAATTTAAAAACTAATGTTTTTCAGAATTCAACAATGTTCAAAAAAATGCTGCTTTTATGAAGGAGAGTTTTCTGTACATTACAGAAAATAACTATATATTTTCAGCTTAAGCAGAATATAGATGTACTGAAAGATATTGATGAAAGATAGATAATAGATAGAGGGATTGAAATGCTGAAAGATGCTCTCTCAAAAACTTCTTCCACCATCACAGTTGACATTGCTATTATAATGACCACAGAAATTTCATTAAATAGTAGACACAGTCATGTTCCCATGGTGCTGCAAGCGTCCATTTTTTTTCTAAGAGGTATTAGTATATTTAATAGGTATCTAGCAATCTTACACATATCTGGAAGATGGAATTAACAGAAAAGAATTCTAATTAAGAGACTCAGAGAAGAGTGAACTTAACAAGAACCAAAACTGATTTTAAATGGCATTGATCAGCTGTATTTTCTTGGAAGTGCCTTAGTTCAATAAGCTCTGCTGTTCTGAAGGGAAACAGGCTGCCCAGGGAGGTGGTTGAGTTGCCATCCCTGGAGGTATTTAAAAGATGGGTGGATGAGGTGCTCAGGGAAATGGTTTAGTGGTTGATAGGAATGGTTGGACTCAATGATCCTGGAAGATCTTTTCCAACCTAGTGATTCTGTGAAACTGGGGGTGTCATGGCCAAAGCACCCAGGCAGGCTACACTCACCTTGCCCAAAGAAGTACTATGGCGCAGGGGCTCAAGTCCCTTGGAGTAGAATGTAAAGACCTCCATACATGTCCTAATAGAATAACATCCACAGAACAAGCAGGATAGCGGAATTCTCTCTAGCCATGGATACTGATAGTAGTGTTGAACAATGGCTCTAAAATTGCTGGCTACCTTGGGAATATAAGGGGGAGTGTGACCTTGCAGCCCTAGGGTTACAACTGGGAGGTGCTGGGCTTACAAGTCTTCCTCCCACTCCTTCTTCCTCCTCTCACAGCTGACTACTCCAAACTTGAGGTCAGAGCCTGGTTCTCTCCTGAAATGTGAGATGTCTCCTGCAATAATTTTTAGCTGTTCAGGGATCAGTTCAGCAGGCTGGTTCAGGATTTCACTTGGGATTCAGAAGAAAAAGATTTGCAACATCTCAAGCTGGGACCTAAAATAAAACCAGACTTCTTTGCTTTGAATAAAAGAAACTGCAGCCATCTTATTGCAATAGAGGGATGTGCATTTCCTTGTTTATCTCTGTATTTAGGTATAAGACATGACAATGAAATGAAATATTTTATACCTCTATTTTTCATATTTGCAGACACTTAAAATCAGCAACTCTTATTTATAGAGTGGACAAATTAGTTCTTAAGTGCTTTATTAAGTATTGAGTCTGATTTTTCAAAGTTGAGCAAATTAAACAGTATTGAAAAACAGTAAAATCCAATGTATACATAGGACACTAACTTCCAGTGAGTAGTTCTTAAAAAGCTAGACGAGTTTCTTACTAGACATTTCTCTGGAAATGCTATTTATGAGAATACAGGAAAATCAGTTTTATACTGAAAAAACCCCAACCCTGAAACAATATTCATATCCAAACCAGCAAAGGAAACACAATTGTGTCCTAAAAGCAAAATCTGAAAGTTATTTGCTTTGAACATCAGAACCTGTCAATTACAAGTCTTGCACTCAAAGGATTACACATCCTTCTATTTTTTGAGCCATTCTACTCCAATCTTACCTCTAAGAACTTAGCTCTACATTTCATCACTCTGGTTGTCTACAGTGTGAAAAATATAACTGCCTAACTGCTATAGGTCTAGCAAAATATCAGGTGATGTTTGATACAAATGGTTGCTGAACTTCACTCCAGGACTTTATGTCCAATGTGTGGGAAACATAAAAAAGCTATTGCCAACGAGGCCTTTCCAAGAATTCTGTGATCCACTTCACAATCTGAATGAAAATAATATGGCTGACACCTACAGACATGTGGAACAAGGGGAAAAAATGCACATTGTTCGAGGTTTTTTCTTTTTTTTATATTACTGTTTAAATGAGATTGAAGTGTCAATTGCTCTCCTTAAAAGGGAATGCTAGAATGAGGATGATCTCAGTTAGCCTGCTTCCTAGTGGGGGAGCGTGCCTTTGCATTCATGTTTTCTATTTGAGAACTGCTTGATGGTTTTTGGATTTTTTTCTTCTTGGCTTCAAACTTGAGACACAAAACAAAGACTGAAACCCGGGGGGAATTTCACACCAATTAAACAATTCTTTATCACAATGCTTAAACCATCTTAACTATGCTACTTTGGATTATTTGCAGAATACAAGGCACTGTTTATTAAGTGAATTGAATAAGATGGCGTGGTGATCTAGGGTAGAAAGTTAAAGAGTCTCTAGAATTCACGGGTTTATAAACTGACAAGGTCATCTCAGGTCTTCATCACTAGGGATAGGTCAGCACACATGATAGAGGATAAAGATCTTTTGAAGTAAGGTGGGAAATTCTATTCTGCATATTTATTAAAGTAATGATTAGGGTTATGACCAACTTTTTTTTTACGGTGTATGATTTTCCAAAGCAATTTTCACAGGGTGTTCTGTGATCTTGTTGCCTCATTCAAAGGTGTATGTACATTTTGGCAGCCTTTAAAAAACACTGAGCACCCAGATGGAAAAATGAAGAAAGAAGTAGTCAGATGGATGTGAACTAAAACTCTCCATTTCACTTATACAAGGAATTCCCGCGCATCCTCCCTACATGAGTGATATGAAATAGGATTTTGAAATTTTAAAGAAAAATACCTGAGGGATCAGTGGGCCCTTCAGTCTGTACTCATAAAATTTCATTCAGATCAGCCATGCTATAAACTCTGCATTTTCTTCATGAAAGCCTGAGCACAGTCTTATTGTTAGGTTTTCCAATATCCTGTTTGCCAAGCATGAAAGCTCCTCAGAGTTCCCACCACTGGAATACTCCACAGTATAACCACAGAATATTTCACATTCTGATATAGCCACTTCAAAATATAGGCACAAACACTTGATGATGACTATGCCTCTGCTTCCAGAAAAGCAGACAACTATTAATAGAGATTCTTTAGCTATCCTGAGAATGTAAGACATCTTGAACCAAAGATCACAAAAACAACAGTCGTGTATTCACCTGCATGTAAGACTCAAAAGAACTACAGCTAGCAAACCATTCCTGTTAAAGAATATATATGTAATGCTATTCTGTCTTTTTATCTCATTTTAAAATATATAATATAACATAGTATTTTTAATATTTTTCCTTTAGTACATTGGAGATTAGACTTTATTCACATGATGACATTTGAGTAAGCATTCTAAGTATCTTTAAACTAAATTTGGAGCTTACCTATTCCTTTGGGTTTTGTAGACCAAAGGTAGAGTTAGGCTCTTTAAAAGTCTCAGTCACACACTAAGGCATCAGATTTAAACATGCCTGTCAAACTAAATATCACAAAAGCCTTCAGAGATGTGCAAGTAATTTAATCGTATTTGTTCTAAAATATAAGAAATTCCACCCAGAAATTTCTTTTTAAAGTAAGAAAGATGGAAACAAAACAAAGCATCATCCTGGTCTTCAAAGGAGCACATGCCACTGAATGCTGACAATAAAAATAAATTAAAAATAGAAGAGGGGTGTCATGTTCTACTTACGAAGGGTAAGTATATCACAGTAGATTCACTCTTGGAAGGGTTGAAAAAACTCTTGCGGTATTGTAAGATAAGAATAAATCCAAATAACCCTGCTCCTTGTCTTCTACTGCAGTCAATCTCAAACTCTCTCAAACATACAATTATTTTTGCCCTTGTTTCTCCAACAGTTTTTTTGCCAGACCCTTCTGCTGTTTGGCCCTCCACTGTCCAGGGCTGCAAGCTCTTCCAATTTGGTCACCCATTTATAAATAATAAATGACAAAACCCAGAAAAAAAAGTCAAAGTCCCTATATACTTGAATTTCATTCTCTTAAATTAGCAAAAATTCTAATCCATCATTCATACTCTCTTAATATAAGAGTTTTGCACCAGATGATGCAGAAAAGAGATGGAATCTCTTTTTCCCTACCTTTTATGGCCCTTTCAAAACAGAGGTGTTCCCACTGCTCTATCTTCTAACTTCCATCATCCTGCACAGAGAGCCACAATCACTGGGCATCACCATCCCTTCTTATCCTGGAATAAACCTAGAATTACTTAGCACTGTTTCTGCTACATGCATGCTGACTGCCTTTAAACTGTCATTGATCAGTCTTCCCACAGTTCTGGTAATCAAGTTTTTTGGGTACAGTTACTTGAGTCAGCTCACATCTATGCCTAGATTAATTTTACATGGCTGAAGAAAGTTTTCAGTATCTCATATGTTTGAAGACCACAGTAAGTATTACTTGCAATTGCAAGTGATTGCTGACAAAATGGTAACTTAACTAGGTGGTCTGAACCACCTTCCTGATGAAAAGAAATATTTCTGCTCCATCACTAAGGTTCTTTGGCAGACAGGGGCTTACTTCCGTTGTTCATACGGAATGCATGAAGAGATGAAGGAAGCATATATCTCCTTAACAGTTTTCACAATACTTAAATCCTATGAAATACATTAAATTATTTCCAAAGTATTATTTTAGAAACAAATTGTGACAACTTTGCACCACAAAGCTGTTCCTTCACTCAATGAAAACAGGACTTAGTCATTTAGACATACTATCAACACGTACTGCTGTCAGGTAACAAAATCCTATCAAATATTTTTCAAATATTTGCATTGTGAAGCATATTTGCTTCAAATACGCAGCATAAACTTTGCATGCACTCTCACAGGGCTTCTTAGTCAAAATACCTAGATAGTTTTCAGATAATAAAAATCTCTCATTTGTGCAACTAAAGATTAGAATGTCCACAGAGAGGAAATGAAAGCGTTTTTTTTCATTACAATAGATCCACAAGTTTCCTTTTCTTTTACTATTAACAAATAGGAACAGGATCACCCAATCCTTGAATTTCAGTTTTGTAATGGAAGAGATTTAGAATCACTGTATAGGGATTGTGACTGAATGTTAGGCACTAAGTAAGTAAACTCGGTGTTTCCACAGCAGAATTTATTAATTTCTAATAGTCCTGATTTAGAGAAGACGGAATTCAGGTCACACTGCCAGTTATCTTCTCTAACTACACTTGGATTTCTCCCCTCTTCCCCCCCTAATTTAAGGGAGTTCTATCTTAAGATTTGTTTAATATGAAAACTACAGCAAGTAACATCTGCACCTTTCCATAAAGGTGATCCCTGGCTCTAGGAGATAAGGACAAGTGTAGTACTACAGGTAAAACTGTGTTCTGAAGGAGCTAGAAACAGTAAAGACAAAGATTTTTTACAAGATACCACCCAAGACAAAGGGACACGTCAATGTACCCCAAAACTGCTTCATATTTTAGAAGCTAAATGGCATCCAAGTGTTTTCTCTAATTTGTTGGGATAATACCAGAGCCCAGGGAAATTCATTAAAGTTTTGACACAATAATTGTAAAATTTAGATTGTATAGGTAAATTTAATTAACTTAAGTATGAAGAATTTCATTGTTCTGACATACCGCAACTGAACAAGTGGGCAAGTATGAACAACGACTGCATTTTCAGAGCTAGGATGCCTTGCTATATATTAGTTCTCTTCAATAATATAAAGCACATGGAAAATTCAATAAAATGGTAGATTATAATCCAGTAGGACAGATAAAGCATAACTAATACACAATATGAAAAAGTCATAAACAATACAGCTAAATTAGACCTCCTTCAATGTTTTGACTTCTGTCTCTCTCTCGTTATAATAACCTTAAATTTTGCACTTTCTGGCATGAGAGAACAGCTTTTCATCACTAACAACTCTACTTTCAATCCAAATAGATTTTATTCAATGAAACTAAGTTTGAAATTGCAGTGCATGAGACTTAACTTGGTAAAATTATTCAGTTCTGAAATTATACCCTCCCTGGGGTGAAAAATAACTAGTTATACTAGTTATATATATATACACACAATTCCATAATTATTGTAGCAGTTTTCAAATGCAAAGATAAAATAAATTATCGATTGTTTTCATGTCCTAGTTGGAAGCTTAAGGACTAATTTACAGATAACAGAGATGGGAAATAAACTTTGATATGATTGAATTCAAGTAAGTTTAAAGTCTTGAGGTACAGCATGTTCCATCAGTTACCTTTCAACACTTTTTGTGGAATATATAGTTTATAGTTAATAAAAATTACATAAGCCTCTTAAATTCTTACAGTGTGGCAATATTCAAATAAATTGAGGGGGGAAAGAGTGAAAAGTATGTGAGGTAAGCTATGATAACATCTATAGGAAAGGTAAAACAAAAAAAAAATAACACAGAGAAAAGCAGTAGAAGAGACAGACCTGAGTTTCTTCTCCTTGATGATTCCGCTTCTTCTGTGATCACATCGGTTAATGGACAGACATAGACAAAGGAGATGGGCGTGAGAGGATGTATTCAGAAGGTTAAAACTGACACTGAGGGAAAGGGCCAAAAATTGTTTTAGAGAGAAGTCTGCAGAGCAGAGTTAGTAAATGGGGGAAAAAAATAACACAGACACCAGAAGGAAAAAGAAAGCTGAGGAAGAAGTGATTAAACTATTTTTGTTGAAAAAGAACAGTAAAGACAGGGTTAGTATAGGAGCTGAGGAAATAATAAAAGTTATCATTGACAGCAAAGTCAGTCCTTGCAATGAAGCTGGAGAAAAAGCTGGATAGTAAAAGGTATGTTAACAAGCATAAACACTTTTGTTAATGACTGTTTCATTTTTTGGAACATTATCTACTTGAAAGCAAGTATTATTTTTCTCTTTCAAGTACTGAACAATCAGTTTAATATTATCAATGGGAAGCGTATTATTATATCTTTCAACTATTAAAGTACTGTAATTTCTGCTGAACCAAGTTTCACATATCCAAAACAAAAACAAAAAACGGAATAGATATTTTTCATAAGTATATACAAGCTCAGGAATTTAAAAATCCACATAACACACTCTGGAAAGGACTGTGTTATTTTAACACTCTGCCAAAGGCACTATTATTCAGATCAAAACACAGAATGTGAGAAAGAAGAATGTATAGCTATTAACTCTCATGGTCAATATTCAGAACTAAATATGACTCTCATAGAAGTCTAAGATACTGCAAATCCATGCAAATTAAATGACAAATCAAGAATCTCATTACTTAATTACTTTACATTCAGATACACACTGCCACTTAACACACAGAGTACATCTGACAGCGTCATTCTCTGCACTGAAAATCTGTAGCAAAAGAATGGGAGGAATTAATCTTTAAATGTAATAATAGTTACAAAGAACTGTGAAGCTGCCATCTTCAGCAACACAAACACATTCTTCAAAACTTAGTCAGAAATAATAATAAATAATATAAGCTCCAATCTCAATTCAGTTTGCAGCTTGTTAATGAGTCACAAAATATTGCTCATAACTCATTAACGTTGCACATGTTCTATTAGGAATTCCAGAGAAGTTTGTATATCACAAAAATGCTCTATAATTTTATCCACATTTTACAGTCAATATCAATACACCATTGAAAAATGCAAAACTAGAGTAAGCAATATAAATCAATACAATTAAAAGAAAGACCACGAAGTTCCATCTGATAGCCACTGTGTACTGTAGCCAAACAATTTTATTCTATATCTGGTAGGTTATAACTTTCATCTACTATCTAATGTCGAGACTGCACTGGAACTTTGTTGTAAACATCTTGTAACATATATATTTAGAATGGATTTTTATGCAGTTAAATTTGCTTACAGAATGATCACACATAAGTGCTGTATACAAGGTATGTAGTATGAAAACATAGCAGCTGACAGTTTTGAGATGCATTCCCATATTAAAAAAAAAATAATGGCATATACATATCTTTTTATCTGGGCAAGCACAATGAATTCATAGGATTAAATAGAAATAAGCCAATAAAAAGATCTACTTCTCCTTGGTTTATTATAGTTCATATTAATATAGTGTAGCTATAATTGCTGTAACTGTTAAATAAATAATTCTTACTACCACCAGAAATCCAGTTAAAGCACTTGTTTTCTGAAACTCTGTTCTGTTGTATATCTATAGCCCAGAAGCAAGCAGTCCCATCATGTCAAAACTAGTCATTAAAAAGTGTCTTTCATGACCCTTTTATACTTCATTTATTATTTTTAATAAAAATGCATAGTTTTGAGACATATACTGCATTAAGATAAACGCTTTTCCAAGAAATCTTCAAAGGATGTTTGGAATCACATTGCTTCCAAATTAGGAATATGCTTAGTATGGCAATGCAAGGCATTCCAGTAGTGGGATTCAGCATGGAGATAATTGAATATCTTGGAAGAAACCTTGGAAGATTTTAGAACCAAATGTCCAGTATTCACCTGCATATCAGTCACATGTGCCAATATTTTTTAAAAATTTTAAAAAGTCTTCGTGCAGGCTGTATGTTATGAAAAAAAAACCACACCAAAGTGACAAAGAAAAATAAATTTTAATTATAAATATTTTTCAAATTTAACTGATTAAATATATTAGAAGACTAATTATAATAGAACCCAGTGATGAAAATAAAAGATAACAGCTATCTTCTCACTGTGAATATCTGCTCAGTTGATATCTCACTTCGGGAGATACCTGGTTTGCATGGATTGCTGAAAATATTAATAAATTAGTAGAAGTTGTTGCATGGTAATGCACTTGCTTCTTTCAATTATCAGTGATAAGAAGGAAGTACTAATAGACTGATTAATTTAGATATAATAGCATTTATGTGAATCAATCTCCTACTGAATAAGAAGCCATGTCATAATTCTTTAGATCTTAGTTGACTGGAAAACATTAAAATCTAATAACAAAATTATGGAATAAAATTCTACTAAATTTACATCATGTAAATAGACAGACTTTCTTTGCATATTTATTGCTTTGTTGTGGAGCTAGCATTTATTTGACCAATTGTTCATCTTGATGTAGTGGAATAGGATATATAAGGGCATTTCACACAGATTTAGAAATAAATGAGACTCTCAATGAATAAACTGATAAAGAAAATTAAAACCACGTATTGTACTGCAAGTCTGAATAAAACAAAAAAGAAACATCTACTCTTCGATACAGAACTTTTCACTGTAAGTAATGTCACTTCTTACAGAGAAATATTTAGGAAATTAGTGTTCAAAAAACACACTTGAAACCCTACACAGCAAACTTGCCATCTGACAAAGAGATGTAAGTTAATTACTCTTTTTCCTCAAGTTTTTTTTTGTAACGCTGGTTTTCTCTTCTCCTTAAGACCAAATATCATTCACTGCATACAACATCACAGAAAACCACTACTTTGTTTTGAATTATTTCTGAATATTGGTTTACTGTTGCAACTGATTCCATGGCAACAGATAAACTAAAAAGTCATAGTCACATTAAAATTACTTCTGAAAGGTTTTTTCTATGTACGATAAAAGAATACTCATCCAGGAGAGACCCAAATGTCCCATGGATAAAACAAGCCATGATTACCCTCAAATTGAAAGCCAATCAGTATCTATAAAGACTTGACATTTGTAAGTATTCACTACCATTGTATTTTCTCATGTGTTTAACCTACTATTGTTATAATTCCTCCAAAACTTTAACGTTACATTAAAGAAATACAACTTTCCTACAAGTAATTACAAGGACACTGCATTCTTACTTCATTACATTCCAAGTTGTATAAATCAATTTCCACTATTCTATCTCCTTTTGGATATAAAATATGTCAGCACTTTCCCATGGTTACTTTCTTCAACTGTTCCTTGGAAATTAGAAGTAGTTGTGACAAAGGTTGGATATTTGATGGCAACGCAATCCTCTCAACAGGCAACAATAATGGAACCACTACAGGATGGTTTCCAGGTAGTAACCATCAAATCTACTGGCTCCAAGTAGGAAAAAAACAGGAGAAAAAGAATAGAACAGTGTTTCTTTTGCTATGCATGAAGGTAGTTTCTGCATTACCTGTAGCATCTCTATGTGGCGAACACAGCATGATGAACTGCATTCAGCTTCCAAAACTTCGTATAGTGAGACTAATTGAACCCATCGGAAACAATTGATGGGCAACAGAAACGGGTATCACTGCCTTAGTACCCTACACTATGTGCTTTCTCCATTTAAGTAACCCTGATTCAAGAGAGGCTATTGAAGATACTAGATGAATATAATTGCTTTTTAAGAAAAACATTATCTTGCCTAACCTTATCTCTACCAGTATAGGACATTCATACCAACAGACAGCATCTTTTCCAACTCCTTTCCTTAATTCATTACATATAAAAATGCAAAATTATGTGAAAATACTTGTGTGCCATGTTTCTTTTCTTCAATGACCAAGGAAATGCCATTAGAGGACTAGAGCTTTATTTACTGTTTTTCATATAACATCTATTACAGCTCAGAAACAGGGACAAACGTGTATTAGTATCATCTTTCTGTTTTCTGTGCAAACAGAACATTTAAAGGATTCTCAGATTAAAGAAAGCACCACCTTCTACCGAGGGTAAATCTCATATTGAAAATATTCATATTCTTTGAAGCTTCCTTAGGTAGATTCCATCGGGCTACATCACAGGTAGATCATGGTCACAGATACAATATATTTCAACACCCAGTGTTACAGCATCTCTTTTCAGATGTCCTGACTTCTATGTCTGGAAAATTAAGTGTTTGTAATGATATGGAAATGTCTATCAGGGACAGTAGTGTGCCATGCATAGTAGCTAATGCAAATCATAGAATCACAGAACCATAGAATCGATTGTTTTGAGAAAGCCTTTGAGATCATTGAGTCCAACGGCACCTATCCATTACTAAACTATATCCCTGAGTACCTTGTCTATTCATCTTTTTACATTTACAAGACTTCACTTGTATTAGGAGGCTCTAAATAAGTATTGTTAACAACTATGAATGTGCCATCTGCCTAGACCACAGTTTTAAACCCACCTCAGCTGGGAGTTAGTGTTCTTATCTAGATACTATATAAAATAAGTCTTGACAGAAGCGTTATTCTGCAGACCTCGCTCTGGAAAGGCAACAGTTGAAGACCTGTAGACAGCATATTTTTAATCTGTGAATCTGTCATGCAATAGTTAAAACACTCAACTGAAAAGGAACACAGATCATGTCCTGATCCTGACTCTTCTGAGCAGTAGTTGTTTTATCCTGTAACTTCCTCTGATGCATTATAGAGTCAGGAAACAAGAAATGCAACAGCAGGTCTGGTCTTTTTCAGCTAGGTTCCCTAATTGCAATGTTGGAGAGTCAATCCAGATTTTGCTGCTCTTTTTCAGTCTCTTCCACTTCCAGCTCACAACAGGTGAGTTTCAACAAAACACTTGGAAATGATCAGCGTGTAGGTGAGCTTAAAACTGAGATTACAGCATTAATTTAGGAAGTGGCACAACTGATCATTGTGAACTTTGTGTGACTGGAAGTGCAGAGTAGATACAGATCAACCTCTAAATGCAGGGTGAAGCCTGCAATCTAGAGGTTTTTTTCTCTTTTTTCCACTTTTATCTTCTCTTCTCTACTGCTTACAGTGTACTTATCACCACAATATCACAATGTCTTAAAAATAAATTACTGTGATTAGGATCTTTTAGAGAGAGAGAACTATACTATTATTCTTATCATCATCATTATCATAATGATTATTACAACATTTAATTTTTATTACTATATATTTGTAGGAATAGACATAAAGTCAAATAATTACGTTTTATGTTTGAGGTGGAAGAAAGTTTGTAATGGCTTTTAGGTTTAGAAGAAATCAGTCCACGTACAGGACAAAGGAAGGAAGAGTGTTCTTAGATTTGAGAACGCCAGTCTTAGGGGGATATAAAATGCAGCTTGTATAAAAATTCCATTGGAGCATTATTACTGCCATATGTGATGGTGCAAGAAGGTTTTAGATTTAAGTTTTTAGAATATGACTTTCCACCGTACATGCACTACATACCATAGTTTGGTCTACTAAATAAAAATCAGCAGAACTCATACTTGGATTCCTGAGGCTTGCACACACAGATAAATCATAACAAAATTCAAAACTAAAAAGCAAGCTAAGTCTAATATTGTGCCAGAACACTCTTTACTAATGCACGTGCACTCTAACACAATTGTTTACAAAAGCAGATCTCTTTGGGCTATTCTAAAACAGAACTAAGTAATCTAAATGGTGTCTACATATTAAAAATTTCACACCAAAGTGGAAAAAAATAAGATACATCAAGCACACACGCATTACAAAAGCATGAAATGTGTTTTTATAGTCTCATGCTTTCATGTGGTTTTCCAAACCCTGACAAACCTGTCTCAGAATGTTGTTTCTTTTTCAGCAATGGTTTGTCATCTGTTACAGTACCATTCACCTTTTTCTGTTGGTCCTCCCATGTAACTTCTAGCATAAACCAAAACAAATCAGAAATATTATGTAACTTATGTTATAAGACATCTAAAATCATTTGGGGTAACTTGATATAAAAAAATGTACTATCATTAACATGGCAAAAATTTAGATTAGTTCTTTAATTTTTAGAGGCTTGTGGTGGAGAATTAGTAAACATCTTCATCATGGAACAGAACATAGTATAAAAAAAGATAGTATCTATGTAATTTGTCAAATATTCTGCCCTCAGAATTGGAATAAAAACCCCAGGTTATTTACACAATAATTTATTCAATTTCTAAACGTCCACACACTACATTGTATAGCTTCTTACAATATATTTGTACTTCTGTGTATTGAACAGGAAGGTAGAAATATTTTAGTAAAGAAGGTCTTTGCAAAGGTATAATTCAAAAAACTAACCAAACCAAACAAAAATATAACAGCAATTCTATGTTTATTTTAAATTGAAAACGTATTTTTAACAATTAATTGTTAAGCCAAAACTTTCTAAATCTGGGATTTGATTTAAATTGGGGGAGGGGACTTAGATTAAGTTATGCAATAAAAACTTTTTTGCTAACTATGGATCCCGCACCCTGAAACCAGCATTTCTGAAAGAACTGCTCAGAAAAAAGAGCTATGAACAGGAGGACATACACTCTCCTCCAGACAATGGTTCCATTCTCTAGGTTGGCAAGTCATCAGTTTTTCTGAGATCATCAGATATTTCTGATCTACACTTTAGGTTTCCGGCTTCTGACAAATAACCTAGGTGGTTAGCATAATACTATAGGTTCTAAATCTTTCAGTATTTCATGCCAAAACCAAATCTAAACCAGCTAATTAGACAGATTCAACTCCCTAAATTTCAGTTTTGTTTTGGGTTGCTAAGAATCTGCTAATTTTGCTAATCCCAGAATGCAGAAAGTTCTTCACAGCCACTGCCCACAGGCATAACCATTTTTGTTTACAGAAATAACCAGTAATGGAAAAGAATATAATAGGGAATATATTTCCCATCTCACAAACTCAAAATAAATTGACACAAAGTCATATGAGCCTATGACTTTGTCTTTTCTAAATGAGACCGATGGATATCTGGCATTAAAATGTAAACATGTAAAAATGTTATCTGTATGCATCCTGTAGCCTTCTTATCTGTGATTACTGTTTTTCTATGACAGGCTGCTGTCCTATAAAATGAGGCTTTGATTTTTCAAAATTATGGAGCTGTAGGTTTCGAGTAATATATCACTAAAATTATCAGTATAATGATTTCATTACACCACTGATTTTTACCTGTGAAAATACACATTTAGCAAGAAAATATTTACTGATCCCATCCATGATTCCATTTTACTGAATGAGTACAGAAATGTCTTCTTAACTAACACAAAAAAAATCTGCAATGACTTTAGTAATGACTACCTTTGAATTTAAGGAATAGTCATTGCTAGTAAAAAACATTAGACAATTATTTAGGTCAAAGACTAGAGAGACTTAGAATAAGATAAAAAGTGGACAGAAAGTAATCTCAAACACAGGATTTTTGTCAGGATATGTAACAAATAGTCTAAACATTGATGAACAGGCCAAATTCTAAATGTGCTGCCCATATCCTCCTTGGTTAGATAAATATACATTGTAATCTATTGAATCTCTTTTTTTTCCCCAAAGCAAAGGACGAAAATCTATCCCCTTGTTGTTTTATTAAAGCCAACTTTTGTAAAATTCTAAATATCTCATAAGAAACTATATGGTTTCTAATTCATCATGCACTTCCTATGATTCTCATTTCCTACAAAACCAAATTTCAATCAGTCTTCTGTTGTGATATTAAACTTTGACTTATCTATAAAGAAATGTGTAAAATTCTTGAATATTCACACAACAAAATTTTTTAGGTTATACATGAAAGCTATCATGTTTATATGTATTTGTTTCATTAGGTGCAATTGTTGCACTTATTCCCTGGACACTGTTCACCACAGTGAATTATGCAGCCAGGCTCTACCTGCTCCATGGCAGGATGTCACTTAGTTGTGCCTCATTCCCTCTTGAGAATGATAATCACTTGAGCTGCATGGGCGATGAGGGGTGGTGCACTCCAGTACATCTAGTGTTAAGTACAACCTCAATATTTCTTATATTTTTCTTTAGAAGATTCAAAATTAAAAATACTAATAATACGGAAATAATGTATTACAAGATTAGTTGCATATCTTCCGCTTTTCTGTATTTCTGAACACGCCAGCTTAGCACCAGGAATACTGCAGTTGAAATGGAATGACACAGCAAACTGCAGAAGTACAAGATGATGCAGCAAAATAACTGATGCTACCGATGAGGAGTTTTCTTATGCAAATAGCACCCCCTCCTTTCTTTTCTCCCCACTACAGACAGTAAAAGTCCTTTTCACTATTATCCTTTGCTTGAAACAATTGTAAATACTTTCTCTTTTACTTGAATTTGCCTTTTTTTTATTTAAAAATAAAATACTCAACTTTTGTATTTTTTTGGCACCTAAATTTCTGTGAACCAGTTTCTAGTTTTAGACTTTTAATTAGGTTATCGTGAAGTCTTAACTTTTTCATTAGGACATACTTAATTTAGTCATCTCTTCCTGCAAATGAAAAATCCTCAGAACTTCTTTATATTTTTAATAGAAGCTCTCAGAAATGAATTATGTTCTTAATAAAGTATGGTGACAACTACTGTAAAAATGAGTCAAAAGTGGATTTGGTTAGTGCTTCTTAAACACAAAGCAGTGCAGTAACAAGCCATTAGAACTGTGGGATAAACTGTCAAAAGTTGAGAAACGATGTTTTGAACCAGATATTCAAGGTTTTTAACTCATGCATTAAGAATATAATTATAAGAAGAATTATTTAAAGATATAAAAAAGGCTAAATTCATGTTACACAAGTCTTAAATTCCAAAACAATGTCCCTAACAAAATAAAAAGGCATGAGTCTCAAAGAGTTCATACATAAAGAGATATTCTCTGCTGTGTCAAATCTCTACTCAGGGAAAGCAAAGAGCATCATTCATGATACACAAATCTTCCCAGACGTACTGCATTGTATCTGGAATTAATCCAGTCCCACCTTGCACCACAAACTAATGGCATCATGGCCAGCTCCAAGTGAGAGAAAGTCAGCAATAGAGGCTTTATACCAGACTGCTGCTGCTCCTACATCAGAGAAACATTTAGATGCCTCAGTAAAACAGGGCTGTTGTTCTCCTACCCTGCTGCAACAGGAATGAGACTCACCCAATATCTGAAGATAAATAACAACACAAAAAGTGTTTTTCTGTTAAATTTTGGCCAAGACCTCCTGTCTTTGCAAGCATCCTACAGTGAATCTGGGGACATAATTTTTCAGTTTCCGCTTTTGACAAAGTAGCAGTTCTACATCTTCTCCTCCAGCCACTGGAAGGGTATTTTAAAGAATGACTCTATACATTACAGCTCAAGGTATTCAACTGATATGTGATCACCTGTTTTCCCTCCAAAGAATAAAATGAATTTGGGTGTTTCATTGTAGAGCATTGTCCTGAATGCTGCTATGGTATGAACAGTGCAGGGCAGGGACAGCAGCTCTCCCTTGTGCGTTTTATGAGTCAGACAAACAGTATGTACCCATACACATGGACATGTCTTCATATGAAACGAGTTTGCAAATTTGTGCCAAGTCATATAATGAATTCTGGGAAATGCTTATACCATTTAATAAATAAATAAATAAATTATTGTTCTTACGTGGCTGTGTAAGCATCACTTATATTGAAGTTTTAATTACAGCAGCATCCCAATAAAAATTCTGAAATATTTTAATTTTTTTAAAAAATTTTGATTTCATCTCCCTTACTGAACTACATATTCTGTTAAATAAAACCCTTGGGCTTCATTCCTTGGGGCAGCAGCGGGAATATGTTAAAAGAACTTTAATGGAAGTCATTAGGTAGGCAATAAAAAATATTGCCACATCTCTACATTCAATATTATCATTACTCGGGTAACAAAATTGATAGTGCACTGTAGGTTATTCCTTTACCCCATAAATGTTTTCTTCAAATTGCATTCAAGACCATATTAATTATATGTAGCTATAAAGCACTTAACAAGCCTAATCCAGTCACAGTCTATTAGAATCATATTCTCTAGCTACAAATCCCACCAATGCTGTTCTAAACTTATTCTTAAAATGTTTTACTAATGGATCCCTCTATATAGAAAATGCATTTATTTGAGTGTGTTCTTACTCATTTTAAAGAAAACTGTAGAAGTGCTCAAGCAAGACAGCAGAGAATACTTGTCACAATATCATTGAATAGTCACAGACTTTATAGATAAAAAAAATCAAAGTATTATGTTGCCACTTTCATAAATATCATAGCATTGTAAAACATGAAGAAACACAAAAAAACCCCTTAAATGTATCAGAAGAAAAAATGCAGTCAGTTAATGGTACATTAAATATGTGCATATTAATATTTAATGAAGTATTACTAAATATCAAAACATAAATATTTTTAAGACACTGTCAAGGCTTTTTTCCCAGGGTTGTTTGGAGCAAGGGGAGGCTATTTTTGTTTGGTTTGTGTCATTTTATGCGTTTAAAATATGGCAGTTTTGCTCCCTCTTCTGGTTAAACATTTGAAATGCGTTAGAAACGACTCTGATACAGCTGGCCTGCTGGCCTATTATGAACAGGTAGATTTTTAATATCTCAGAAGATTAGCTCTAATGAGTCACCTGTTTGGATAAGTCCTGCAGGTTTATGTTGGCAGGACTGATTTAAGGTGGTAGAAAGGGAAAGGAAGACAGTGTAAAGGTACCACTGATGTTTCTGTAGGTACCTGAGGCACATAGGAGACTGGGGATCCAGTAACCTGGGTAAGCACTACCATACATTTGTTCTGCTAGTATTCCTTTCCCTAAGCATCCATGCCTCATCCACTGAGGACTAGACATTGGGCTAGGTGGATTTTTGGTTAGACCTAGTATGGTTATCCTCATGCTGCTACAAAAGGAAAACACAAAGAAATTCAAAGTATCTCCAGAGTCTACCAATTAATGAATTTAAATAAGGCAAATTAAAAGTCAAAATAAATACGGAGCAAAAAACAAGCTTCTGCTCTGCACCTGTCCCCCACAGTCTCTGCTCAGTTTGCATTTCCACTCCCTCAGTGTCAGGAAGTGCTATGTGCATGCAAGGGAAAGTGAATAGCCTATAAATCCACCCTGCGGAACACAGGATCTAAGGATTAGCTTGGTATAGTTTTTTTCCCCAGGTTATTTTTAACCTTTACTGAAAAAGATATAATTTATAGGAAGTCTTAAAATATTTTTATGCAGAAAGTTACTTTATTGGCAAATAATCATACGTCTCAGACACACTCACACAAAGGTCTGGAAGAAATCACAGGTGTTCTACTCTTTCTAAGCGCATTTAAAATTGAAGTTTATGGCACAATTCTAAAATGTTAAAAAGTCTTTCAGTCTAAAAAACGGTTCTGAAAATAACCCAGTAGTTTTAAGTGCTAGTAACAGTTAATAAATATACACAATAAATTCCTTATAGAAAGATGAAAAATATAGATTTGTATCTTCAGAAAGCTCTAGGTTCTCCAGAATGTCAATTAATAACCAGTAAGTTTTCTTATTGCTCAAATTTACATGCACATTTACATGCATCTTTACATGCAAATACTGCCCACAGCAAAACACTTTTGCTATTTTTCAGCATTACTTATAAAATTTTGGGTTAGTAACCAGACAGATTGTGTTCAACAAGCAGACAAAATGGCATCATATTGTTATATTCCAGTCTTAGAAATACTACTTTATTCTGTGAGGAAGTTTTGAAATACGTCATCTGAAAGTTTGTATAAATAAGTCAAATTTGAAGCTATTTATGGGCATAAGTATGCATATTTTAAGCTATTTATTGAAGCTAGACTTTTTCTCATCTGTCACACTTCACTGGTGGTTTTAAAGCTAAATTCGTAAAACAGTCACTTATATCGTAAGGAATTCCAGCAGAGTGTAGGTTCTTCGGTTTGGAAAATTTGGATCTGATGGGTACTTTACTTCTATTTTGTGTTGCTGTGTTGGTTTTGGTTTTGTTTTGTTTTTTTTTATTTCACCATCTTCTCAGTATGTAGATTGCAATTATGCACCTGCCTACAACTACCACCATCTCAACACCGTTATGCCTTAAATATTCCTCTGCTTGCACTAGGATTTAATTAAAACGCAGTACTACTCTACGTATTCATAACATGTATGAATATATTAAGTATTCTCAGCACACACAGAACACACACTCAGTATTATTTTTCATGCAAAATTCAGAAGCTGCCGTGGTATCTTAGCAAACACCAGAGTCAGCGAGCCAGGTGAGCAGACAGCACACAAGACACTCACAGCACTCAGTAATTCAGGCAAAGTGTAGGACCCATCTCCAGGAATCCCAGGCAGTCTTAGATGGAAGAAGGTGCTCAGGTCAGCTAGCTGGACAAGAGTTCCCTCTGGCTTGACAGCCATGTGCTTGTTTTTCAAAAAAGCATCTGTATACACTATTTCTGTAGGTCAGTTAAGCATGTCTAACTGCCACCACTTCTTTGACTGGGATCCCTCTGTTCTGTCTAGTCTGCACTTCAGTCACGTAAATTCTTTAGATTATGTCTAAATTGTAAAGAAAATCTGGAATACAGGATGTTTTCAGTTCCAGCTCTCTGGGAATCCACACAGCTCACAGAGTGGTGAGGCTCCCATGCATGCAGAAACCAGAGTCCATAGAAAGGGGAGGACTCAGTGACTTTAGCTGTGTCTTGGTATAGACTCAAGATACAGATAGTCTCCAGACACTTCTCAACCTGAGAGATGGGAACTGGAAACTGGAAAGCATTCCTGATTCCCATTATACAGACACAGCTGTTATACAATTGTATAAAATGTTCTAATGAGTGAGAAAACTGGTAACCTGAGAAGCTTAAAATTCTGCTTTGATAATTATATAACCTTTCATACACACTAAACTCAGAAAGTAAAGGACAGAACTGCTAGGAGCTTTTTCTCACAAACTCAATTGATCAAATGTGTCATATAAAATACATGAAAGAAAAATCAAAAGACCTGAATTAAAAATAAATTGGGTAGTGGGTTTGGTGATAAATTTTTGATAATGAATATTAGACACATGATTTTTTGGGAGTAAAAGTGTTCTGCAGAAGAAATTTCTAAAACACAAAATAGACACCCTAGATAAATATAAATATATGAAAACAAATTATGCTAAATACATGTTAGTAGTATTTAGTTTAGTGTGTAAAGTACATCTTTCAGGCTCTATAATTAAATATAAAAAATATTGGTTTTGTTGAAGGGTTAGAATTAAAACTGAAAACAAAAACAGCTATAGCCTGCCTCAATAACTAATTATTGATTTGTCATCCTCATTAAGTCAGTGGTAAAAGTCTCCAACTTTACCACAATAGGAATTTAGATCTTAAAAATATAAAACACTGAATTATCTGGTAATTAGCGTGTGTTACTGCAGCAGATTTCCAGCATTTGAATTCACCCAGGACTATGCTGGCACAGCTGTTACAGTAAGGGAGGTGACCTCATGCTTTGCTCTGCCAGGCTGCCAACACAGCGTCCTCTCTGCAAAGGCACCACATCAAATTTATCCTGCACAATAAGCAGCATATTAAAAATTGTTTTCCCTGAAACACAAAGAACTAGCACAGGCAAAACTGAATCCCTGCTATATTCCTCTCTGCTAGAGAAGAGAAAGCTGAGAATAGCCCTTAATAGTGTAAATTGGTCTATCCCTGATGTGGGTTCGAAGTAGAGACAGAATGAATTGTGAATGAATATCCAGATATTATTAAATCCAAGACATTGTTGAGACAAAGTCTAGATGTAATACGGCTTTAGAAACACATGGAAAAATAAGAACAGATTTCTTCGCAATTATCAAAGCAATTTAGAAGCATAAACTTAGCTAAAGCTTCAAAGTAAGCTGTGGTTGTTCACTGCAACTTTTCTGTTCTATTTTTAGATAAGAAAACTAAATCCCCATGTCAAAATTTCAGTGCTTTGAATTAAGCTTATTGCTACAGTATTTAAGTAGAAGAGAATATTGAACATAATAAGAACTAGACAATAAAGCAGATTACTAATAAAATAAGCCTTTCTCTACTAGGATATGCTAAATAAAACGGTCCATCTTTCTATGACTATCAAAAAAATGTGCCCAACTTGTAAAATATATAGCCAAGCAATATAAAAGTATATAGACCTGGTAAAAAAATGGAAGACAAAGCAATTTTGTAGATGTCTACAAACTGTACTTGGTGTCTCTTAGGGCAAGACAGACCTGGAATTTTAATTGTGTAAAAGTACAAAAACTATCCCACCAGGTCTAAGTAGGCAACATGATCACCTAAGTGGTATAAGCTATGTGTTCAATAATACTGTTATCTGTTAAAAATTATTAAATCCAGAGCTTTTGATTCCAAGGAAGATTTTAAAACTATATTTAACTATAATTATTCTAAGTGCAAGAAGCAAAACAACACATTAAAAGTTAACATACATAAATTTACTAATTTTGAACTAGTAAAACCGAGCAACACACACACACACACAGAAGAAAATAAGTACCCACAATTCACTAGTAATATCATCATCAACTTGCCTTTTCGCCCATTAATAGCTGGGGTTTGATGTTTTTCCTCATAATCTTTACAACATCAAAAACAGACAATAATGATTAACAGCTGGAACAACTACTATGGCAAAAAGCACAACCACAGCACAAACACATATTTTGTAAACTACGTTAGCACAATTCCATGCACTATGAATTGTCACAAAACACAGAGAGTAAGCATTACACAGTAGACACACCAGACAGAAGTACACACTTAAAGACAGAACCACAACAAAAGCAGTAAAACGTAAACTGTACTATAACAAAGAATGGGAAGGCAAAGACCTTAAAGGCTACTTTGGATGCTCAAGCGAAAACTACAGTTTAAAAAAATTAATTTTGTTTTCTAGCTGTCAAATCATGAAATTACTCTAGCAGCCATATTTCGGAACAAGTAACAAGCACTATCACAGAAATTATTCCTTTCTTTGTTTCATGAACACAATAATGATACATATTTTCTTCTCTTAAATAACAAGAGTAGGGCCTGGGGTATGGGATTTGAAATAAATTGTGATTTGGGTACTTCTGCTTCTAATCAGGGATGGCATTTTAGACATACTTATGTTTAGCTAGTAAGTTTTCCTACCAGCTAGTACTAGATGCGTTTCTTGCTCAGATTGTCAGTTTTTTGGACCACCCTTCTGGAGAGCTTAATTATCATCACATAGCTGCAGTAATACCCTCATTATGATCTTCTCTGGGCTTTGTTTCATGGGTGTTGAGTGTGTACCACACTGCCTGCTTCTAAGGCAGCTAAGTTTAGCATTAGTCTAGCCCCAAATATTTATAACTAGAACAGCTTATCTTTGCTGCTCTTCCACATTCACCATAATTGTTGTACTGGCATAATTATTAAGAAGGATAATAAATTATTTTTGCTAAAAGATTTAATTTGAAGAGCTAACAATGTAATCCATTTACAGTACACGTAAATGCACTTTTGTGGATTTATGATTCTTCCTTTGACAAAGAAACTTATGAGACGAGAAATCAAGGTTGAAAAAAAATCTTTAGGTCTCTGCATGTCTTTCAGCCTGTGTACACTCTGTGTTTTCTGAAACTAGAAGGTAAAGTTATTTTAAACATAAGCATTTGAGTTGAAAAAATACTTGCATTTGTTTTATTTGATCATCATCTATCAGTTCTCATCACACTAAGTTCCTTTGTCTACCAACTGAACTCTCTTCCAAGCAGGACAACACACAAAATATTCAAAATATTTCATTGTAATGTAGTTTCCTACAATTTTTGTTCAGCATCATTCCACCTTCACAAACTAGGGAAGAGAAAGTGTCATGGCACAACAGAGTTTGCTTCCTTGCTTGTAAAAAGTATAGATTCAAAATAGAGGGTACCACATCTAAGAGATGCCCACCCAGATCTCCTAAGGCTGTCATTTGATCATAGTGATAGAGTATTTTCTTAAGGATGGATTACAAAAGCTAAGTGATTTTTGCAGGTTGAATTATTTTAAGCATTCACAAGCTGGTAAATAAGCTTAGATATATCGAATTGGTTTGCCTTTTTCTTACATAAAATGATAACATTATTGTCTGGATTTTGACTTTTAATATATTTAGAAGCTGGCTGAGGGGAAAAAAATTCTAAAGGAGATAGGCACTTGTGGTCAGACAGACCTGCCTCGACCTCTGATTCCTGAACTCCATTACGCTTGTTTTCTTCATCTCCTGCTGCATTTGTATAAGCAAGGTATGACAGAGGGAAAAAAGCAAGACAAAAACATGCATGCTTTGTTACTAGCTGTTCAAATAAAAGATAAACAACAAACAAAAGACTTTCACAATAACATACAAACCCTCAGTCTGTAGTATAAATTTTGAGTGAATCAAAATTTAAATAAATCCTTGTGTTATATTTCATTAATACATTGGGTTTACTCCAATGAAAACCTTCTGCAAGTAATGATGGTCATATGCAGCCCTTAATATGTTGCCAGTCTCTTATGAAATTATTGAAGCACTGGAAAGCAGATAAGAAGTACCAAAGTAGGGAAAGCAGACACATATTGCCATATAATTGGTTTAAAAACATCTTCTGCTTAGTTTTGCTTTAGTTTTTCTAGAAATAAAAGTCCAAGCCTCTATTCTTGAAGAGTGTATTTAAAATCTTGTATAAATCATAAGCAAGTGGATGTACTCAGTATCTTAAGTATGAAAGAAACAATGCAATTTTTTTCCAGCTTTGAAAAAAATTCTCAGTTTGCCAGATAATATGCTTTTTGCCTGGATTTCAGAGAAGTTAGAATTCAGAAAGACAGACACATTTCCATCAATAACTACTGCTGCTTAGAGCATACTTATATACTAGAGAATACTGAAATACTTGGAAACAATGGTGACAATACAGTCAGTGATAACCAAAAGAAATATATTTCTTTCATGTCGTTAATAAAGAAGTTTTCACAGACCTCACCTAATAGCAGGGTAACAACAGTAATGATATAGAAAAGTGTTGAGTTGAATAACCCATGTAGGATACACATGCTTTAATTTAAAAATCAGTTATAAATTCAATACTGTTTTGAAGTGATGCAACATATTGTAGCTTTTCAAGGTTCAGATTTTGATTACTTATTGATTTTTTGTTGTCTCTGTTTCCAGGTCTTTTTCTTTCCAATTCACCCATTACTTGTATAGGTTTATATGCAACAGAATAGTTCACTGAACCCTTTTACTTCAGGTTTAGCTAGCATGTAATAATAATTTTAGAACTACTTGTTCTAACAGGTTATTTTTAAGAGGTAGACAGTTTCAGACTGTAACCAAAGCCAATGTAATGGAAACTGGAAAATGGTGCTGTGTCCAGCTCTGGAGCACTCAGCACAGGCAAAGCATAGACCTGTTAAAGCAGATCCAGAGGAGGGCCATCAGAATGATCAAAGGCCTGGAACACCTTTTCTATGAAGAGAGGTTGAGAGAGAAATTTAGGGTAAATAGTAGAAAGAGATTTTTTGTTGCTGATGGTGGTAAAACACTGGAACAGGTTGCCCAGAGAAGCGGTGAATGCCCCATCCCTGGAAACATTCAAGGTCAGGTTGGATGGAGCTCTGAGCAATTTCCCTGCTTACTGCAGAGGGGTTGGACAAGATGACCTTCATGGTCCCTTCCAATGCAAACCTTTCTATGACTCTATGATTGTATTAAGCTAATCTTTACATAGATTTATGGTCTATAATTCTGTGATGAAAAACAGATATTGAAAATTATGATTGAAATATCCAGCGGGGATACTGCCTATACAGTCAGTCTTCGCTCACCGGAAAAGAATGTATAGAAGGTATGCCAAAGACTTTAAAAGCTTGATTCCAGTAGAAATGAACTAAAACATTTTTGTCATGTTGATACTTATAAACATAAATAGGCAACAGCTCTTATGGGCACAGGCTTATAACTCTTTACTCATATTTATTTATGCCCTTTGTAGTCATAGACCTAAATGGTAAGACCTTCAACTGGCACAAAGAAAGAGATGTCTGATTCCTCCTTTTGCCATTTTAAGAGAAAATTATGAACCGTTACTTCCCATGAAAGGTCAGAACTTTGCAAGTAAGCACCCTAACAGCTAACATTTGTTCAATCTTTTTCTATGGTAATTGTACTAATGCAAATAAAATATTTTAATATTCTTCAGGGACTGAAGATTCTGTTGCCTCTCAGAAGAGTGCACTAAGCATCCAGAAGCAAAACTCAAAGCTATATTTTTGAAAATTCATAGTTGAAATTAAAAACCCAAGGTGGATTCATGAGTTATGATAAGGCAGCCTTGTTACTGGTGTAAACTAGGCTATTCTCTTTACTTTCCTGCCAAGTAAACATAATGTCAGTTGCTCCATGCAAGCATGAAGGTATCTATATCAGTGAGCACCACAGAAACACTGACACGAAAATGGGGTGGGTGCAAGATATTAATTTATCTTCATTTATCTGACCAAGTCATCAAGTTCCTAGCCAAGCTAAAGGCAGTCTAAGTTCCTATCCTTCATTATATATATGTGGTCAATCGTCTTTTACAAAACAAACTACCTGCATGCCATATATTTTTAAATCCTGTGAACTCACATCACAGAATTAAGCCCAGTGTGAATACAGGTTCCTGCAACTGGATTATAATAGTCTGTCTTCCATCAAAGTATGATAGAGCACTGGAAAACAGACAATAAAAAGTTCCTCTTTTTTTCAAAATTATGTCTCATTTAACAGAGAAATTGTGTTCTGGATGAGACAAAACCCCATAAAACAATCAACATCTCTTTCTGTGTGTCAATGGTATCTGTGTTTTCCTAGCTCAATACTGCATGAGCTGCAACAATACAATTGACAAATATAGACATTTCTTTTTTAAAGATTCAAAATTATATCTGAGAGATATAAAGACTGGAGTTATAGTTGATAGCTATCCCTGATAAAATCTAATCAACTATCCACTTCATTTCCATATGTAGATAATTTTATTCTGGAATAAGACAACCCATACCTGAAGTTAAAGACTGAATAGTTAATCAGCATTAATGTCAGTTTTTTGAAATAACTTTCCCAAGACACAAGATTATTATGAGACTCTGAAATTAAAGTCTGTACTGTAAAGCATAAATAGAGGGGTAAATCCTCACTGAGCATTACTACTTGATAAATTTCTGAGTACTTCATTTTTATACTTAAAGATTTTATTACATTTGTTTGGCCTGAGTTTCCTAGGGTTTTTGTTTTGGGTTTTTTTTTGTCAGATGGATGTTTGAAGATTTCTGGTAGGGATGGTGAAAGAAAGAACTATGTTTATTTCTAAGAGGAAATGGAAAAAAATCTCTCTTTGAGTAGTACTTGGAAACAAATAGAAAGGGCTAATAGAAAGGGCTAATACTGAATACTTTCAAGAGCACTTTATGGTGTTACATTTTAATTAGCAGCAAGCAGTCATTAAGTTCATCCTTCTACTAAGACAAGTAAGAACAAATTAATATATCTTCATATAAATGAAACCAAATCTTGTTAACCCTTAAGAACCATAAATATTCCAGTATTTGCTTATTCTCTATAGCACTAATAACACAGAATATTTAAGAGTACATTACCATTTCACTGTTAAAACAAAGTTAAATTTAACACTACGGTTTTTTCTGCAAACGTTCATTAGGAACAACATGTCTCTGTTTCTAATATAATTTAAAAATATGTAAGCAAAAGTTCATCCAGGAAAAAAAAAGCCTTCTGGCATTTCAGTAGTGAAAACCCAGTAAAAATTCAGGTGGGCTCCAATTTCTTTCCAGTCATCTTACATGAATGTAACAAAGTCTAAAGCAAACCCCAAACTGCCTAGATGTTTATGGCATATTCTGTATAGATAAGATAATTAATGACATGCATTTCAAAGATGTTCAGTCTTTCTTTTGAACAGGTGAATCTGATAATGGCAGAAACATAGGTAAGGTAAGCTAAGTAATTAGCCAAAATATCATGACTGTAAAAGAATGTAAATGCAACATGGCTAATGATTTGTTTTTCTATGGAGCATGTGGGACATTGAGAGATAAATATATAGGTGAATATACTACTGTTAGGAATAGTTCTTCATAGCTACTCACATCTAGATTTCTTAAAAAAAACCTCATATGGTTATTTCAGAGATTTTTTAAGATAGATAATTCTGGTGAAATCTAGATGTCCTGGAGCAAAAAACCTGCAACCACATAACACCGTATTAAAACTACCCCAAATCAACGTTTTTTAATTCTTATCTATCTTATTCTGGAAAGTAATTACCCAGAGGTGTGTTGGTTAGGGGTTTTTTTTCCCATATATTCCTTTCGTTCCAGTTCTAGTCACAAATTACTCCCGTATTTCTACATGAGTCCCTACATTTCTACCTCATTTTAAGAAATGTTACCCAGTTTCAACCCTGTAACAAATTTCTTCAAATATCTACATACTAAATGAGGCTACTGGAGGAGATACAAATATAGAAGTTATTCCTGTGAAAAAACTGAGATGATTTCCAATTTCTTTTTGTCTATAATGTATCATTTACTAATGTTTTTCTTAAGCATGGTTTTAACTTAATTTGGTCAACAGTAAAATCTTTGATTTCAAAATATAGAAAGGCTAACATCCACTGCAAGGTTCCATGTAACGTAAAATGTCCTCTATTATTTAAGAGAAGTATATGCTTCTGTAAGAACAGAAAGGACTACCCTGTGGCAATAACATTTTCCGGTATGGTCATATAGCCTTCCCCAAAACAGACAATTGTTTTGATTATTACCAACAGACAATTGTTTTGATTATCACCAGGGGATATAATAACACATAAAAAAATCTACTAAGATGTCTATAAAGTCTTGAAGTTTACTTGGTGTTTTATTTGTTATATAATAAAATAAAACACTACAGTTAGCATTGTCAGTTGTACTGAATTTAAGTTTTTAGCCCTGGTGCTTCATTTCTTAAAATAACTTTTTGTAAAATTCAATTTCCACAGTAAAAACCTACAATTAATCATAATTATGTTCTGTAACTGACAGAAGTTAGATATTGTGCTGTTCTTGTAGAGTGCTATTCATCTTAAAGAAAATTATTATTCCCCTTCAGGACAAAGATTAAAAAATGCCAACTAAGGATTGAAAAAGCCTCAAAGTAGAACTACATTGCTATTAGAATATAAGCTCTTAATTAATTATGGAAAATTATAAAGAATACTGTGTGAAACTTGTATCTATGGATTGATTTTCCAAAAGACTACTTTGGACAGAGGTACAGAAAAATATTACTCATTCTTGAAGTAAAGACAAATAGAGTTTCTCAGTTCCCAGCAGTACTTACCAGAGTAAACAATTCTAGCAATCCTATAAAAAATGATTATTTTATTGTATTTATTATATTTCTTTCTATAGAACCCACGATGTATATAAGAATGCTACCTTCTCTAATCAAATACAGTAAAAGCATGTAGTACATCACAACTGCTGCCCTAAAGAATTCACAGTTTAAACAGATATAGTAAGCAAAAAGTAGGGAAGACTGGTAAAATATAAAAGCACATATAGCAATGGCAGCAAACATTGTGTGATTAGATGTGATTATTTCCTGGTATATCTAGACTGTATTTCATATAAGCATTTCACAACACATGAAATCGCAAAGAAATTAAGATACTAGGGTGATAATCTGAGAAAACAGAGTTTTCTTTTCATAAAGGTTTGCTTCCAAAATGGAAATAAACACTGTACACGTTGTAAACACCAAATTAAAAAGCCTTATGAAACCAGTTACAGTAATACTACATATAGACCCTCAGTGACATAACCAAGGACTGCAATTGATATCTTGTGGCTTGCTGTTAAGCAAATTAAATCAATTTAATGGTATAAAATATAGGGGGATTTAATTGCAAGCAAAAGTATTACAACTTTTTGAAAGATTATCTTGATTCAATTAATTTTTGCTCCAATGTTTTTAGAAAATCACCAAGTAATTCAGCAACTGTAAAGCATTTTAACACATTGGCAATGAAAACATTATACTGATTAAATGCATGTTAACATTTCACACATCAAATAGCCTTAAACACTTAAATTTAAATATGTGCCTGAAGTACTAATCCTGAAAAAGTATATACATACAGAAGTTAACTCATCTTTGCTGCAAGGTAAACTTTTAGTATTTAAAAATTTGTACGTCTCGGTATTTTTCACATGATGATTGTATTTAGATAGTATTATTTATTTTGTTTTTTTCATGCAGAACCCTGTAGAATTTATGAATCACGGGTTTGATTATAAAAAATACTAAATAATTATGACAATAATTCTGCCTGTGTCTGAGTAATGAAGTAACATCAATTGCAGTTGGGTTTATTTTTCCCTATGCAGCCTTTCAAAAAGGCTTTCAGGCTAAAAACAAACCCTCCTTTCTGTACAGACCTTCATAAGATTCTATCTCCTTGTCTCCATTGTCTAGGGAAAGTAATAAAAACAAAACAAACAAACAAACAAAAAGGGAACCAAAGCACAGGGGTTAAAAACAACTGAAGTTTTATAAAAGACACAATATACATGCTAAGAAAGATTAAAATAAAGTATATATACGGCCATTTAAACTGATTTTGCACAGCACATCTAGTTATCAGAAGTGGAAGGGTAAAAATGTGCTTGTTACCAAAAATGTGTTTACATTCCTGTTTCTAAACATGTCTGAAAATATTGCATTGACCAGAACTTTTTTAGCTAATAAAGAGAAGAACAATTACTCTATCAATAAAATATGACTCATGAAAATCTTGCTGACCTTTCCTATTTACAAGATTATTATCTCTCTTCTTGCTCTTCCTGTTTCTAAATGCAGAGATTTTATTCTAGCAATCTGTAAACACTTCACGTGAACCCACAAGAGAGCAGCTATTCCCTTAACTCCCAAAGGTCAGAACTTTATCACTAAATAACATATAAAAGACTATTTCCTGTGCCTATTGAAGTCAATAACAAAAATCCTACTGAGTTCAAAAGGAACAGGATATCATGCTAGTCGTTAGTCCATCTTGGTTCATGCGTATCGCACTGTTGATGATTATTGTACTGCTGATGATTCATTTCAGTCAAGAGTATTGAAGATTTAAAAATGTAATACACAAAACCACAGTACAAAATGCAATACCACTCTCAAATCCTAATTACATATACAAAGGCTCAAGATATTTCAACTGCAATGCCAAAAGAAAAATAATAAACAGAACTGAGCAGTTTCGTAACATCATTAAGGAGAAAATCATACACTTACTTCTCTCCAATGTCCCCTTTGGTGGGAGCTGTGGTAACTGCCTGCCCCTTCGCCCTACTACTGGAGTACTTGATGGACTTGTCTGAACAGATCCAGTTCGAGGATGTGACCTATGAGACACATACCAAAACAAACCGTAACGATTAAATGACATATTAATCCTTAAATGCCATGAAGAATCGATAACATGACTAAGTAAACTTTAGATCACTTGGGACCCTTGCAGCCCCATAGTGAAACTATTATCTCTTTTCAGAAAAAGACTTCACTAAAAAGAGGAATCTCTCTGTCAAAAGGAAGAAAGTCGTACTAAGGCTGAACATTCATAAAATGCTTGTTTGCACAGTCAAGACAGAAAATGTGTGCACATTCATGTGCATATGGATATAATACCCACATACACATAAAATATCCACAGGTCAAATTCAATGATCTTTATTCAGCTTGTATTTGTTTAAATTAATAATTGAGTGGCAATGAGATTACATGGATTTGCCTAAACAAAGTAATAAACTGGTATTTGACTTTAACTCACACTGGGGGTTTGATGTTACTAACTCTTACTTTCATAGAAAAAGGACTGTATCTGCAGTTCTAAAATAAGGAGAAGCTTTGCTGAACATCAACTAAACCAAAATGTACTCCTATTTTTACTCAATTATGTCTATTTAAACTGAATAATGTATAGAATCCTTCAAAATATCAATCAGTACGGTATAGCATTCAAACAGGAACAATACAGACTATGGCACAGTAAAATGTAGTCAGAGAAAATGGTGGTTAAAATGGTAATAGACAAAGTTAGTACAGTCCACTTAAAGAAACTTTTTTTTTAAAAAAAAAATAGTTTCATTTGATGTTGTTATGATGGTTGTTCCAAAAGCGATGTCTGATGAACACAAACAATTTCTCATTCTGTAAGAGAAGAATATGATACTTATGAGGTGCTTCATGTGGGAAACCATCCAGGATTCCTGATAAATGAAAAATCACAAACGGATGTAGCTATACACTGTTAGCAAACAATTTGCAATGACAGCCACACCATTATATTCAGAGTAGAATATAAATAGCGTGTTGACACTGAAAGGATTAGTATCTATTGTTACTAGTGATCAGCTAAGGATGAGGCGATACCAATTAGCTACTTGGAAAATAAAATGGTGAGCTGGTGGGTAGAAGGGGATTAGTCTGATTGATTTGTCTGTTTCACCTCGGTAAGGCAGGTGAAGGAGGGGCAGATCTTCCAGTCATTAATGAAGGCATCGACCTGATGATGTTTGAGTCAGGACGCTCTGTGGATCGGGAGCGGGAGCTGGTCCGCTCTAGCATTGGACGTTGCTCTGTTGATCTGGATCTTTGATATGGCTGTCTATCTGCTGCTTCACAATTCCTGTAATATTAGTCAAAAAGCAGCTCAGTTGACTTTTAACTTTCTATTAGTTATGAAATATGCTGCATGTCACTGGTTTGGAGCAAATAATTTTCTTATGTACATTTTTGGGGGGAGGGGTGAATTTTCAGAGTTTTCTTCTTGATAACACAGTTTTTTATACATGTATGATTACATTTGCTCCATACCCTTGATAAATGGGCTGAAATGTTTCCAATGTTTCAGTAATGACTATCCATGCAATAGTCTGTTTCCTGATAATTTTTTGGGTAAAAATATTGTTATTCTCTTAATTAATACATCAAACTTGGAGTAAACAAATAGCTGACAGAATATTAAGTTTCATTAAAGCTAAGGACTCGCTTAATTGTGCAGTTTAATCAAGCATTTTTACTCATGTGACTAGATTTTTACAGACTGTAAGAGGTCATACCCTTGTATGTAGGAAAGTCTGCATCCCACATATTGTAATTACCACATAGCACCGTTAACTATTATTGGACTCTGGACATCTGTCAAATTATAGGCCAGGCAATAGTTATGGATTCATGTGTGGTGCTTGGACTACAGTCAGAAGCAAATCTACAACATCATTAGTAGTTGCAGAGGTTCCACCAACTAGAGTAAGTTTGGTTTGTAACAAAAAAAAAAATATTCTAACAGTCTAAAGAACTGTGCCAAAGCAGCTATGGAAAAAGCTATCGCTAGAGATGCAACAGGGAGAAAGACAGAGTAAAAGACAGTTTCTTTATCAAGCACTCTGATTGCATACTAACTTAGGCAATTAATCGTGCCATTACTTTCAGAAATTAATCAAACCACACCATTTTGCACAATGGAATTGATTTGTTTGCAAGGTGTAGAATTTGCTAGCGGTATCCCAAAATGAATAAAATCAAGGTTATTTTAAAAGTAAAATCCATACCCTGAGGAGTTATTTTTTAAATTCACACTCCTCCCATCTCTCCTTGAGTAACTGAACACCTACAGAATACAAATGGGGAAGACGTACCCTTCAATACTTCTCCTTGAGCAAAGTCATGCACTTTACAATGAAGTCAGTTAATACCGTGACTGGATGGTGATTAAGTGTAACAAGAAGCTAGATTCTAATCAGTCTCAAAAAAAGAGAGAGACATACCACAGCCTCATTATAAAGAGTTTTATGTTATCAACAGCAAATTTTTTTTCTGAAAACTGTATTGAGACAAGCTGTAGCTGTCTCTAGGGTGGCTAACTGCTGAATGGGTTGATAAAAGACTCATTAAAATGAACGTCTCTTTAGGCCTTCCATGAGGTAACTATTGGACTCCTAGAGCATACAAAGGAATTGTCACAGACAGGTTCAGAATAATACCATTCACCATAAATCATCTATAAGCTTCTAACAAGCAAACACACCACAGTGCGACACATAACAGCAATTTTAAGCTGAGGCACTAAAGATTGGAGGAAAAGTACAATGAGCCTGCCACAAAACCACAACAAAATTACCTCACTTCTTCTTCTATCAGTTCTGTTTCTGAATGGGAAGCTTCATCAGCAAAAACATCCACTGTCTCGCTTCTTTTACATTGTGGATAGACAAAGAAACACAACCTTAGCTTTGATATGAACTTTGCTTAGTTCAGGTAACTGTTTAAGAGAGGTTTCAGCGCTATGGAAGGTGAGAAAGGTGTCAGCTTGGTGGTTAAAAACTTGACCATGGGAACAAATTCCTAGACTACGGGAAAAAATTCTAAGAAAAAAAGTATTTCTAAATTCAGTAAAATTACAAAAGTGAATACGGCCAAGGTCCAGACAACTCACCCCTACCTTGTGTAGCTACATGTTTAAGAAAATTAGTGAGTCCACAGAGATGCCTTTCTTTGTGTCTGTCACTCACAGAAAGCTAGAACAATCCTTCTCCTGCCAATGAGTGGGGACTGCAGGAGCACACAGAAGCAGGAACTGGGCAGTATCGTGAGCGATATAATTTCATTTCTTGTTCTCTCTCCTTCCAACAGCAAATAGGACACACTGAGCAACACTCAAGTAGCAACCACATGATTCATGTAAACATTTCATTAGAGGTTAAGCTGCTTTTACTTGTTACTCCTAAGACTTCATTCTCTTTAGCTGTTGAATAAAAACTATTCTTAGAGTATTAGGGATCTGACCCATTGCGAGTATAAGAATGCAGGCAGGAATTTTTACTGCTAGGACCAATACTAACAGCTTACAGAGCAGGTTTTGTGTTCTGCAGAACTGAAAGAAGCCACTATGCCTAACCATTATGCCAACAAATAAGGGACAGAGAAATTTCATATTCAAGAATATAAACGCTGTTTTTCACAGTGTGCAACTGGCATTTACTTCAGGTGGAATAAATAACCAGTAGTTCACGTAAGTGAAGGAGAACATGGCTTTTGGCAGTGAACCTTTTGCTTTTACATGAAGCTTTGGCACTATTATTGCTTT